>JAWWTY010000123.1:4180038-4235281 GCA_035222235.1 Margarornis squamiger
CGGGGTGAGGGGAACGGGAATGGCGGGGTGAGGGGAACGGGATCAGTGTGAGAGGGGAACGGGAATGGCGGAGTGAGGGGATCGGGAATGGCGGAGTGAGGGGAGAGGGAATGGTGTGAGGGGAGCGGGAATGGTGTGAGAGGGGATCGGGAATGGCGGTGTGAGGGGAACGGGAGTGGTGTGAGAGGGGAACGGGAACGGTGTGAGGGACCGGGAATGGCGGAGTGAGGGGAATGGGAACAGTGAGAGGGGAACGGGAATGGCGGAGTGAGGGGATCGGGACTGGTGTGAGGGGAATGGGAACAGTGAGAGGAATCGGGAATGGCGGTGTGAGGGGAGCGGGAATGGTGTGAGGGGAGCGGGAACAGTGAGAGGGGAGCGGGAATGGTGTGAGGGGAGCGGGAATGGCGGAGCGAGGGGAATGGGAACAGCGTGAGGGGATCGGGAATGGTGTGTGAGGGGGCCGGGAGAGGTGGAATTGACCCCGGGGTTCCCGTGGTGCAGCACCCACATCATCCCTCGCGTTCGGGGTGCTGCTTCACAGGGAACGCCAGGAACTGAGCGACCTCCAAAGAACGCAAGCATCACAATTCTCTTTTCCTCTAAAAGTTAACATCCTCCGTGCTCTTACAACATACCCAGCGCGGGCATTGTTCTCTGGGCACAGCATAGTTGGAAAGTTTGGCGTTCAGCAGGTTGCTCACATAGCACCAGCACTGTATGAACACTTACCTGAAATAAAACTGCAATACCCAACACTTACTTGAAATAAAACTGCAATACCCAACACTGACCTTTTTTCTGGAAAGCCGGTTATTTTGGGTCGGGGTTTCAGTCCACATCACACAAATATTGTCGCTCTCTAAACTGAAGTAGCTGGAAAGGCAATCTGATTATGAAGTCAAAAATAAGGAAGAAGGAAAAGAAAAAAGTGTTAAACCACTGTATTTATAGGCATATTTTAAAATTGTGCTGCTAATAATAATAATTAAGCCACTGGAGCATAATATCTTCCTCTTAGTATTCTTCCAGAGATATTAACAGATGTATAAATAGTAGAAGCATTAAAAGCTTCTAGTTTCCAAGTTGGAAGGAACGAAAAATGACCTGAATTTTATTTACCACATGATAGTGAACAGATCAGCATAAAGGCTTGCACTGCTTTGGATCAGTTGGGCTTCTGCCTCTCCATAGGCAGACATCTAGGGGGAAATGAAAAAAGAATTGAAAAAACAGGTCTAGCTGAACATGAAACTCCCTTTAGCTATTTTTTTGTTCCCTTATATATTGTGCACAATGATGCCATTTTGCATTTAGCCTCTACAGAGTGATAGTTTTGCTATCAGAGAGCTTTGTAAAAACTTCTTTACAAAGGTGATGTATATTCTCACAACCACACACGTATATGCAGAAAAATGTAGATGGTACTGTGTGACTGATACTCAATATATGAGCTAATGCTCTGTAAATTAGATGAGGCCCTACCTTTGACAAGAAAAACAAAAGGAAAAAAGCTCCAACGTTGTTGAAAGAATGATTTTGGGAATGAAAACCAGACACACAGGTTTTGCACCTGGATTGAGAGCCTGGACACTGACTGCCAATTTAGTGGAAAAAAATAAAAATGGAACATCTATATAAGTAAAAATTCTAGCGTCTCAAAACCACATAAATTTAACTGAGAGGAAATAGGTTGCCTGGGGCAACTGCTTCAGTTTTAAGAGTAACAGCAAAATTTAACTATTAATTAAGATCCAGCTCCAACACTTCCATATGCATAACTGAACACAGTATTTCTGTAGACCAGAACACTTTCTTGAATGGATGCCAGTCTGTCTTAATAAATATCAGATTAAAAATGCTGGCATCATTTTCCCGGTCTTTGACCTTTTCCAAAGGCTATGAATATTCTAGAATCGTTTCACAATTTATTAAGGCCTCACTACTTTTCTCTTCTGAAAAGAATAAATATATATTTTGGGAGGCCTTCATCTTGAGCCTGAAGAGATTTCTTTTATCTGAAGTTAATAACACAGCACAATTTGCAGTGCATTTGTGTGTCTTGGTTCTAAGCTTGTTAAGTACACAAGAGTAATTATTTAATTTTTTAAACTTCATCCACTGTTACTCCAACATGGAATGCAGTTACCTATGTCTTATTCAGTGTAAATAATTGGAAAAGATGCTGTAGCACTGGACAAAAGAGACACCAGTCTCTCCTTTTGCAGTGTACTGGGTGTTATGACATGGATCAGATATTCACAAATGCTTTGTCATATTTTTTTTAATTTAAATTAGTCAGCCATTGACCTTAAAGCTGTAACTCATTTGCAATCCATCACAGAGAAACTGAACACACTGACCCACTGTTTCCATGTTGCTCCCTAGCTGCATGCTTAGAACTACCCAGAACACTAAGGAGAAACACAAGGACATCCAGCAGCCCTCAGGTTTGAAGCCTGTTGCTGTCAGGAATTATTTTCATAACTTCCTTGGAAAGGGAAAGAGGTATTTTCAGAAGGAAGCTCTTATGTAGCCATGAAAGCTGCTGTGCCCCGAATGAAATTCCGTGGCAGGAATCCATGCGTGGTGACAAACAAAATAATTAGAGGAGGTTTTGTCTGAAGTTACAGTACTTGTTGCAACATCCTGCCAGAAGCTGGTATGTTACCCCCTCCATTCGAGGAACAGTTAATTGTCATACTTAGTATGTCACATTCTAAGAAACAAAAAGATTTAGGACCAAAATGGTCTTCAAGATTCCAGAAGTAAGCATGCCAGCAGCTGAAGTGCCAAGCAGCTTAGAAGGAAAACGTGTTCTGCAGAAGAAAGGATGGCTTTTCATAGCTGATCCCTTGTTTAGACAGTGTAGTATCATCTACAAAACTTTTCAGGAACTTAGCATCTACTTCCTCCCTCCTCCTGCTCTGCAGGCAGTTGGACTGAAATCAGGGAGGCTCATGGGTTTTTATCCTTTCAAGTGTTCCTTGCATCCTTAAGTATTGAAATATTGGCTTTTGCAGCATCCATAGCAATGGCAGAATTTGATTCTGGCAGCTCACACACCTGAGAAAGGCTGTTGTTCGTGATAATGGCTCCTCCTTCCCAGTTTGAACATTCACTGGTCATCATAACATTTCCGCACTGCAGTTTAAGGAAGTTGGCAGGTAGGTTTTGTAAACTTCCTTCAGCCCCATCCACTCACTCTTAACCTGGTAAGACCAGGAGCAGCTCTTTAAAAGCAATCTTTGTCTTATCTGGATTGTACCCCATTTGCAGAACACGTACAAGATTTCCAGACTGTTTCCTCTTAGTTTGTGTGCACCTGCACACTTCTGGTGTGCAAATAATGTTTAGCTTTGCAAGTGTTTCAGTCAGGTATTTCCCTGGAGTTTGCCGAGCCCCTTTCTCTGACCAGGTACAGAGTCCTTAACTTCACTTGGGATCAGTGTGCTTTTTCCATCGTGAGTGACTCCCCAGACCTTCCACACTGCAGTACCTGGGCAGGATAGGGCTTCGCACTGTCTCCTTTTGCACTGAAGTTTCCAGGAAGCAAAGGTTCCAGCTTGTCCAATGACAGAATCTGAGGGGATTGGGAAAGACTGTGGAAGATCATCTCCTTCCAACCTCCTTCCACTAGACCAGGTCCCTCAGAGCCCCATCCAACCTGGCCTTGACAAGCTGGATATGGAACTTCAGTGCACGTGTGCCAGCACATGCAGACGTGGTGACTCTTGGACTGTTTTTGAAGACAAATCCAAGAAGTGCATCACACTCAAGTGAAATATTTGGGAACAGAGGCAGCAAATGAACTCCCAGAGCTTGGTAAGAGCTGTGTGGGCCTTTAAAGCCTGGCCTGCCTTGGGGACAGTGGCACCCTTGCCCCCAGTAATCACCAGGCTCAGGGACTAAGTACCTGGAACAAATTGTGTTGACAGAGTCAACTTAAACCATGTGTTGTACTACCAACGAAAAACCTCAATCCCTTATGTAAAATAATCTGCCTTGTGAAATAAATATGACAAAGAGTCCCATCTACTCAGTGTCTCAGTGGGTTTTTTTCCAGTTCTTACAGTGTTTGCTTTGTCTGTATTTTCTGGTGATCTGAAAAACTTAAGCTGTTCTTTCCCTAATGCACTTTGATGTGCTGAGCAAAATTCCTTTCAGAGCTATTTTTAAGGATTGCTCTTTTTTTGTCTTTTTTTTTTTTCTACACTGATTCTTTTGAAGTTTTTTGAATTCAGTAAACATTGCAAGTAAAAAATTATTTCCCTACCAAATCTCTCTTAATCAATGCACAGTTGGCTTTTGGGGGTTTCTGTAAACTAATACAGACTTCTTGTGTTGTGATACTGAAGGTCATGCAAAGCTGTAAATTCTAAGATTAAACTTATGTTTCATTCTTTGCTTACATCTACTGAGTAGTTGCTGTCAGAATTTCTTTCTCAGAGATTTGAAGTCCTAGAAGTTGGTGTCAGGATTTCAGAATTAAAATTTTTCTCCTTTCTGTTTGAAAATGCTAATATGCATACATGCATTCATATTTACATTCCCAAGCTGATGGCATATTAAGTGTTCACCCCTGTTGAGAGGGTTTTAAACTAGGGTTTAAAACAAAAAAAACCCAAAACAACAAAAAGACAAATTTGGAAGTGAATAATACTCTTGAGAAAAAGTACTCAAAGCAATAGTGGGTCTTGAGCTGAACTCGAGTCAAAGTTATTTTGCTGACGTGAAAATATAATCTGTAGTCCTGTTTATACCCCCCAGCATGAAAGATTGCAAGATAAAACTCATCTTCAGTATTGGCTCAGCCTGGCTAGAAAACTGGGTTCATTTTGAGGCATCGCCTTTCTAGGAAAAAGTGGAACAGCAGACAAAATTCTAACATGGCTTTGTTAAGAAAAATCATGAGTATATCTATCGAAGTTACAGGCTTTGTAGACAAGGAAGAAGTGGAATCCAGATGATGACCATAGACATTGATCAAAAGTCTAGCAGATACAGCCTCAGAATGATTGAAGACATTCAGGTCTTCAGTCCAGAGAACAGAAAATAGGAATTAACAGTCTTCCAGTATATTAAAACTACTTTAAAGAAAACTAAAGGCAAGAATTTTGGTATTAGTTAACACCATGCTCAGGTTTAAAGGGTCACTCAACAGGCTGATGTAAGAACAGCCTGTTGAGGGTTCTCACATTCAGAGAAGCTGTGTCTAGCTAAAAAAGCTCAAAATACACCTCAAATACTTGGAGACAGGACAAGTACCCAGGGGCAACACCAGGCACACCTGACCCAGCCACATGAGTGCTCCTTGGCACCTGCTACTGGACATGGGGTGACCTGGTACACTCTCACATTATGTCCCTACGTAACAGAATGCAGGAAAACATGAACCTAGGGAATCTTGGAAACACAGAAATTAACCCACGAAACTCCAAATACTGATTTCACAACATTTAGTGGCAGCCGTCTCTGCTATTTTCTTCAGAGACAGGAACTGACAGAATCACTTCAGGCAGCAGCGCATGGACTGGGCCACGTCCTTACACACTGTAACAGTGTCTTCCCCAGCTTGGGATATCCTATTTCAGCTTGAAAACAGCTTCCTAAATTGATGTCCCACACCCTGTTTTTCCTGTCAGCCCCTTTGGGATTGGCTCAGTCTTTCCTTCATTAATGGAGAGTGACTTTCCAGATGCAGCTTCTCCCTGGTGAGCCAGTCCCCTCAGTGCTCACCATTCACACCCATGCCCTGTTGCATAAAGGGCACAGCTTCTCAGGCCCCATTTTTCCCTTTATGCCCTGCACTGGTGCTCATCATATGCTCCTTCTGGGAGCAATAAGCCTTCAACTTACCTACTTCCCCTTCAACTTGTGACCTAATCTTGAGAGGGACCTTCATGTAACACCAGCTTTGCCACCAAGCCAACTCCTGCTCTGTGCAGCTATTTTTATTTGCTAAAAAAACAGGGAAATTAGGCTCTCTCTCAGTACCTGCTCTGTGACTACCCTTTAACTCATCACATTTGGCAGTCCAACCACACAATCAATTCCTTCTGAAACCTTGAAAGAGCTTTAATGCTGGGAAGTATTTTTCCACCATTCCTGAGCAGGACATGAAGCTGGAATACCATGTTGGGTTTTCCTGTAGCAGGAAGACAGCTGACTACTATGAACTCACAGTGGTTTGCTAATATTATTATTATTATAGCAGATGGATGACAGCTCTCATGACTGACCTCTGCCTTTTTATGTCTGCCATGTGGGGTTGGATATTCATATTTTCACTTCTCCATGAATCTCTGCTACATTGGGTATCGTTAAGCTGCTGCACAGAATGTTTCTAAATCCTTGGAGAATGGCTACATACACACAGAAGGTATTTCTCAGAACTGCCGGCTGTGGAAAATTCATTCTGGCATTCTGAGCACATTCGCACAATCACTCCTGTTCTTTGCTCAGAGATTTGTCTCTGGTCGTCTTTCACATAATTATTGTGCTCACTGTTTTCCTCCCGTTCTCAGAAAAACAGCACTTGAGTCACCTGCTTTCCCACACGATGGATATCCACTACCTTCTACCTTTCAGCATTCAGCTGTGTCTGAACCACAAGTGGAAGGCTTAACTCCTGCAATTACCAGCACTACCTATGTATTAGTTTCTTTCCTGAGCTGTGAGCTGGAGAAATTTAATTCCCTTGGTCAGGAAACCTGGTCCCAGGAGGGAACGGTTTGTTCCAAGGGCTCCAGGAAATGGGAGCACAAACAGGTCTGCGTCACCCAGCTGGGGAGCTAAACCCAGTTCCCAGGTTCACCTCCCAGGCAATACTTGCCATCTCAGAGCTGATTCCATACGTAAGTATTGCTTTCTTGCATTGCAGCCTACACACCTACTGCTTTCCCTCCTGACCCCTTCCCAGTCTTTTTACTCACATCTTGTCTTCATTCCTGCTTCATTTTGGCATTTCTAGTATTCCTTCCCACTGGAAAAACACCCTCGACTTGTAGCAACCAAATATTCCCCCCACCCCCTTCAAAGAACTTAACTTTTCCTCTGAATCCTCCTCAGTCTTTCTTACCTTGTAGACTTTGAATTCAAAGAGACTGTGTTTCAAGGACTGGCACATGCTTCCAGTACTTAAAGAACCCAATTATTTATTTCTTCCCTCCCCACTTTTATCAAGTGTTGAATTTACAGCTATCAATGATACTTGACCTGAGATAGTACACAAACCATTAGGGGTAGAGACAGCAAATTTGAAATCAGGGTACCAAAAGGCATGTTTAGAATGAACCGAGCCTAACAAAAACAACCAAAAAATAAATAAACCAAACCACCAGCATTTGTCAGGGATCAGGTTCTCATTAAACAGTGCAGGATGAGTATTTGAAAAGGGCTTTTCTATTGAATGCTTCCATTAAAAACTCTAATCTCCATTATATTCCATCTGACATCACAGGTACTCAGCAACTGCCCAAAAGGTCAAGTTGTCAGACTAGATTCTGAAAAACATAAGAAGCAACAGTCACCCACTATACAACTCAAATGATTTTTGCATGGGTGTGCAAGGATCAACTGTAAAATTACTTATGTACATCAGAAAAACAAGCAAACAATAGAAGAAAAACAACGGAAACAAATAGCTATTTCTAATATTGTGGTCTTACAAATACTTCATAGTGAAGTTACTCAGTTTTGAAAGCAATGGAGGGATTAAAGAATATAATTTTTCTTTATGTTGTCAAAATTAAGACTAAAATAAGAAATACGTTCTTTCTTACAAGCAACAGTAGAAAGATTCAAACAAGTTGACTCCCTCAGACAGAGCCTTCTATTTAAGCTTTACAGGTCTACTCAGCTCCCCAGAGCAGAGATGTCTGGACACTGAATTAACTGGGGAAGAGGACCTCATGTGGCACCTTCTCAGCCACTACTTTCACTGTTCACTAAGAACAGAAGCTGATATGAACTCATGATACAGGCCTGTTAAACCTACACTTTGGGGCAGAAGCTGATTTTTGAGGTTAATGTCGGCAAGGAATTCTATAACTACCTGAAATGAGTAGAGAAGGGCCAATGGACCAATGTGCATACACGTACAGATTAATAAGAGGTTCTGAAAAGGACGCTCTGGGTCGGGCTGCAGAGAGTTTGGGTTTGAGGCTGCTCATGGGATGTCGTTCTCTTTGTCACACAATGGGGTTTCTGTTTCTCCCTTGGTCCCATTGTGCTTTTTAAAGTCGGGTTTTCAGTCGCAGCCTGCCAGGCGCCCCGAGGCATCTGGACACTGGGTGCCCCATAAAGTTAAAGTTATTACTGCTCACTATTGCCGTAAATGGGTCAGTCATCCTTGCTCATGAAGCACCAAGGGAACGACCCAAAACACAGTGCAGCTGCATCTTGTTTAGAAGCGTGTCTTTCAAGAGGTACCAGACATTAACATGCCCTTTTTGAAACCATATGAAAGTCTGCCCAAGCTACAGTAACTCGTCCCAGAAAGTCTGAAAGGAGCCCTGCGTGCACTCAACGGGCAGCCACGTTATGGCCCCATCTGTCTAACCAGTGGGTCTCTGAACCCACCAGCCTGCTCCTCCCACAGGCACATCCATACACACAGAGCCCCCAGCAAATCTCCACCTCCTTCCTACAGTTTCTTAGAAAAAACCCACCTTTTTGCTGTTTGGAATTGCTGAATTTTATCATTTGTGCGATAGTTCTTGACACCGCATTAGTTCCATTTAGTTTCCAAACTGCAGTAAGAGCTACTGGGTTGTACACCATGCATTTTAGTTCTGATAAAACACCATCAGATACGAATGGCAGTAGTTCATTTTCCTTTGTTTCACCTCTTTGCAGACTTGGAGGCTGTAGGCATAACCATTACTTCCAGTGACATTTTGAAGGTTGGAGAATATTTATAATAACTAACACAGAACTGTGATAAAAGACATAAGAGAAAGAATAACCTAAAAGGCTTGGAGCAAAACAACAAATAAACAGAAGAAGCATTTGTCCATCACAGGTATTTTAACTCTTAGTAGTCTACATTTAGTTGAATGCAATTAACCTCTAACTCTCCTCAGCTGGCTTTTGAAATATATGTTAATAGATATTGTTATGACTAATTAAAGTCACATAATATCCCCTAATTTAAGAACCAGATGATTATTCCATCTGATGGGTCCCACTGAAGCAAGCTGTTAGAAGTGAGAATTTAAAAGGTTTCAATTATCTAAAAAATAAACCTCAAATACTTTCTTCATAAGGAATCTACTGCTTTGAGAAGCCTAGGAAAGAACAACTACTATTTTGGCATCATCCCACATGGCATTTTGTTCCCCCCCGTCCAGCTTACAGTATCTGCTTAATGAAACAAAGCAACCAAAAAAAGCCACCAGCATGTAAATGAAGACATTTATCTCTTTCTAACACAGTATGATATTGGTGAGTTCTACATCAGCAGGAACTAGAGCTGGCTTGGACTAAAGGCAATTTTTAGTAGACTTAAAGCACACCTTTTATGACAGATCATTTACCAATAATTTTATTCCCTTTCTCCCCTCATTTCCCATCTGTAAAAACAATGAAAATGGTGAAGAAAACATCAAATTATAAAAATCCACATGGAAATGGAGAGAGGTATAGTCAGAAACATGGATTTCCTGCAGGCTTGAGTAACCTGCAAGCTTCCACTTGTTCCTTCAGCCATCAGAGCACATGCCCACAGGCCTTGTCCATGGGATAGACATTTGGACTGCATTAAGCGCCCAGGGGGTATGTGTGCAAGACTCCAGTATGGAACAGTTATTAAAAATGCTGCGTGTTTGCTATTTCTGTGGTTTGTCAGAAAGGTCATTGTTTGAGATGTTTCCATTTAATGAAAATGTGCCTCTATTCTTGGTGTTATTGTTTGTTCCGCCTCCTCAGTATCATTGTTTGCCACTGCACTGTGGGGTGTCCTGCTGTTGCAGTGCCCTGGGACTGGTGAGATGTGACACATTTGTACAGCTTTTCATTACACCACTGCTTAATTTACAGATGGGGGTTTCTGCCGTAGCAACTCCTCTGAACTTATTAGGAAGATTCAGTCTGGAGCAGGAAAAAAGGAACCCTATTCATTGTGCAGAGCAGTGTGGGAGCTGCATTATTTTAGCAGATGAAGGCTTGTTGGAGTTCCCAAGAAAATGTGAGCAAAATTATTCATGCCGTGCAGAACATACACCAAACACCCACTCCTTCACTAGGAGCACATCTCCTGAACTAGCAGAAATAAGCAGCCCAGGCCATGAAAAAAGCAACCAGAAAGCACAAAACCCAGCTGAGGTAAAAGGCAGGCAAAGAGATCACCCAGTTAACCTTTGCACAGACTGGAGGTGTGGATAACTGCACATTTTCTCCAGTATACGAGAACTCCAAAAAATGGCTGCATTTTGAGATGGAAAAGAACCGTATTGTGTGACGGAAACATCATCCAAAGAAGCAAACAAACAACTTTGAAAAGACAGCCAGGAAACATTAACAGTAGCTAAATATTTATGTTGCACATTTCACATTTATCACAACATACCCTTTTTTTCCAGAAAAAAAAAAGATGTCTCTTAAGGGCTAGGACAAGCAGTATGCAATTTATTTGTTTCTCTTGGTATATTATCTTTTAAAGGGAGAAACAGACCCAAGTGGGCCCCCCCTGCAGGGGGAAAGATGCAATATCCTCATTTGTGAGCTCCTGGGTGTGCTTAAGTGGGGAGAAGCAAACAGCAGGGAGACACGAGCACACAGATGAGGCCCAGGAGATGGCCAAGAGCAGCAGGAGAGGCCAGAAACAAGCCCCAGTGACAATGGGAAAAGTTCACTACGGGCCAGAAGGAACTTGTCGGCTGCTTCAGCCCCCAAAGCCACAGAGCTGACTGAAACCAAGACTGGAAGCAAGGACAAAGTGAGCAGCTGGAGATCTGTTTATAAACCCTTCCCCATGTCTAGTCTGTCTTTCCTCTCTCTTGTCTCTGTTGCAAGAGGTTTGTCTGGGGTAGGCTTTGTTCAAAGAAAACCTGAGGTTTGAGTTTAAAAGCTCTTTGAGAGAAGAGGCCTGGACAGACCTACCTCAAAGCCCTTGTCAAAGATTGATTTTTTTTTTTTAAATGACAGAGATGTTTTGGTGTTTTAATTATGAGGACAAAGACTTAGCTTGCAGCATGGAAGTAGTGGCTCTGTCAAGCTTCCCCTCCTAGAGAAGGGTGGGTGAGGGACAGCATCCCCAGCTAGGCACAAGGGCACAATGTGAGCTCAGAAACAGCTATGACCTCAAGCAATTCCTGCACACTTGGGTATAAAGACAGCACAAGGCCCTGGAAGAAAGACTAGTGAGTTACAGAATCCTTTCTCCACTCCATCTAGGAGCTCTCATCTCTAGGAGCTGCTGATCAAAACCTCCAGGCAGAGCCTCCTACAAAGCATGCCATGAATGCTAGACTGAGTTATACAATGAGCTGTAATGTCATTTGAGCAAGGCCAGAGGGAACTGAGCAAACAGCTCCAAAACACAGTACGAAAAGGGCCTTTGTCCATACCAACAGGGCACCTGTGGCTAAACAAGGTCCAGGAACAGTTGGAACTTGCTTTAACCCACTGCTCACACCAAAGCTGCAGGCACAGCCTTTTCTCCGTGGGCTTCAGCTCTGCTCTGGAGGGGCCCGAGCCCCCTCACCCAGCACTCAGCAATCACCAGTGACCCAGCAAGCAGAACCCACAGCACCATCTGCCTGCCCAGCCTTTGTCACTGCCCTGCCCGGCAGCCTGAACGACCCGGGGAAGGACATAAGGAAGCCATCAGGGCTTCGGAGCAGTCGCCCAACACGACTCAAAGAAGGATCTGAGGAAGCATCATGGAATCACTCGTGAGCAACTGTCCCTGTGCTCAACATCTGCAGGCAGCCCACAGCTGGCTCTGCTCTCCACACAGCTCAGTATCTGCACTGCCTCGGTCTACCTGCTCATTACCTTCAAACGGGCCAAACACACACAAACAAATCAAAAATCCCAAACAAATTGGTGGTCTGTGAAAGAATGGCTGTGAAGAGACAGCACTCAGGAAAACAAAAGGCGAGAGGAAGAACAATGCCTCCCTATTGCACGGCAAATGGGGAGAGTTGGCTCCAGCTTCTAATTGTAAGCAACTGGAAGTCAATGTATTTGTGTTTATTTCACATTCAGCTTCCCAGTTGTGCCATGGGGAATCGAGGAGAATAAACACAGGGATGCTGATGGGGCCAGACTGCAGCTGGCATAGGGATGGGACTGTGGGAGGGAAAACATCAAGAGTGCCTGTGCTCAGCAGGGCTCCTCACCCTTGTGTCCTCAGAGAATTAATTAATGCCCTGGGACACAGAAGAGGAGCAAGTCCTGATTCCCTGGAGCAAATCAAGAACCGTGGTTATCTGCCTGAAAGGGGACACCCTCCCACCATCATCCTCCCACCCCGATGATAAGTTACCCGCCTTTGAGATGTAACACCCTTTTCAATAGCCATACTGTTTTGTGTCTATGAGCACCACTTATTCAAGTAACATTTCCACCTGCTCTTTCTTCAGTTCTCCTGATCACAGATAGGATCAGTAAGGGAAGTCTTCAGCAGGAGGAGAGGATCTCTTTTTGAAGTGAATTATAAACATTTCTCTCACAGTTCATCAAAGGGTACCTCAACTCCACACGCTTTTCAGCGGGCAGGAATCAAACTGGAAATCAGTCAGCTTTACAGAATACACATTGGCTGCAAGATTAGATGCCAGCTCTACATTCATTCTTCACTCATGCCTGTTTGGAGATAGAGATGTCCCTTTCAGTGAAACAGACAAGTTGTGCTGGGAAGTAGTAACCATCTACATTCAAAAAACCTATCAGAGTTATCAGGTCACTTAAACTTGCATTTATAAATAGTTCTTTTTAAAGGAAATGGCTTAAAAAAAAATCAGAGGGGAGGGAGGATGCCCCACACACCACATGAGCAGTGGTTTTCCAGACAAGCTGAGGATTATGATTGTCATAATCAGTAATGTGGATTTTGGAGAGGTGATAAAAGCATTCTTCCAAAGTAGAACCAAAGTGGAACCACTGAACAGATGAGATGAAATAAGAACTTGCACCTCTGGCAGGATTAATGCCCCAAGTTTATAAACCAGTCTAAACACTTGTTTAGAAGACTAAACCATCCCTGAATTGTATCAGTTGCTGTCATAGCCTTTCATGGAGTCACTGAAACTCTGAAATCCATGGAGTACCTAAAGACAACAAATGAAAAGCTCTCCTCACTAACGGAGAGCTACTGAGGAAAAGGTTTAATATGGAAATGATGTGAAAAGCTCAGCTTCTCCTCTACATATAGGATTAAATTACACAGCCAGAAACAGCTGCTGCAGCCCAGCAGGAAGAGACAAGTCTTGAAAAACAGTGGCTTGAAAAGGCAGGGAGTGGGGAAGTCAATATTTACAGCACACTCTTTTCTACTTAGCAATTAAAGAAATCAGGAGGCATGGGGCAGGGGGGGAGTGACTAAAGTTCACAAAACATCCAGGTCTTATTTTTAATTCTCTATCCCTCTGTTTCACCTGAAATAACATGCAATTCCAGGTGTGGAATAGCACAGGTAAAACCAATGTGAATTAGGAATAAGCCACTGAGCACCAGAATCATCTGGTAATCCAGACTTTCTGATCTTTTCCCTCCCATCCAAAAACCCCCAGGCTCTAGGAACAAGCAGGACAATTTCTTAGCTCTCATTCCAAAGCTAAAGCAGGGTGTCCTGTTTGTGGTGTTACTCCAATCTGAGAACCAGAGTTCATATAGTCAGACAGACTCTTCACTGCCAGACTTAGAAGAAGAATTTTCACCCAACTAAAATGAGAACTCAGATCTCTTTGCAAGGTACACATTGTAAGATTAATACTTAATAGCCCTGTCAACATTTATTTACGCTAAGCAGAAATTTACAGTCATTTTAGCTGCCTGTTGCTATAACCAGACATTTCTGTAAATCAAGTGAAACAAATCAGCCCTGCTTCCTCTAGCAGGTGTTATACTACCTGAACCATGCCCAGCATTAACACACAGGCAGGAGAGGGTGGATGAGAATCAGCACGTGTATCAACATTAATACCCCCAAAAGCAGCAATTAATTATTGCCTCTGGATCAGCCTTTCAACAGCTTTGCCATTCTACTATCAACACACATTTGTGATATGGAGCAACGATTCATTGTTTGCTCAGAGAACAGAAAAAGGCTTAGATAACTGTCTTCTCCCCAAAGTAAGACATCGTAGCTTAAGTTAAACTTCTTTTGCATGGGGTTAGCAGGTTCAGGACACCTCATACATGTAAAGAGGCTTTTTTTATACTTTTCAGACAAGAGGAGACAAGAAGAGGGATTTATTTTTCTTTAATAGGGCCATATTTATTAATCACTCACAAACAACTGGCTGAAATACCAGTGTCACAACACAAAGTGGACTAAGTCTCCCTGGCAGAGCTAAAACGTAAAACCAAAGCCCCTGTAGGTCTGAATATTTTTCTATTTTTTTTTTTTCCTTAAGAGCAAATTTAAAAAGAAAAGACAGGCTGAGTCACCTACCTCCAACAACTCACTGCCCTCTTCCCTCATCCTAGAACAAGGCAAGGTAAGGCAGGACAGGCATCTTTTATGGTTCCTGTGAGAAGGCTTGTTAAAGGAAGCAGGGTCACCTGGCCCCAGTGGTGGGGTTGGTAATGAAGCCCAGCTGCATCCTCCGGGGCTCTGGAGACCAGGCTGACATTTCCCTGTGCAACTGCCTTGTGCTTCGTGTAGCAGCTCAAATCAGTGAAAGCAGGGTAAAAGCAGATGGAAAAAGCCACCTTCTTTGGTGTGGTTTTATTTTGCACCCACATCGCCGTAAAAACTCGGTGTAAGAGGGAAAATGCAAGTGGGCAAAACTGCATCTTATCCTGCTGCACCATCGAGGCAGGAAACCAGCAGCAAGAAGTAACAGGCAAATAAATAAATGGTGTCCAAGAATCAAGGAAAAAAAATTCATATTCCTCTGTCCTCCTTCTAACAGCACTGGAATGCCAGGAGCCCGTTTAAGTAATAGCAATCAAATGGGAGAGTACACAAAGGAAACTGGTAACTGGAATGAATAAATGTAGGACTGAGAAGTCACTGGCTGAGCTGGGCACATCTGGGATGATCTCTGGGGGGTCAGTCAGCCCAAGGATGTGTGTATTGCCACAAAACTTGAGGGCTGATCCCTGCTACCACAAAGGTTTATGAATAAGTTTCTAATTTTATTACCTCTCCAGGCTCATGTTTAAGAGCCCTGTTATATAAATTTTTGTGTATTTGGTATAACAGCTTTTATTTTTTAATGCCAATTACCCATCTATTATACTCTTTTGGAAGTTTTTCATACATGTTTTGATGTTGCCCATGCTGTGACTTAGGTGGGCTCTGTGCTTTCACAAACACTCAGTCAGGATCTTTCCCAGCAGATGAGACCTATTTTACTTTAATACCTGCTTCAGTCACCTCTCAGTTGAAGCTGACTTACATTTGCACTGTGTAAACTAGTGCCCCTATTTGAACTCCATCCTTGGAAGAACTGTCTCTCTCAGATCCACTTGGGCCCAGTAAGACCTGAATAATAATGTGATGATTAGTAGATGTGATACTAATACAGTCCCAGTTTCATCCAGAAGAACCAACAGAGCTAGTTGTTCAGGAAGAGAAGAATTCCAGAGGGAATAAAGACAACTATTGTGACGTTTTCTATTGAAAAGAGTGTTCAGAAATAGAAGATGCATGCATCTTGGGAAGTCTTTAAATGCTGTGACATACTGCAGACATAAGGAGCTAGCAGGCAGAAAAGCCAAGGGAGCTGGATGAATATCCAAACAGAGAAATCCGGCTAAAGGGAACAAATAGAGCTGGAATTGTGGTGAAACATATGTTTTCAAGTAAACATCATAATAGGCCAGTGGAAGGGGTGCTGTTCCCCACACAGCTGGCAGCAGCAAACAGGGAAATGCTTAAAAAACATGTCTTGCCTTTAGCTTAGGGATTCAGTAGCTTTGAGGACAGTGAAATGCAGGGAAAGCACCTCCCCGGCAACTGTTGATCTAACCTTGGTACCGCAGTCCTGTTCTGGAGGATTCCCAGCTGCACCATCTACTGCTCTCCTACAGCCTGGCACAGTAATCTAGCAAGGGGGTGTGACTGCAGCCAGCTCCTTTAAGAAATCAGAGAGATGTTTCCACATGAGGAGAGGAGATCATCTCCAGAGAAATCTAAACTTCAATTACGAGGTTTATTATATAATCACATTAAACACAGCAGGGTGCCTTCTGATCAGCCTCCCTGTGGTGTCTGCCTGTTTCTTGGGAGAATCACAACAAACTCAGCTTTTGGAATGGGACAGGAGCTTGTGCAGCCACAAAAACCCTGCTGCCACCCACCAGTCTTCAAACTGGGGGCAGCAGAAAGGAAAACCTCAAGAGCTCAACACTACAGGGCCAAGGGAAAGTGGAGCTCACCTCTGCAGGGATGAAGAGGTCTCATTTTCCCTGCCAGCAGCCTAGGAGGAATCTGCTTTTAGCCTTTACACAGATTTTGGTCCCTTTCCCTCATACCTCCGTTTCTCCACACGTATCTTCAGAGCCCTGAGTGGGCTGCAAGTGCTAAAGCCACAGCAGTGAGATGTTTTGTGGACAGGCACCTAAGGAAGAAAGAGACGCCCTTTGAATGAGCCCTGACATCCACTGCCTGAGTGCTGCAGCCTGGAACACATGATGGGACCAAGGGAAAGAGGTGTGTTACCTGTCCTGAGACCCTGGGCTGTACCTGAACTCTGGGGCAATGTGTATCTTGCTCTGAGCTGCTGGAAATGGGGCTGGGCTAGTTCCTTCTCTCAAGTGTGTTTTCCACTAAGCGGCTCCCTGCAAGCTTTGGAGTCAATGAAGGTGACATGGAAAAACAAAGAAGAACATTTAGAGAATGTTATATCCAGAAATACAGTATCTTAAAGAAATCTACACAATGGAAATGACAGTAAAAAAGGAAAAGAAAGAAACAATATATAATCTAATATTTTTAATTTTATGTACAGGAATATAACGTTATGGCAACTTTGTACATGAAATACATACAGTATTTAAACATGAAAATCAGCTAGGTAAGAATTTACATTAGCAATGAAACTGCCTCATGTGCAGCCCAGTTAATACTTAGTTTAGATCTGTATTTTATTGGGGGGAGATTTTAATAGTTTACAATCATAGAAACATAAACATTTAAAACAAGACTCTATAAAATAATTTACAGAAACCCTACCGTCTACACTGAGAGAAAGGGTGTACGTCTGTGAGTTCTGTGTGTGAGTAACAAGGTGAACAAATGATGTACCTCAGCCTCTTTAAGTATAAAATAATTTAGAAGCAGTTCATGCAATGTGGAAGCAAAGGCGTGCCAGTTCCTCCTGCTGCCTCGGACATCTACTGAGCATCACATGTGGGTCACTGGACACATGATAATACCACTGCCAGATGCTACCAGGGAGCACCAGCCTCAGTTCCTCCAAACAATTACTTATGTAAACATAAATATACAGGTTGATATCTTCTCTACACAGTACAAATACAGCTCACAACTTCTCAGCTGTGCAAGTAGTCAATCCGTATACTTGGAAGTAGGATAATGCTCGGTCCAGAGTTCCATACATTTCTATGTACAGGGGCACTAACAGAACTTCCTTGTTTTCACCAGTTTGCTCTGGTATTTCACTGAGTGCCCACCATGCCCTATCACGTAAACGTCCAGCAGGTAGGACTTGCCAGGCTGCAGGCCTCTGATTGTCTCTGTGGTCACTGCTTTCTGGATGTTCTGGCTGTGGAAGTATTTACAGAGAACCTTTTCCGATTTCTTCCTCGTATCCGGACCCAAGCACTGGTTCTGCTCCCTCTTCTTCTGCTCCTCGTTGTAGCTGTCATCCACTTCCTTCTTGTAGATGCAGAACTTGTTTCTCTCCTGCGTGCCCAGCCACGCCACCGTGACCGACGAACACGTGCGGAGCTTGTCGAAGGCTTTGATCCGCGTGTCTTCTGGGAGGGAAGGGAACGACTGCTTGTTAGGCCTCGTGGTAGCCAGGATCTTCAGCATGGAAGCACCTTTTTTGCTCCCTTTCAGCCTGATGAGGTATTTAGCCTTCGCTTTTCCCCGAAGCTGGAACTGCCGCACGCCCTCCACGCTTTGAGACAGGAGGAGTTTTCCATCTCTTCTCACTTGGATCTGAACAGCGTCCAGGCATGAGTGAATGGAGAAGGTGACTTTTTGGTGGGATGAAACGGGGGCAAACCGTAGGAATTTGGCTCCCTTTCTCTTGATGAACACATCTGTAACTTTGCCGTCCTTCAGCTCGACTGTTTTCTGCTTGGCCTCCTCCTTCGTCCTGGCGAAGGTGCCGACGTACGCGGTGCTCATGTTGGTGTTGGTGTTTACTGCAAACATGTCAAAGTAGTACTGCGTGTCGGGCTTCAGGTCAGACACCGTGAAGATGTTCTTGTTCCCAATGCAAACTTTATGCAGGTCAACTCTCGGCTTTGAGGGCGTTTGCCGCCCAAACTTTGACGATTTTAGGAAAGCCCGTTCTTTGCCGGAGTTGTTGTCCACAGGAAAGCCAAAATGGGCAAAGTCAAACGGGCTGAAATCCAGACCTGGTTTTGGAGCCATCATGAAGGCGTCATCAGAACTGAGCTTGGCCTCGACGGCACAGAGGCTTTTGAAGTTGTGCTCCTTGTTGATGACTATGCAGTACTGGATTGGCTGTTTCAGGAGGGAGGCAGTGGGACTGGGCTTCCAAGCCAGGGTCACTGTTGTACGTCCCAGGGAAGTGACATCCACTCTGGGATCGTAAGGTAGCTCTGGATAAGGCTGGTCTGACTCTGGAGTGGTGGTTGCATACACTTTAAAGTGGGTGTCTTTCTCTGTCGACAGCAGATCCAGTTGGTACAGCCCAGACGGGGAACTGGAGGACACAAAGTACTCCACGTCGTTGCCCTTGTAAGAGAAGAGCTCTGTGCCTTCCTCACTGGTAATCTGCTGTTTCTGTTGCTCAAGGGGCTCTGGGTCACCTGGAATACAAGCAAAGAAACACATTTGTACAGACACACTCAGCAAATATGAGAAATAAAACTCTAACAGACACATTTTACTACATAAAATACAAATGTGAGATGAAAAGTGTTTGTCTTCTGAGGAAGATGTAATCAATACTTCTGTCAAATCAGAGAGGAAAATTGGTTTGGCGCTCAGGTTAAAACCAAATGCAATACAAATTCCACCTGAGCAGTATTAGCAGGGTCTCATCATTGGTAGTTAATGTCTTCCACTGGAGTATCAGGCACGCCACTTGGAGATGCCACACAGTCCCCCAGGGAGAACTGACTCATCTGCCTGTTCCTGGATGTGGGCCCTTGGCTTTGGTCCTCCACGTCAGGCTAAAATTGTGTTGCTAATACAGTGGGGGCCAAGGGTGTGTGTACCCTCCCGTGTGGTTTGTATGAGAGTTTAGCACTTGTGTGAGAGGCTCTGGCAGCCAAAGCCCTTTTCCCTCCTGAGCAGCAGTCACAGTGCTCCACGTCCTCAAAGGGCTGGGCTCAGCCCTGCTGCAACCCCAGCCCTGTCTCCAGTTCTCACCTCATGTACAGCTCACAGCAAAGCCCCCATGAAGGCCAGGTACTCTGGGCAGACACAGTTTGCTGTGGCAGCACCCGGTGCCCTCTGTGCCTATAACCTCAGCTCTTCCTTTTACTCTTTTGTAGCCCTTTTCCCTTTCATGCTGCTGCTGGTTTCCTGCACCATGGCAGGACTGCGGCTGAGGATCCAAACAGCAGGAGATCATATAGATGGGCCTGCTGTGAGACTCAGTGTTTGAGGAACCTCAAATCCAGGCAAAGGGAAAGTCAGGGACAGTTTGTTACCTGAACCTTCTCCACTGGCTTCCTCTGGGAGCTCTTGCACACTCAGTTTCCACTCCAGAGGGGCATCACATGGTGTCACTGTCACTGCTAAGGGAGTGTTGTCCTCTTCAACCACAAAGAAATACCTAGGGGAAGGTGAACACACCACATGTCAGTAAGTCCTGATGGCAGCCAACTGGCAGGGATTGGCTTGGCATGATCAAGGATGGTCCTGGTGGGGCAACGGAGTCAGAAGTGTTACTAACAGGCAAGGGTATGCAGGGGGAATATGGAAAGGCCAATGGGCAAGAGCTAAGGAGGTGAGGGGAGTCCTCCCACTCAGACACTGGTGCACAGTTCACACTTCTTGTCAAGACACAGCAAACAGATTTCTGGCCTACTGCCCTCCACCAGCTTCACTTTTTATCCCTACACTAACTATGTGCAGTATAAATAGTCACAGAGATAATAAATGAGGGAATTTAGGGATATGCTCTCCAAAGCAGGACACACATCTGTGCTATGCCTAGATAAGAGCCCTAGAAGCACATGTGGATATAGACACATCCAGCTGCCCTCCCACATCCCACAAGTACCACACATCATTGACTGTAAAGCATTTCTCACTGGTGAAGGCTGGAGGAGGAATGTGACAGGATGGCAATGCTGCTCTTCCCTGAACTCTTTGGAGCCTCAGGTTCTTCCCCAGTCTAACCTGTTTTTTCTGGAAGTGGGGAGTGCAGACCAGACTGCCTTACACTGCTACTTTAAAGCACAATATGAAATAATGAAGAGAGACAAGTGTGGTGGGCTAAGCCTGTAGTTTTAATTTCCTTCCCGCTCCCTTTGCCTCCAGACATGGTTAGTGGCTCCACTTCAGGGAAATTCTGTGGTCTGTGGGAGCTCTGGGCTTATCCCAGAAATCAAATAAATTGGACAGACCCTCAGCTGGGGAGGCCAGATTGGGATGGAAACTCGCATAGTTACTTACTTCACCAAACAGAACACTGGCATTTGTATTTTTCTGGTTTGGCTCCAGCTTTTATTTCAGCAAACAGAGCTACTACCTCCAGAGTGCAACCTCCTCCCTGGAGCCTGAGAGAAGTACCTTTTCGGGGTGTCTCGGAAGAGGTAGCTGCTGATTTCGGCTCCATCAGGGATGACAGATGAATCGTGAAAAAACGCTTTGTCCCGGATCTGCATTTGGAAGAGCTCCTCATCCCTGGTGGGGAACTTCTGGGGCCTGGAGCCCAGTGGCAGCAGCAGCAGCAGCAGCGGGCAGTGCAGCAGGAGCATCCTACAGCAACGACAGGGAATCCCACCTGAGGAGGGGGCACTGAAACAGGGGCATGGCTGTAGGAATGTCACGTGCACTTTTGCAGGCGACGGGGAAAACTTATTGTAAAGAGTAAGATCGTATCCTCACAGCTGCAACTAAGGTTTGTCCATCCTGAACTGCAACTGAAAGCCAGCCCATGTGCTGGTTTCAAATTTTTATCTCTCCCTGTCACTACCCAAAGCTTTCCATGTACTTCAGTAGAGCTGCAGTTTGATGTTTTGCCACAGCAGAAACAGAGCTCGCTGGACTTGGGAGCTAAAAGAAGCTCAGAGCAGATGGAGGGTACATCAGCCTCACTCTCCTTTTGGTTGGGCTTCCAACAATCCTTTGGAAAGTAAGTATTTCCAGGGAAATTTGTTCTTTACAAAAATAGTGAATTAGGAAAACATGTGATACAAACCCACACGTATTCAAAGCACATTGGTATTAGCATGCAATTCAGCAGGGCTTAATCCTCAAGCCTGATGGGAATTGCAAAACACAAAAGCAGAGAATCCTTTACAAATTAGGCATAATAATTCATAATCTCAGCCTTTCATTATTATGTCTACAAGTAGGTCAGTAATGACTCCCCGAACATATCCAGTGGGACAGGCTGCAAATCTCCTCTCAGTGCAGTCCATGATCTCATAGATAATGGCTCTGCGGTGGGGGCAAACAGCCCCTTTTTGGTACGAGTATATCAAGTGTACATTGCTAAGTGATAACATTTTTTTTTAAATTAGGGGGACAAAAATGTTTAGCCTCTTACCTAAACTGTGTTAGCACTGGGTTTGGGGAGAAACGTGGCAAAAGCTGAGCTGGCAGAAACAGTTTTGCCTTTTCCCTTGGCTGAATGTGCAGTCACTCACCACTCCGTGTACTGCACCGTAAGACAACTCTGGCCTTAGAACAAACCCTTCCTTTTTACCTCTAAGATCAAATCTGTTGAGATTGTGGGGGTTTTTTCCCTCCACTTGACCTTTCTCTAATATTTTATATAAAAACAGCAAACACAAAGCTCCCTGTTCCTTCCACCAACACACAAGCCTCCCCACTCACCTCTACTACACCCTCTCCCCTGCCCTCCACTGTCTCTGGCCCCTTTATCTCAGCTGATTCCTGCCCTGCTTTCTACTGTTTCCTCCAACTCTTGCTGTCCAGCTCAGTCCCTGCCCTTCATCTATTCTCCCACTGAAACTGGTGATGCAAGAGGGAAGAGAAAACACGGAGCAAACTCAGAAGTATCCGTAAGCCACACGTGCTGAACATTCCCTCACAGGATGCAGTTTTATCTTCCCCTCCTTTCCCTCCCTGTTCTGACACATATTGCGGTACTTGCAGCCAGATCCTCCCCTCACTGAGTGGGAAACCATGGAAAGATGAAAGCAAATGCTTCTCCCACCACCGTGTCCTAGGTGGGCATGGAGAGCTCCCCAGGAGCTCCGCGGTGAGCTGCTTATCGTTAAATCCTGATTTAGCTTCCCCAGCATTTGTCAAAATTTATCCCAACCGGGTCCTGCCTTGGCTTTTGATGACAGCAGACATATTTCCTCGAATTCAGACTGAAGTGTTGATACTTATCAGCAAACTTAATGACACTTGACCTTTTGGAGCAAAGACCGTAAGTCAAAATACTTGCTGACTCGAGCCACCGAAGTCAGCAGAAACCTCCTCTCGCACAAAGCAGGATGAGTTTCGTGTGCTCTAACATGCTGTTTATTGATTTTTCGAGTATTATCGTTGGCCAACAGGGAAGAAATTCTTTCCAACTTAATCACAACAGCTACAGCAGATTATTTGGTTAGGTAAGAAACTCTGATGCTTTCTGCAGACAGCGTCCTCCACGTGAACCTCCTGAAACTGCAACCCTGTGTATTCCCACAGTCAGTCGCAGCGCAATGAAACCCCTGTTAAAATAAACCATTCTGCTTATAGGCTGAGCTTCACTTCTTAAATAATTTCACTAGTTAATGCACTTTAAAAACTCCCATAAAAAGTGTTTCTGCCCCCATTAACAACCGTGGAGCAGCGACGAGGTACAGATTTGTCTCTGATTCCTTTATCTAATTTTAAGAGCACTTTGGCTGAGAAGTAACTACCAAGAGACATGTGGAGGTTAGTTCTGTGGTCCCTGCCCATCCTACACTGAAATACCCGGAGATACCTCAGAAAATGCACTTGCTAGAGGAGAGCCTGTGAATTTCTGCTCTCCCTGCCAGCCCTCAGAAACTTCCAACAAATGATTTTCTTGTCTTGAACTTGTTTTTAGAAGCCAGGTACAAGCTGAGGCCCAAGCACTGCACTGTTAAGCCACACAAATTACATGAAATATGTTGTGTGACTTTTTGTTCTCTAGTCTGTGCCACCTCCTTAAATGCCTTTCATTCCCTTTTCTACAAGTTTGCCTTGTTTTCTTTTCTTTTAAACTCTGAGTCAATATTTTATTGATATATTCCTGCTGACTGGAGGGATTTGCCTGCTGTTTATCACTGAATTTAAGAGAGTGCCAAAATAAACAGTCCTAAGTGAAATAATAAGCACCGTTTCCCTTCTCCAAAAAAGGATTGCAAAAGTGCCCTCTAATGGCCCATCTTTACCTCTCGCTATTTCCCAAACTCTCTCCTGAGCTTTAACCCCAGTCCTGTGGGCTGACCCGCTCTGGGGAGCCAGACTGTGAGCAGGGAGCATCCAGGGATTCCCCATCCCCTCTCCCAGGGGACAAGGCCACCCAGTTTTGCCTGCCAGCCAGGGGGACACGGAACCCAGGCAGGCTGAGCGACGCCGGGGCAGGTGGCCAGGGTTCCCTTGGATTTTCACCTGGAATGTGGCAGTCCTGTCTCCAGGTGAGCACCTCCTGGGCTACACAAACACTCTGGTGGCAACAGCCACACCTCAGGAGAGGTTTGCTTGATAAAGCTGCACGTATTTACCCAGGCAGATCAACCCATTATGAAAAATACACGCTGTACATTGGAGGGGGATATGAGTTATTTCAAACACCTCAGAATTCACCACCTCGCCAGAGGCTTGGGTTTTTTTTCTTTCTTCCACAAAGAAACAGCCTGGCCATTTTATAAATTCCAGTTATAAGCACATACGTGAAAATTGTCATTAAATGAGATCCCAGATTTTATGATGATTACAATGAATTCCCATTTTTCAAAAATCTCCATGCAGGCCTTAGTAAGTGAGCCTTACCCAAAGTGAGACCATCTCAAAATCCCCCCTGCACAAGCCCTACCCAGCTCTCTGTCCTGCCTTTGAGACCTCTGCGTAACAACCTTCACCTGTACAAAAGACCCACAAATCTCGAGGTAAACTGCAATTACAAGCAGAAATGGAGAGGATAACGGGATTTGCAGCTGGCTCAGGTTCTGAGTCCAGGGACAAATTAGCCAGAGCTGTGGCAGCACCTCATGGGCTTTTCCCACAGGCTGCAGGATCGGTGGGCTGGGCACATCCTCAACCAAAGCCACAAACAGGAGGCCTCAGGGGCAGATAAAATCACCCCATTTTTGATTTCACTGCTCAAGCCTCCGGTGTTTTCTGCCTGCCCTAAGCAAGACTGTCCCCAAATACACCTACACTCCATAAAAACTATTTTATTCCCTAAAAAGTACATACAGCAAGAATATTGGATTCACCCCGTGCAACACCAGCTCTGTTCACAGTCACCTCCAAGTGTCTTGATCTATGGAAATCATTTGCTTTACTCCTCAGCCATCTGCAGCTCACAGAGACCTGTGAAGGATTTACAATGACAAACCAAAGAAGATCTGGGTTTACCTGCAGCAAATTCGTCTGGAATAACTAAACCCTCACATTTAATTACAGAGAGTGGAAAGTGCACAGCTGTAATTTAGTGAGGATAATTTCAAGGCACTGCCTGACACAGTGCTTTTGTGTTGCATTTCTTCTCTTTTTATCATATGGATGGTTAACTTTTTTCCTCCTCACATCCTATTTTTACACTCTGATGTGCTGGGTTTTTTTGCTGTTTACATTACCCATGCTGCATTTCATAATAAGCCTGTAGATTTATTGACACGATTTAAGTCCGGCTTTGGAAATAAGAGGGCACTGTGTGACTCCTTTGACTTGTTTTAGGAATGCTACAAGTAAAAAGGCTGTGAGCTTTGCCATTATACACTTCATTTCCAGAGATAAATAACACAAATACACGCACCTCAGCACACACAGTTATCACCTGAGCAACAGAAGAGTTTAAAAGCACCTACCAATTTCGATTGTAATACAATTAGTTATTTTTAAATGTGCAAACAAGGAAAAACAATGCCTTTGCAAGTGAAGTATTTACCGGGAGCTACTCAGTTTGTTTGTTTAGGGGGAGACCAGAGGGGAAAAGTGAAGGCCTGCCATTTAATGCCCACTATTCCCTGAAGGATCTGGAAAACGTTTGGTATGCTTTTCATTCGGGCTTTTCTGTGGTCTCTTTTTTTTTTATTACAGCAGTGCTTTTGAAAACTTGTTGTCTGGTCCTGCCTCATGCCCGGGGAAACCCACGGGCCAGGCAGGGCTGTGGGAGCTCTCCAGGAGCTCGGGACAAGCAATGCAGCCCTGACAGGGATGTCTCTGTGGACTTTAATATTTCCGTGAAGTGCCACAGCCAGCTTGACATGGCAGCTCCCGTTGGCAGGACCAGCTGTAACTGGGAGGGCAGGAGCATTTAGGGACCTGTAATCCGTGGATTAAAGCTCCCTAAGTACGCACGGACACGACGGACTATAATGGTGCCTTTGAAGCATTTAGGGTCCACCGTGTCAATAATCTGTGGATTAACCGACTGCCTCCTGCAATTCCAATTCAACCCACGATTTTCCTTTGCTGGGACCATTGTTTTAGCAAAGCAAATCACAGTAGCATGGGGGAAAAAAAAAATCCAACCGTGTAAAAATCGGGAGGTATGAAGAAATCAGGGTACATTTCCACCAAATCTTAATGAACAACAGCAGCAGCAGCGAACTACAGCTTGGGGGAGAGGTTAACTCCGAAGGGCTATCCTTGTAAAACACAGAGCTGTCTCAAATTAGACATGTTGAAAAGCAAACATACTCAGGGAGATACGGTATCAAAAAATCAGATTTTACATGGACTATTTTGTTTCTAAACCCAGCCTTATTTATTTTTCCACTTTTAGTGGAAACAGATCCAACTCCGCTTACATCAAATTCATCACCCTGGAGCTGGTGGTGGTAGCTGGATGCTTCAGAAACCAGCTGAGCCAGGAGATGCCATTTGGGACACTCGAGGAAATGCCTCATGGTTTTCCTCTTTTCAGTGGAGACCACATACCAGCACTCCTCTCCTTCACAGCCACCTCGGCCCAAACAAGTGTCAAAACCAAACAAACAGTGAGTCCCCAGCGGGCTCTGTTACAATGCTCAGTTGTTCCATCCTTGCGAGGGGATGGCAGTGGCTCGGGAAGAAGGGATGTGCTGGTGGCCCTCCCCCCCAGCCAAATTTTATTTCCCTTGGCCACTGCTGTGTCCTCACTGTCATGCCTGCTCGCCCCCCCAAGCCTGCAGAAAACCTCCAGGTGGACTGGACGTCGCTCCTGGAGAGGGAAAGCATCATGGGACAGGTGACTGGTCCCAGCTCTTCCAGAGGAAAATCTCATGTCAGACTCAGAGAATCTGACCCAGCTTGGAAAATATTAACTTTTTCCATAGTCTCAGCAGGGGTTGAGCCTCAGTTGGGAGAAATAAGGCAGAGAAATCTAAGTTTGCACAACTCTGGGCTGTTTAAGATAACCAACCCGGAATGCCACGCAGCTCTACCACAAATCTTTCAGCGCAAGGGCTGGAGGTGTTTTATAGTGGAGAGTAATTATTATCCCCTTGTTACAAGCAATAAAAGTAGGGCAGAGACTTTCCTTGTTCAAGGAAATCCCAATATAATCCCTTCCTTTAATCATAAAACAATAGCTACTTTCCCCGGCCAAGTCATCCCGCCTTCAGCACGGCTCTCCGGGTGTACGTTGCTCTCTCTCCGTAATGAATCTCAGCAAGGGGATTAGCAGGGAGGAACACACGAACAATTACAAATTACAACCAACACCAGCACGTTGGGATTTGGTACAGAGTTTCCCACTGTTTCTCTGGAAGACCTCAGAACGACGCTGTGAGCAAGTGCCCTTCCCAAAACCCATGAGGGACAGGGATGACTGGAAAGTTGAGGGTGTGACAAAGAGCAGGGACAGAATGGTGTCCGTGCATCCTCAGACTGCTGGGGCTTAGGGCTGGAGGTCAGGAAGACTTGTGGAAAGAGCTTAAAATACAACCCCAAACTCATTACTGCATTAACTACTGAAGGAGTTAGAAGTGGTTTGGGCCATTCCTGGGGAATACTGCTTGCCTGGAAGCGGCTCACGGCCAGCAAGGTGTTGGATACAGGGAGAAAACAAGGGGCTGGTGTAGGTCAGGGAGCTGCAGGTCACCAGAGTGACTTGCAGAGCAGGAGCAGGGAGCAGCCAAGCCTCCAGAAACAAGCCAGAGCATTCACACTTTGTGGAAAGCTGTGCCATGAGCACACCGGAATCACCCATGCACTTCTTTCCTTCCACTTTTTGGTAGGTGATTAAAACAAGGGAATATTGCTGGCTACTTTGAAACCCTGCTAAATGCACAGAGGCCGATTCCTAGAGCTCCCATCAGACCCGCAGTCAGGAACACCACCACACACATAACACAGGATTACCAGGCACAGCCAGCCCGAGGGCATTAGTATTCACACCCACTTCCCCACCCCTACACACACAGTTTTCCTGCAAGGGCTGCTCAGAAATTCTCCCTTGCAGTGTTACCATACACGCCTCTTCACCACCGAGGGCTTCTCAGCGCTCCCAGGCTCGCCAGTAACACCCAGCAGTGTCTGCAGTAATGTGGAGTGTAAGGGCAGCTCCTCTCCAGAAAGCCCTGTGGCAGCTGGAAGAGCAGAGCAAGGCCTCAGCAGTAACAATCCATGGTGCTCATGCCCAGGAGACAATTCCCCAATCCCTGGAGAAGTGACTGCATCCCTGGGCTGCCACCAGGACTGTCCTGCAGTAAGGGTGGATATCCTGGAGCAAAGACACAGCAATGGGAACTCATAGGAACTGCAGCAGGTATCTGGCACCAAATGAAACTGTAAGGTTGGATTGGAGGGTTTTTTCCTTCCTAGTTAACCTGATATGGGACGGGAGAAAACACAATTTGTATGAACAGGAGGAATAAAGTTATTTCTATTTTATTCTGTTTTCTCCTGTATTTTTTCAATCTTATCCCTGCGTCACTTTCAGTCACACCAGAATTTTGCAATCCAGATTCCCCAGCTGACTTCAAGAAGTGATGACTTTTTCCACTGAATTCAGAGTCTAACCCATATGAGAATTGTTTAGTTTGGAAAAGCCCTCTGAGATCAGTGAGTCCAACCAGTAACCCAGCCCTGCCAGGGTCACCACTACACCACATCCCTCAGCACCACAGCTACACATCTTTTAGGTATCTCCAGAGATGGAGACTTCACGGCTGCCCTGGGAAGCCTGTTCCAGTGCTTGACAACCCTTTCCATGAAGGAATTTTTCCTACTATCCAATCTAAACCTTCTCTGGCACAACTTGAGAACATTTCCACTTTCCTATCAGTTGTTACTTGGGAGACGAGACCAACACATATTACTTATGACAATAGTAATATGTGTTATATTCAGAGGTGATTGCTCAAAATTTCCAATTCCTTAATTATCATCAGAACCCAAATTTTTCTGCTTGAAATTACCACCCAGAATTGGATTCAGTTTTAATATTTTCTGCCTTCAGCTTCAGAGGCATGCAAAGGAAATCTTAGGCCCTACAAGTCCTTAATGAACCCTTAAGGTGCTCTCTCATAATGATTTGTTACGTATCACAGTAATTCACAGATGCTGTGTCTCATTTTCCCTAGTTGGAAAAGGGCTGCTGAAAATATGTAAACATTTGCCAAGTGTTTGGAAATGGAAAGTATCAAATGTAGTGCTGCAGCTATTGATATTTACATATTTCCACCAGCACGGTGTTAAGAGCTGGCACATCTCAGGCACAGTTACAGCAGCAGAGACTCCTGGAGACTCAGCATGGATCCCTTCCCACTGCCTCCAGGGACAATGGGAGGGAGATGCTGAGGCACAGCCATAGAAATTGCTGCCACAAGTGAGCCTTGGTCAGAGCTGAGACATACACACCTGTCTGGAGAGGCTGTAAGACACCACAAGCCCAACCACAGCTCACCAGCCCATCATACCAAAGCAGGACAGCAGCTTGTTTGGGAGCTGCCAGCCTTCAGCCTTCTTTCTAGCACTTTTTTGCCTTTCTAAGCAGAGCACTTCCATGTGACTGAGCTGGAAAGTCTTTCCCAAGTGCAAAAAGAGGGGTGCTCCAAAGGGATGTGCCGGCAGAGCTTCAAACCTGCCAGGGTCAGCTGCAGAGTTGTGGTAAGGGATGTAAAAAATCAGATTATCCAATGGGTCGGTTTCAGCCCCACTCCACTGCTGGGCCAGTGTTTATTTGTCCAGGCTGGCAGGTGAAAGGTTAGTCCTTCATCTGGTTACTGCCAACAAAAGCCCAGGGAACACATAGGGGTGGGGAGGTCACACTGTCATGGGTGAGTGAATATCCAAACAGCCCCAAAACCTTCAGGCCTTCTTATGGCAACCATACATCCTCGGCTGGCTGACAGAAGGGGAAAGAAGGGAGAAGAGTGGGAAAGAAGAAGAGGAAAGAAGGGAGGAATTTGTGCCTTCAGAGATGACTGACGTGTGCCAAGGGCATCTCCTTTCCCAAAGGTGGACGACATGGTGGGAACTGTGGCGTGAGATCCAGCACTGCCTTCTGGGCACCCTTTTCCAGGGGTGTCCCTTCACTAGGGATGGGAAATGGCTACAGCATTCTTGGACAAAAGTTACTGCTCAAAACACAAAGTGCCATTTCAGCATCACAGTTAATACCTCATTGCAAAAACCCCCAAAAGCCGTAAATTCAAAAAAGCATTTGCTCTTTGGTGCTTTTTCACCCAGGGCCACAAGTTGGGGTCTGCACAGCCCCTGGCTGGAGAAAGCCACGATAAGCCCACAGTTCCAAGTGGGAATGGGCACAAACTTTGTGAGCAACAGGTTGGGCCAGAATGTGTTTTGGGCTACAGGAAGAGCATCTCACTAAGGTGCATTTTCTAGTCAAAGCCCTAATTGCCTGGATTTTCTTATAAAAGGTTTGCGACTGCTTTTTCTTTAAAAAAAGTGAGTGGGAATTAGAGTGCTCTCTGTAAACTGACATAGCACATTTCTTTTCCTGAGCCTGCCACCCTGCTATCACACACTTGCAAGATTTGTCTTAGACTCTTGCTTTTAAATTCAAACATTAAATTAAATTAGACTTGTTCACGTGATGTGAGAGGGTCTTTAAACCTACTTATTTTTCCTTGTACTATTTTTTCCCAACTATTGTACTGTAACAGGATTATAAAAGTTTTAATTGACTGACATTAAATCTTCCCTGCAAAATTGTAACTTTAATACCCCTTAGGACTATTAGATTTTTATTCATTATTTCTCATTACTGAAAAACCAGTTTGAGAGAACCCCTTGGGTCTTCCCTAAATAAGGATAAGATCCTATTAGCCCTAAAAATCATACTCAAGTAAGTAATTCTTACCCAGGAGAGAAAGCCCATGGGGAATTAAATACAGATTTAGTAGCCAAAGGAAGGGAAGGAATGGGGACTAGAAACTGTTAATGCTGCTCACTGATGTTTTCCTTTACATCCAGAAACCAGCTGGCAGCTCCCAGACACTTGGCTTTCCCGCACCATCATCATCCCAATCTGTAAACTGCTTAATTTGCATCAGGTTTCTGGATTTCGGAGCGCTGAGACACGTTAGGCTGTTTGACTATAAACAAATTAGCAGCAAATCTGCTGCACCTAAACAAAGCAGCAAGAGGGAGAGAGAGAGGGCTCGTTTCTCCACAATATTCCAGTTGCTCTGTGAAACCCATCCACCCTGTTTAATCCCCCCTGCAAAAGCGTGTGAGGAGCCTGTGATCCCCTTGCAGCAGGAGTGGCAGCTGCTCTGTTTCGGTGCCGAGCAAAGTCAGAAGTGAGAAAGATGAAAAGCGTCCTTTCTCTCACTCCCTAACAAAGCTTCAGCCCCCTGAAAGCTACATTTTATGAAAAAATAATAACAATAAAAAAGAAATACGCCCAGTTGGCGACGCTGCTTTCCCCCTGTAGGTCCCAGGGGAGGTGTTGGCCTCAGAGGTGTGTCTCGTGGTGAGCGTGCGAGGGTCACGCTGGAGGGGCACTCATATCCTCATATCCGGACTCATGGAGTGGGGAATGGAGTAGGAGAGATAAATTACTGCCTTTTGGGTTCCAGCTTTCCAGGTTCCAGCTCGCAGTAAGTACCCACTGCTTCTTCTCTCAGCTGTCACACAAGCAACAAACTCCAGCTACTGAATTTAATTACCACGAAGCCAGAGCAGCCCCAATTCAGGCCAAACCCGAACAACTCCGTGTGCTCTGGAGAAAGCCGTGAGAAATGCTGAACGTGCTCCCATTACCTGCCCAGGTGGAAGGACAGAGCCCACTGAAGGATTCCCAGCGCAGGAACTCAGGGATATTTGTGTCCATGGAAGCAGCCGTGGACTGGGGCTGAGTTCTCAGATGGCTCATGTTGCTGATTACTCGAATGGCATTGAAAGCCCGCCCTGCAAAATGCCCCCCATCATGTTTTTGGTGAAATTAAGAAGATCAGCTGCCTCCCATATGAACTGAGAGGACACTCTGCCTCTGTCTGATGTGTCCTGCACGACTGACATGCTCCCTGGGGAGCAATCAAAGCCATCTACACAGTCACGGGATTTTCGACTGGTTCCTGCTACAGCTCCGTGTTAACATTTATCTTTCTCCTGTTCGGGGGGTGTCCTTGCATACAGCAAATGAGAAAATTAATCCTGAAAGTACAAGCTTCTTTTTAACATTTACTCTCTCCCTTTCTTGATGTATTTCCAGCTTTAAGCACACTCTCCTGGAGTTATGATTTATTATCCTGACCTGTTTCCCGATCTAAGGGCAAATACTTCCTCTCCTAATGACATCTTGTTAAAGTTTTCAAACATGACATCTCCTCAGCCTTCAAAGCTCCTTCCACCCATCCATAAGCATTAGCTTATTTGAGTCGTTTTCTCAGGCAGAAACTATCCCTGTTTGATCTAATGAGGATTTTTGTCAGAGAAGTACATCCCAGTCACGACGTAAAGCGGAGTGGGGAACACGGCTGTTGCACTCTGCCTTTTCTCCAAGGCATTGCTCGCTCACTCACTGCTCCACTCGTGACTTAGCAGAGCTCAAGCAGTACTTAAGTCCCTTCTCACTGGTCTTACCTATGATATTTGACATAATTCTGATTTCTCCTAATTCACTCCTGCCCGTACAGTCAGTGACTGTGACCAAAATACAGAGCTCAGCAGCATTCGGTATCACACCAAGTGCTCTGTAATCAAGGTAAACATCAGTCTCATAGCCTGTCTATATGCTCTCATATTCCAAACACACACTCCTTGATTTATAATTAGTCAAGGTTATCATCCCTGGAGCTGGGCAATCCCACCACTATATGTACCTTTTTGCAAGGGCTTGCAAACTTGTTTTCTTACATAAAGGAGGAGGCCCTTCCCTCCTTCAGTCAGGTCCACCCTTCTTCTCTGCATTTTATAATCCAACAGAAAGGGAAGCTAAACCTCCCTCCCCCACCCCGTTATTTTAACCCTCACAAGTGGCTGAACTGGCAGCCCAGAGCAGCTCCATGGTCCGCCACGTTACCAACATCATCCCCTCTGAGTGCTCTGCACGAGGAACGTGCAGTTTTCATTAGGCTGCCCTTAATGCAGAAAAGGTGCACGTTCTGCAGGGTCAGAGGGAAACCCGCCATCCCTGGTGTGTCCATCGGTACAAACCAGTAAATCTGCCTCCTGCCAGAGCAGGCCAGGGGCTGAGAAGATAAATGCCCACTTAGTAAAACAACATAAAACCAGCTCTAGAGAGATGCAAGACCCTGAAGGAGGGCTGAAGCAGCCCCTTGAAAACAGTGAAGTAATGGGCTTACAGTTTTATTATTCACATAAAGTTTAGTGACTTCAAAATGAACGCGAAGCCAAACAAGACTTGTTATCCCACTACAATCTGGGCTGTAACTGAAGCCAGTACCCAGATGTTCTGTGGTAAAATCCGCCGCTTCGCTGCATAAAAGCACCACATACCCTGACGCACAGTCCTGCCCTGCCTTTATCCAAACCTACTTCGATTCTGGATTATTTTTCTAGCAATCTTTTAAACTGCCACGGGAAGCATAAAAGGTGGTCTCCTACAAAACCATTCGGTACCAGCTCCAAATGTAACCGTTTCCAGAAATAAATCAGGATTTCTTTTTAATAAACTGTTTATCACCAGTCTCTCGGGACATAAATTGTAGAAGAAAAAGCAGGGTCTGAGTTTAATAAACAACTCCTCTTTTTATATATATTAAAGGAGAAGACCCTGGCACACTTCAGAGCGAAACATCCGGCAAACAGGCTCAATCCAGCCCTACTGAAGGCATGGAGCAGAAGGGCCATGGCGTGGCTGGAGCTACCAGGAAGGGGTTTACCCCTTCATTTTCAGGGAACTTCCAAGGTGGGCAAACCTTGTAAGAAGGGCAAAGGGGACTCAAAGACACTGTCTCTGCCCATATGCAGTTTTGGTGTTTGAGCCAGGATGCTCTTGCCAAGCTGGCTGGGAGCAGCGTGGCACTGAAGTATCCTCAGGGCTCCAGTGGTGGAGCCACAGCACCAACCCTGCCCGCACCACTGTGTCCCCAGCCCAGCTCCCGGGAGCTGGAGAGGGGTCTGGAAAAGCCCCGGCAGACGGGCCGGAGCTGCGTGCCGGGAGCTTTAAACGTCAGATGAACACGGAGTACGTGGCGAAGGCACTCGAGCCGAACAGGGAAGGCAGCACAGGCGTTATGTGATTCTGAACAGCTTGCTTGACAGTTTGCACCATATTGTATTTATAAACATTGGGGGGAAACCTAAAAGCTTTTCCTCGGCGTTTCCGAAGCAGTCCTCCACAACAACACAGGCGTGCAGGGCGATCCTGCACAGCTCTGCCTCACCTCCGTGACAACCTTCTCACCACTAAATAAAGGGGCCCATATTAATCTCTGTGGGACCGGCATCCCACACATTGTTCAGACTCCCTCTCAGACCGCCATCTGATAGCCAAATCCCGACTCTCCCCAAGGGTGGCAGGGGTGGGAGGTGACCCCCTGGCCGGTGACGCCGGCAGCACGTCACGGGTGTGCCACTGCCCGCCAGGTGTGGCTCACACCAGGGAGCAGCTGGCTCTGCTCATGGGTGCCACAGAGCGTGGCACGTCCCCACGTGTGTTGTGTCACCTCGCTGGCAGAGCTGCGATGACACGCTGCAGTGCCCACCCTCCACAGCAGAAAAATCAATGGGGTTTCTGTCCAGGACCATGCAGAGACAGAGCGCGATGTACCCGCAGTCCTCGTCATGGAAAGGGGACGAGGCTGAAGGAATTTTTCGGATGTGTTATAAAGCTCTTTGGAAATTAAGAGGGGCTCATTCTCCGCTGGCACAGAAAGCCCACAAGGAACAGGTACTGCTCTTCTCACCACAGGACAAAACACAGGCACAGTCCTGACGTGTGATGCCCTACTGCACATTGCAGCTTTTAGTGATCAAAGCAGAACAACAAAATCCCTCAGTGCTTTAAAAAGTCCTCTCCTCCTTCAGCTATTAACAGGTTTTACATTCTAGGCATTACTGTAGGTACTCACAGAGGCTTGTAGTGGTACTAGAAAGCTGACTGCAGCAGCTCTCCTCTTCCAGGTACGCCTGTGCTTCACTACGAGGTAAGAGAGCGAGGCCGGCAGGATGAGGCATTCCCAACTAGAAGCAATCTGAAATGCCATTCCTAAAATAGCTAAGAATCAGCGATTTTCCGAGTGGGCTGAACAGAAATACAAAGTTTTTTCGCCTGCTCCCTCTTACAGCACAGCCAAGGGTGCTGATGATGCCTAACACCCAAGCCCTACTTTTACAGAAACCAGGTTATGGCCAAGCCAGCAGTGCCTTGCAGGGTCACTAATGTAATAAATCACTCGCCACCAACCACCCAGGGAGGAATTCACCCTCAAATCACCCTCGCCTCTTCCAGCTTTACACAGATGCAACTCCACCATCCCAACCGAGCACGAAATCAGCGCATGGAGGCAGGAAACCCATCATAAGACGGTGCTGGATGGGGCAGCCAGCACAGTCTGACTGTAGGATGCTCCAGAGGAAACACAGTGCCACACTTGTGTTACCGAATGTCTCCGGCTATCTGCTCACAAACAGCCAGCCGGGTCAGGGAGATCGGTGTATTTACGGCAGGGATCTCGCCTCCTGCAGCTCAGTCAAGCCACAAGAACAGCGATACTGTTTAAGTGTTTTAATTAACAATTGTAACTAGATGCTAACCAGATCCTCCGGCGGGGAGGGAAAACCCAAGGGAAGCTATGAGCGTCACAACGCGCTCTCTGGAACCAGCCTTGCCGAGGCTGCCCAGTCCACGCCGGTGTCCACCGGGATGATTTCCAGAGCCGCCCTGGGCAGCGTGGCACGGACAACACCACGGTCACCCCCGGCACCAAGATAACCCGTCGGAGGAACCAGGGCACGTTACTGCTCAAGCGTTAAATACATCCAGAACAGAAACGCTCACAGAATCGCAGCCTTCCAAAAATCTGCGCCAGCCTTTGACCGTGGAGGTTTACATACATAAAAGTTATATCTGCAAGTGATTAAACAACGCTTTGTAGCCATTGTCTCTGCCGTGGAAATAAACGCACAACCCAGGCTGCACGTAGCAAATCTCGGCACTTACATCCCACCGTTCATTCTTCTCCCTACTTTTTTTTGGTAGCCACTTTTTCCCCCCAAAAAACAACCGTATGATGCTGGCGAAGCCGCCGCCGCTGCCTGCCTGGCACACACCCGCTCAGCGGCAGCGAGGACGAGCCGGGAGCTCCCGGCAGCCGCCCGGGGTTGTTGTGTGGCACGGGCAAAACGGGGAAGAGGGCAAAACCAGGGCGGGCGGGGGAAACCCAAAGCTCGAAGGCGAGGCGCGGATCCGAGAGGCGGCCGAGGCTGGCCGCGCAGCATCCCGCGGCGGAGCGCTGCGGCCGCGGATGGGGGCACGGCGCCGGGGCTTTGGCCGGGGGTCCCGCACCCCGGTGGGAGCATCGCACCGCCGTCCGCCCCGGCGGCAATGGGAGGGGGCCGTGCGGGCAGCCCCGCTGCCCAGCCCCGCTGCCCGTGCCTTACCTTGCGGCGTCCGGTCCCGTCCCGTGCCGTCCTGTCCCTCCCGCGGAGGGGGGGAGGCTTTTTTCCCTTTGGGGGGCGGGTGTGTGACCTACCCCCCCGCTCCGGCGGGGACGGGCTGCGGCAGCGGGGACTGTGTCACTCACGTCCCTTCGCGCTTTATAGCCCTTTCCCTTCCCCACCCCTCCCAGCGGGGGGGAACGGAGAATCAAAGAAAACAAGGCAAAAAAAAAAAGAAAAAAAACCAAGAGAGGGGAACAACACTAAAATCCAAGGAGACAAAGAGCCCGGGCGCCCCCCGGGAGCACCCTCCGCCGCCCGGGGCGAGGGCACGGCCTCGGCTTCTCCTCCTCCTCCTGGTGCTGCTGCTCCCGGGCGGAGCGGCGGGGCAGCCGAGCGCCGGCAAAAGTTTATGCGGAGGGGGCGCGGAGCCGGGCCGGGCGGGCAGGGGGTGCCCCGCGGGCGAGACCGCCCCGCCCCGGCCCCGCTCCGCGCAGGGGCGGGCCCGGGGGAGCCCCGGCACGGGGGGGAACCCGCAGCACCGGGGGGGAACCCGCAATAGGCGGGGGAAGCCGCCCCGCAGCCCCCCGGCAGGGCCCGCGCCGCCCGGCTTTGTGCGGCGCTGCCCGGGGGTGCTGCTCAAACATCCATCTTGGAGGGTTTTATCCTGCCCGCAAGCCGGGACGAACGGGGGATGCGAGAGCTCCCCCGCTGCTCTTTTTTCGCGCAGCCGGCTTGCTTGGAGGGGTCGGTGCTGCGGGAGCGCTGCGGAACATCCCGGCAGCGATGGAGGCGGGAGGGAGGGCTGGGGAGACCGTCAGGGATGCGTGAGAAATGGGATGTATTAAACCCCCCTGCAATTTAGCAAACGGGTGTCGAAGCTGCGTGTTCAGCCTCTCACCTTCTCCCTCATTACGTTCTTGTCAGAGGCAGCTCTCAGGTTTGGGGAGTGAGGGGCAGTGTTCTTACAAATCACCTGCGAGCTGCAACGAAAAGGCAGAAACTATCCTTTGCCGTTTAAAAACAAACCCCTCTCTTTTTGTTTCCTTTTTGGCACATCAGTCATAAAAACGTCAAGTGCTACATAGACATTAAACAAGTTATTACTGATAGCAGCTGATGGGTAATTCCTGATGGCAATAATTCCCTACTACTTCAACAGATTTGGGAAGCACAAATAAAAAAAAATAAAACCTTTTTCTTTTTTTTTTTTTTTTTTTGCAAGACGGCTGAGCAAATCTGACAGCAAAGCCTCAGTGGAGGGATGCAAATTGTCATATTCTGGAGGGTGACAAACAGCTTCGCTCTGTGAAGACACAGCCCCCAGAAGAGCTCGTGTCTGCAGGGACACGTAGCTGTCCAGACCTCTGCTAATTGCCATTAGTTGCTGCCACTTACCTCCCACTCTGTCAACTCAGAGAGCTCATGGCAAGCCAGCGAGCACTCTGCCCTTGGGGCTGTTCAAAAACTAAGTTCACCAAAAGAAACCCAGGATTAAGGAAAAGAGCCCCCCGGGAGCCCCTGTTCAGTTACCCTCCTGCTTTCATGTCCCTGTTTTTACATATTTCAAACTCTATTTATCGTTTTCAAATAGGTTTCAAGAGTAGGAATTTGGGGAAGGGAGGAAAGACACCAGTTTAGAATTAATTTATGCCCGTTTAAGGAGAACCAAAAAATACCTGGTATTGGCACACAGCATCCCGACTTCTCCCTTTCTAGAGGGTCGTTCGCCTCCAGCTGCAACACCTCACTTAAAAAACCTCAGCAAAATACAGGTGGCTCCTCTTTCTGATGCAGGAGACGCAGAGATTCAATCCTCCAAAAATGAGAGAATCTGACTAAAGGAGAAAGCCAAAATTAGTAAAGAAAACTCGGTACATTCCGAGCAGCTTTCCCCCAAGCCTTCGGAGCGTGCAGGAGCCAGCAGAGAGGGATGTGCTCAGGTGAAGGCAGGCAGCTACCTTCGGGTACGATGCATGGCACACGGGTATTTTGTAGAGCCTGCAGAAATGGCTGGCTCAGGTTTGAGGTCATTAGAGGTAAAATATTGCTACCCAGCCAAAGAGCTCTCGAGACCGTGCGCTTCGCACACAGGCAAACCGATTATTTTCAACCCGAGGACAGCTTTAGTGCTATTGTTCTTAGGGGGCATTACTGTTTGTGATTCCAGGGGAAGCAGGATGACATCCCTGGGATATTATTTACAGAGGTATGTGAGCAGTGGCTCCTCCGCACAGATAACTCTCGGTTTGGATGCCTGCAGCTCCCCCTCTATCGCAACTGTAAATCTCTGTCGGGATTTAAAGCGTGGCACGGAGAGACTCCCAGCCAGCAGTGCAGTCCAAAACACCTTCACAACAAGATCCACCGCCCTCGAACATTTATAAGCTACAAAGACGTTAAACACAGATATAGCAGGCAGATTTGGGATTGAAATGCTGGAAACTACCTGTATGTCTGGAAGGTACCAGTTAAATGGCAACGAAAGCCCCAAATACGACAAATCCTCTCGGGTAGGTGATCCCCTTTAAATCCATTACATAGGGGACTATCCCAGGTACTATCCTAGCACCTAGAAAATTGGCATTGAAATGGTCCCCCTTGAAACCAGAGATGACTCATGTTTGTACAACCCTTACAGGAACAGCTCCCAGGCTTGGTAAGGTACAACACCTACGGCAAGAGGTCCTTCACTGTAAAATGCTGTTCTTCATGCCTGTGTGGCAAAACTGAGAAACTAAAGGGGCAGAAGATCAGCAAACCTCGAAATTACTTGTCCCTGGGCACTCATCTCCTGCTGCCACCCTCTCAGAGGCTTCCAGGGAGCTGAGTACCATCACGCTTTGAGAACCAAATTATTCATTCACATGCAGTCACAATCTCCATCTGTAACTGTGGATCATTTGCTTGGAGGCTGAGACTGTTTTCATTTCAGTGAGAAAACAAACACCCAAAATTTGGAACATCTGTAATTGGTTCACAAAGAAGGCTGTAAACCCTCTGGGAGAAAATGGCACCCTCCCTGGTGTCACCACGCCGGGAGACCCTGTTAGAGCGGATGGATAGGTGCTACCAGGAAACAAGATGTGTGTTATGAGGAAAAAGAGCAGGAAATGTTTAATAAGCTATCCAGTGAACAAATCCTGAATAATAAATCTTTCTGAAGCAAAAATGGAAATGGGCAATTGGATATTCTAGGAGGGGAGAAAAGAAGGATAATTCATCATATAAATAATTCATTGCAAGTTTTAGCACTGCATTTGGTGTGGAGGACAGATGACATTGTGTGTGCTTGCGTGTGTGTTTAATTGCGTGTATATATCAGGGTTTTTTTCCCAATTCTGTGGCTCTCATTGTGATGCAGATCTGAAGGTCTGTTATCAGCAATCCATTTGTCACTAGGGGAAGGGCATTGTTATTTTTTAACTGAGGTGCTAAACCAAACTCATCAATCGATTATGCCTGATAATCCAGGCTGTGATGGGGTTTAGTGATGCAGCATCACACAGTGCTCACTGTCTCAGAAGAGGAACAGGCTGGACAGCAGGGGCCTCAGGAGGCATCTAGGAAGCATCTGGCTGGGTAGCTGCTGCTGCCACCTCCCCCAAAGGAGCAACACACGAGTGCCCAGGTGGAGCCCAAGCAGCGACAGCGTGCAGGTAAGCAATGAAACCAAATGCTCTGTGCACTGAGGTGATGCTCCTGCTTCCAGTAGGAATGCCGATGTTGCTCACTGGGTTTTGCTCGCCTGAGGCTGAGCCACAGGTTCCACCTGAGGAGGAGGTTTTTCTTCTGCCTGTCAGGCTGCTTGAAGCAGAGTGACCCGTGTGAGCAGCGATGGCCCTGTAGGGCTGGACAGCATGACCCTGTGGGAACACCTTCCCCCAGTGCTGCTGCTCCCCTGAGCACAGCCCAGGCAGGCAGGCAAGGAGCACCATGCCCTACACACATTGCTGGCTCCCTGCTAGCCTCAATTACGGGTTTTTTCACTAATAAGAGACATTTTCTTTACCCTCCCTTGGGAAAAATCAAAAGCAGGTGCAGCAGTTGGCGTGCAGCTCGCGATTTAGCCCAGTGTTTCTGCTGCATCACTTAGAAGCGCTGGTGGGAGAAGGCTAAACAAGACACTTCGACAGCAGAGCACTGTTAATACAATTTCATGGCACCCTTTACGTGCCCTCCAGGCTTTACCCAGATGCAGTGTAAGCTGATGCGTTGCCACCGACCCCAAGAAATTGCACATTTGGGCTGCCCTCAACTCATTACTTGCCTATTTTATCCAATTATGTTTTATTTATTAAGCTAATCTTTAAACTCTCTCGGCGTTGACTGTTTTACACCTCCAGTGCATTCTTTTTAATCCTACTGTTTTATGAACTGATTAACAAGATGTATTGCTCCAACAGCACAAAAATACAACACAAACCTAAAATGTGGTCCAATCCAATCAAGTCTCCAGCACTGGCATTTCCCACATCGCCACTGGAAAACACCTGCTGTTGGACACTACTGCAGCACTTGCTTCACTTTGCCAAATTTGGTGTACTATTATAAACAGATTAGAGAGAAATGATTTCACTCTAAATCCCAAATCTGAATGTGAAAAATAATGGCAAGCAGAGCTTTCATGCTCCAAGCATTATTTCTTAATCATAACCTCATTCTACTGAGAAAGAAAAATGATGCTATTTTGCATAATTTAAATAATCTAATCTACTTTCCAGATAAAGTTGTTAATAAACCATTGATTTAATCTCAAGTGCCCAACAGACCCCTTAAACTCTGATGCAAAATATCCATTCCTTTAATTAAAACAAGTGAATTTAATAAAGATGAATAGTATGATAATGAGACGTATTAGGAAGTAAAGGCTACTTTGATGTAGAACATGCACCCTTTAATTCTTACACGACTAGGTGTTCCCACAGACAGAGCCCAGGCCCAGGTTCTTGTTACATTCCTGTCTTCAAAGAATAATTGCTTCAGACATGTCACTGCGAAGGGTTGATTCAAGTCACTATTTTCTGACCACACCATTACACACTCACACACAGCAGAGTGGCAAACTCCTTCCTTCCAACAGGAACCAGCTGCTCAAAAATAGTACGTGAAACAAAAACTTTTTTTTGGTTTGTTTTGCATTTAAAGCTTCACGTGCCCTAAACTTCAGCTCTACATACAGCTTCTCAGTTCTGCTCCTCATAAACCCTCAGTGCCAAAGTAGTAACTGCAATTTTTAGGGTGTACTTGAGGGCTCCATAAGTCCTTGCCTGTGCAACACAAAAGACTGGAACATACTGGGCAGAAAACTAGAATGGATTTGAAGAACTGATTTGGGGCTTATCTGATGCAACTGGTGGAGAAGGATTTACCTTCACACAGGACAGACAAGGGGAGTCCGTGATGTCCTGACTCCTTACAGGTCACTGAAAAATCCATGGCATCAACTTCCTCCTCTACTTCTCTGTCCTCCCTCGAGGTGAAGAGCACCCTTTGACATCCTCAGCTCTCATTCCAAGACTTTCTCTTCTGGTTAACCAACGACAAGAAGAAAACATAAAATTACAAACTCTCCTCAGCAGAAGCACCCAAATCACCACCATGACAACATGTTTCCCTTTGGACTTACCCAGATGATTCCAAGCTGAGTGTAACACGAAGATGCCCAGAATTCCTAGCATTTGTGTGCACCCATGGCGTGGAAGGTTTCTGTGTGCAGTACATGTGGCCCTCTCTTGATAGAACAGCCCTGGATGAGCAGTGACCTGTGTCACTGAGTGCTTTTAATGAGCAGACACCCACGATTCCTAGGAAATCAGAACAGGCAATTTACTTAATAGACAGAAAACACCGAGAAAGAGGGAAAGTGTCAGTCATTGACCAGTGACACCATTGCTGAGAGAATCTGAAATATAGCAGAGCTAAGATTTGAGTCTCTGTAATTAGGGATAGGGAGCAATGAGGACAAGAACCCTTTTTCCTCTGGGGAGCCCCAGGTTTCAACTTTGTCTGTTTTCAAAGTCTACACTACAGGCTTTAACATTACCAAAAGAGGTTAAGTGAAGCATGGTGCAACATCTGGCTACTGCAAAACTACAACTAGCTGCCACACAGCACTTAAAGTATACATCCAACTATGTTAGTGCACATATGCTCCTTTTTTCTTACCCAAGTGCATCCAGCAGCACTTGGCAATTAGCAGTGAGGTTTTGTGTGCTGGCATTCACATGTGCACAGGGGAGGAGAGCTCCAGGCAATAACTGAGTGGGATGGCGAGCTATAGAATGGTTCTTCTAAAGGCATTATTGAAGGGCAGCTCATCCTATATGATTTAGAATCAAAGATCCTCTGACTGTTTTCTGTCTCACAAAGCGAGAAATCCCATGGTATGAGAATGCAGCAGGGCTGCTGCATGTTGGCTGAAAGTACAGGCTGTTCAGTATGAGCACATTTTTTGGTCGGTTGGTGCAGCTTCAAAATGAATCTGATAGCAAGTGAAATTCAGCTTTATGTTGCCCCAAGGACATGCCTGGTGCCACCAGGATGGCTTTGTTGCATTACAAGGAGCACAGGTGGGCTGCAGTGACTTGCCTGTCTCATTAGGAGGTGGAATTAGTGATACCCATTTGCTTTGCTTTCCACGAGAACGTGACCTCAGGCTGTGCGTGGAGCAGGGGCCGAATCTCCCCGGTGCTCGTACCACCCATGTTGAAGATAAGCACAATGTCCTCATAGCCAGAGTGTTTACATTGCTCTCTGATGTATTACTGGAGTGGTTTGATTACATGAATAACAAATGTGCTTCTAGAAACGTGTTTTCAAAGGCTTTTGAAGCCCAAATCTGGGAGGTGACGTGCATACCAAAACTAGCACGGTCCTGGTGGCAAGGACATGTAGCTGGACCTCTCAATCCATGCATTACATCTCTCAGAAAACTTTGGAGGTTAGGACGTGCTTGATTCTGCTTTCTTTGCCACACTCCTAAGTTTTATTAGCTGTCCTCTAGGTAGCTAAGTTTAAGGTTGAACACTTTTCCTTCTCACTCCCCAAACGTGTATTTTTTTCCCTCTAAACCATTAAGCAACTTTTCCAGTGCTTTGATTTTATATGGATTTAATAGCTAAGGGGTGTGTTTATTATAATGAAATATGGGAAGCATACTAATGGACAGAGGGAGGGAGTGCTAAACAGTTCTGCAAAACTAGGCAGCGACAAGAAAATGGAAACATCAGTGAAAGCTTCAAGCACTTCTGGCTGCAAAAATACATTTCCTTTTTCCGCATCTTTAGCATCCAACATTTCCTGTTACAAGCAAGCACTTGGGAAGCCAGGCTTGCTCGATTCAACCCTGTTACTGAAATGATCCAATAAACACGAGCTCTATGTCCTATTTTCCCTGCTTCTGCAGCAGCCCGCTGGAGTTTTATCCCACAAACACGAGCTCCATCTGGTGGGCTTTCCCAAAACGTGAAAGCATCCCTCCAGTCCTGGGGCCAAATACAGGTGCCTCGACCTGGGAATTTCAGCCACAGCTTGCTTCAGGGGATTGATTTTGGTCCTCAGGGTCAAAGACAGAGTTACAAACCACTCCAAGGAGAACGGACAAGACCATCAGCACTTTGCCACAGATCTGGTCTTGCTTTGGTCTGCCTTAGCTGAGCTCAAAGGACAACAAACTGAAAGCTCTCTGTCTGGCAGGTCAAAACATTTGTGCCCAGAAGTCTCTGAATTTCTATGCTCTGGAAATAACCTATGCAGTTGTCTGAAATGCATTTTCCCACGTCAAGCCTTACAAAATCCCTGTGCAACCAGCATTGTGTTCTTTACTGACGAGAAAAGGGGGAAGCGAAAAGCTGCTTCAGTTTCCTGAGGAGAAGCACCTATGGCAAAGGGGTACAGGTGTCTGGTCACATGGCAAACCAGTGAGAGGAGCCCAAATCCATCAGCACCTTCTCCAGCTGCTGCACGCAGCCTCATCCATGGGAGACAGCACAGCTCAGGAATGACAAGAGTTCCCAAAGCTGCACTCCAGGATGTTATCACAGTTTTGAATCCTCTCTTACAAAACACAGGGTCCTGTGAAAGACACTCTGCTGTGTCTAAGTAGGACATCTATTCCAAAGATCTATAATTGCTTCCCGTCTCCAGTGTATGGATGATAAAGACCAATGCAGAAGATCACAAGCTAATTGTAATAAATTGGCGTTGGCCAGGAAAGCAGAATCTGAAAACACACGAGATCGAAATGATAGAGAACACAATTATGCAAAGCTTAAAAACCAACATCTTATGTAACAGCAGAAATTTGTCTCTGCCACAAGACTCAGCACGTGGGAACGCATATAACTTGTTTGCCTTCAGTGCTGGTAGGAGCCTCCTCAAATTTGGATTCATATGGGTATGGGGATGGCTCACACACAGCCTCAGACCTGTGTGTGCAGTCAACAAGCCCCACTAGTTTGCTTTTCCACAGTATTCCTATGTTGTGAGGAGCAAAAGGCACAACAGAGACGCTTCTATTTACCATCCCCTTGTAGCCCAGCACATCGGAGCCATTCAAAAGAAATTATTTGGGACTCTGGATAAGAGCAAGGACTGCTTGTTAGAAGGTGGGCAATTAACAGAAAAATGCCAGAAGACAGCTGAATGTCTGTGTGTGGTCCTCAGGGAAGCCCATGGGAGAGCTTGCCTCAAGACATTAGGAAATCTGTGCAGATGAGCTACTACTGAAGCCGTAAGGGCCAAGGAGGAATTGACAGGATACATTTATTTAATCTGTCCTCTTGTTTTTGCAACAACAGCTGGAGGCACACAGGGAATCAACTAAATCAGAGAGCGTGGAAAGAGCACCCCTGAACTAAGTGGCTGGAAATACTTCTGTGTGTTACTATTCCAACCGGAATCATTTGCTTAAAGATAATTATTTTTCTCAGCACCAGTTTTAAGGTTTTGCATTCAAACTGATGCAGTATTTTGCAGCCCCATTTTATCCTCTCACTCCTGGCATTTTTTGGCTGCAAACACCCCGACCTGCTATGCCATAAGGCTCTGAGGAATGTTCCTAAGAACACTGCTTAAAAAACACACTGAATACAAGAAACACACAGGCAAAAAAGTCAGTGTTGCTGAGAAAGCAGGTCGTTCAAAGGGTCAAGGTTCCTTACTAAGATTTGCAAGTGTTGGCTCAGCAAGGAGAAAGGGAAAGGAAACAGCATTTTAAAACCAGGCAAAAGCCAAACAGGAAACGTACAGCTTAGAAGCCACTCATTTCCACCACCACCACCACCATCTTTGAGAGCAGGACAGGGTGCAGTACATTTGTTCTCCACTGATCTTTTACTCCTGTTAAGGAAGGAATGGGATGATGGAGAATTAAAGAGATAGATGGCATTGGCATCAGCTACAGCTCAGCCACAGCAAAGCAACGCTGCCTCAGTAAAGGTTTGGCACGACACTGACAAGGCAGCTCCTCAGGTGCTTCCTTAACTCATCCCACTTTTCCAGAGCAGACAGTGGGGTTTTCCTGTGAAGCCAAGATGATGATGATGACCATGTCCACAAGAATCCCATTGCCAGATTTCCTTGGAACTGGCCTGGACCTGGATTACAAATGTTCTGCAGTTTGCATGCTCATTCCCTCTAGAGCCAATAAAGCCCCTTCAAGTCACACATGCAATTATTTGAAGAACTTTATGATCTCCAAAGCAGAGATGAGCCAGTACAGCAGTGACTAGATTATGATACCCCTATTCAGACTTAGTTCCCACTGATGATAATGGACAGGTTGGATTCCATCTTGTGACATGGGTGAATTCACCTATTTCCAAGCAGAAGAAAAAGAGCAGGAATGGATGAAGACATTGGAGTTACACCAGCTGTGTACCACAGCTCTATTTAACTTTTGAAAATGGAGGGAGGGCTCAGAAATAGCTGCCAAAGCGTTGCCTAGTTAATCCTGTTGTTAAAAACAAGTCCTGAATTTTACATATACATACATGGATGTGCCTCTCTCCCTCAGTAAAATTTCACCAGCTCCCCATCCCTGTGGGACCCAGGGATGGAGATCAAACAGGCAGCATGGTCCTGGCTCTCCTAGGGATGGGTCTCACGTGGCTGAAGTCCTGTGTGGATTCTCTAGTGTCTAATAAACCCACAATGGATACTGAGATTTCCCTGAGCTCGAAGGTTCCCCTACCTTCTAGCTGCCCACCTCTAGGCAGGCAACACCTTTGAGACCTGCTGGCCTCCTATCCAGTTTGACTGAAGCTGGCAAATATGGCATTTCACAGATGATACAAAGGCACTGGGAAGGTCTGGCAGACACATGCATGGGCACAGCCAGCACAGCTTCATAAACACTGCTCCATAGCAAACCAGGCAAAAAAGATGGATCTATTCTGCCTGGGTCTGTTCCCTGCTGTACAAGGGGAAGGCAGGGTCATACCCGTGTTTGGGATCTCCTAAAAACAATCTGCTCCCTGTAACAAAGAGCTGGTGCCTTGCACAATGGAAACCAGCTCTGTGAGGTGAGGGAATGGCCTGGGAAGCCTTTGGAGAAGCTGGGGTTTTTTCACTATACTTTTTCACTACAGAAGAAAGGTGTTTGTGTTGCCAGGAATGTTTTTTTAATGCTGGTCTAAAATGATGCCATTTTGGACAAATGCAGCCTCTCCCTCAGCTGCGAGCACTGACCTTCTCCCTGCTGCTGGAACACCAGGTGCTGCTGGGTGAAGGAGGCCGAGGACAAGAGGGGTGTCCATTGCCATCCCACCCATGGAGGTGCACCATGGGCCTTTCCACATCCTGTGGGCAGGGAGGAGATGGTGGTTCAGCTCAGGAAGCCCCTCATCACGAGAGGAAAAAGTGAAACAGAACAACGGTGTGCTTTTGTGAGCAGGACAGACCACTTTGGAGCCTGATTAAACCCTTCTAGTAAACTCGGAGCACTCTTATAAAAGAGTAAATAAAACCCAATGGGAACACACTTCTGCCTCAGCAGTGTGTAAACATAAAGCTGGCTCTGAGAAAGCAAAGCGTGGTGGCAGCGAGTGGGCTCTACCAGCCCTGAGTGCAACACGTCACTAACACAGGCAAAGCTTCTCAGCCTGGGGAGACTTTAAACATCAGACCCCGGTGAAGTCTGAACTCCAGGTTAAAATTAAATCTCAATTTTTCCTTACCACTATGCTCTCCCCTGGGGACACAACATGTTACGTGGCCAGGGTAAGTTTTAGCAATCTTGCTAGATTTCTTTCCTAGAGGGAAGAGCATGTATACCTAAATATTTAGCTCTCACACCCCCCTAGCTGAACACTTATTTTCTGTAATACAAACATGCAAGTAGACACAGGAGCACCTGCACGTACAGTCCCCAGACCACCTGGAGGAACCTGAGTTGCCTACATATGTTTTTCCTATAGAGAAAGGAAAATCTGTGCAGTTCAGCAAAGCCAGAGCCCCACAGGGTTTCTGGGGACTTCAGAGGCAGAACGTCTGCAGAATTTCAGGGACTAATATGTCCAAGTTTAAAGTAGCCTGAAGAATTTAGTGGCGATTTAAATGCCTGCAACTGAAAGGTAATAATTCTGAGAACAACTGAGTGAGATGAATGACACCTGCTTGGTAGTCATGGAACACTGAGCCAGTGTTACACCCACTGGCACACATAAATCGAGGTGCAAGGCCTGTATCATTTTATTCCCAGGTGAAGAAAGGCTTACAGTCTTCACAGGATTAAGCTGACCTAAATAAAACAAAATTAAATACTGCTCATAAACAATACTGATGTTTACATACAGAAACTAAACAAATTTGGGCAGGATAGGGATATTCCTTCTTTATTAATATCCTCCCCCTTCCTGGTACTACTCAGAGGTTTTGTTGTTTGCATTTCCCACATCCCTTATCTGTGCTTTCAGGTACAGAAAGCCACACAACATGCTACAGCTTGAATGTTTGCATTCATCAAAGTGAAAACTTCTATTAACAAGAATTCAATTATTTGGAAAAGGTTTCCTGGCAGTACAGCACCACCCTTCCAAGTTCTCTTCCAATGGGAATTTTACTTTCTGCAAACCTCGTCTGACTCAAAAAAAAAAAAAAAGAAATTACAAGTAGATGGTTTGCTGTGACTCCAAGTCAAGGACTGCAAAGGAATGAGCATGGAAAGCGAAGCCTGTCACAAGCATCTGTGGAACAGTAGGAAGTTATGGTCAGCTTGTGAATAGTAGCACTAAGACTCCACGTGGGAATAGTATTAAATTAACAGCACATTCAGATTAATTGCCTTTTCTTTTATTTTCTTGGGAACTTTTCTTGTTTCAGTTGTTCTACAGGTACCTCACAGTGCAGAACTGTGGTGCACAGAGGTCACCCTGCAATGCAGGGTGGGGAGGTTTTCTGGTTTTGCAGCTTTTTCATAGCTGTGCTTCCGAGTTCTGTGTTATGAATTTATCAGAGAGGGATGGAAAAGCAGCTCCAGCACCCTGACCCCACCACACCCTAATCCTCAGGGAAGTCAGATGTCTCTGCAGAAGTCAGGAGCAGTGAGATAACCTCCCACACACATGCTTTGAGTTTTAATTATCACTGTTAAGGATTAGGAACAATCTCTGAACAACCAATTTTGCTGGCATTACTCAGACACACTCAAGCCTGCTTTTAGTTAACTATAATGCAATAATCAAGCCTCTAACCTGACTTTAGTGAGTTCCCTTCCCTTATAGAGAAAGTGTATCACTGGAGGCTTCAAGTCCCCTGTTTGGCATCCCCACCCTGACTTAACTCTTGGCCACAGGGGAATTCTAACAGGGAATAAAGTCATCCCTCTCTTGCTGCTGCCAACATAAGAGAGTATTGTTACCCCTGTACATAAGAAATCAGCTTTCCTCCTGTGACAGCTTTTCTTTCCTAAAAGAACACTGAAAACATGGGGTGATTCCCTGCCCCTCCAAAGCTGTTTTGGTGACTGAACAGGTCACTTATGCAGAAAGGATTTTACTTGGAACATCCTGCTCTTTGGTGCCTATGACTGTGTTTTTCTGCTGTCCTTCCTAATCCCTTCTATTTGGCATAACTAGGATTGTTGCTTCTGACAGTATTTCTACAGATTCCATGCTGGGTCGTGACTATAAGGGACAGGCTGCAAATTTGGCACTGAGGAGAAAAAAGGGAAAAGAATAGGAATTGCAAAAAGACCAGCTCTTATTTCAATATTCAGAAAGGGATGGTTTTCCATAACTTTTAGCATAGGGACATAATCTGGCTGGTGCTTTGTGCTTAACCTTAACTAGCAGTTTCAAGTGACTGCTACATTTAGTCAAAGAGATAGCTGGTTTTGTGGATAACTTGCAAAGAATCTGTGCATGTGCCAGCCCTACAGGATAATGCCATTGCCTTAACTGGATTAATCTGGGATTAACACGACTAAGAGCTGAAACACAGGAAGCCTGAACACCAGTGAGGCACAAAATGAAAACTTCCTCCAAGAAAATTAAAACATCTCTCTCTCTCTTCTCTCAGCTAAACCAAATAACTAAATGAAAGAAACCAAGCAGATGGCAAGAAGGCCAACAAAGGAGCTCTGCCATTTGCCAAAGCTGTACTTTCTCTCTTCATCAGGTCACACAATACAAACACCAGCAGCACACATCCTGCCGTCCTCCACCAGACTCCCCTTCTCCAAATCCTTCCCCTTGGCCATGGGAAGAGCCTCAAACCCTCCTCACTCTGGTATCTCCCAACAGACCAACAAAGCTACAACCTACAGGGCTTAGCCTTGCCAGGCCTGGACCCCTCCCGTGGCCACCAGACTGTGGTGGTGGCCAGCGTGGACCTGTTGCTCTCAGCCCAGCAGCCCTTGGGCAGGAAGCACCTGGGTGCTTCCCTTTTACAGGGCAGGTGGGAGAGGGGCTGTCGCTGCTGTAAGTGAAATCACAGTGTTAACCAGCATCCTGGCTTCTGGTGGGAAAGTGTTCTATTAATCAAAACAAGATTTTCCACCCTGGGGTGTCTTGCAGACCTTTAAACCTGCGTCTGCACATAGCAGGGAAACTCTTCTGTCATTCTCACAAAGCTAGAATACAGAACCCATTTTTAAGATTCAGGATTTAATTTTTTAAAAAAAATAAGAGTGAGAGCTTCAACCTGATTAGAAATACTCTCTCAAGTCAGGGTGCTATGGGCAAGGCAGAATTCCCAGCTCATTACATACCCAGCCCATTGGAGTGGGAAGAACAGGGGGAGCTGGAGCAGCTGAGATTGCTTTACCAAAAGGTACCCCCATACACCACCTGCTTTTTCTCATTCTGTTCTAGACTACAGAAGGAGAGAGAGGGGCATGAAGACCAGAAATTTTGGGCATCTCATAATCCTAATTACCCAGAAACACGTTGTTGCCATGTTATCCAGTCTTCCTACCATAGGACAGTGTAGGGGTGTATTTGGGACACTCCAGGTGCTTTGCCCAAAGCATCATCCTGAACCCACCTCCTCTTGTACTCAAGAGTTTCTCAGGCCATTAAAAAAGCTCTCAGTTTTTATCAGCAATTTCAAAGTAATAATTTTTCCTTCCTAAAACAAATGACAGCCTGAGACTAAGGAGGGATGATATTTGGTGATTTATAAAGAGAGACAATTTACTTATCACCAATGAAATCTTTGTATTGTGCCACACATTATCTAAGTGTAAGAGTAGAAAGAAATATCTAGAGATACAGAATGGAATAAACATTGACATGACTGCCACCAATAGACCTTCAGGCCTTCAGAAGGAAAAGACAACTTTCAAAAAACATAAATTTTTGGCAAGGCACAGAGCTTAAAATACCTGGGAATTAAAATGGTGGTGAATCAAAACAAAAAAAACTTTGAAGTCATGAAAACATTGGCAGGGAAATAAAGAGGGACAAAAATTCCCCAAAGACTTCAGGCTTTTCAGGGAGAACTGGGAGTGGTGATATTTAGTTTTGGCAAAGCCCAAGGAAGGAAAAATGCCTGTTAAGAACACTCGGGTTGATTTTAACTAAAATAACTCACCCCCTCAGAGTTGTCTGGGTCACTGCAGAAGGCGTATCCTTTGGGGGTGGTTGAGTCTGACAATGCTAATTCAAACAGATGACAGCACCTGCATTTGGGAAACATCCATCATTCCAAGGAAACCAAGAGGAAAAAGCAACTTGCAGGCATTTTATAAGATACAAATTCTCTATCACATAATAGAAGGAACACCCCACACTTAGTGTGGTTAGGATTTGTGTGAGTCAAAGTTTAGTCCTGTGCCCAAGCCTGACAAATATTAAAGGCCTGTGACTAAGCAGAGGGGAAAAAAACATAGCCCTGCAAACACTGTTTTCTTCCTGTGAATAGCTCATGTTGAATCGTCAGCTCGGGCCGGATAATGCTTGCACAAGCTGCTAGATAATGAGTTAAGCGCCCCAAATGGCAGGAGCAAACCTCCGCGGTTAGTTGGGGGAAACAGCGGGAATAAATGCAATGGGGGGCTGCTCTTCCCCCCACCCACCCACACAGAAGTTCGTCTGTTCCGTTGCCTCCCAGCATCGCAGAGCGCGGGGGGCTCTGCCCACAGCACTGGTCACCTGCTGAGCGCTCCCATTGAATTGGGTTACATTGTAATTGGATTTTCCGACGGCACCGCATTAGCATTTTCCATGATCTCACCCTTATTAGCCAAATCGCTAATCAGGAGTAGCGGCTGCATTGTTTGCTGGTTAAATTATCTGCTGCTGTGGTGTCTGCAAGGCAGCTCCGAGTTCATGCAGAGATAAAAACTCCTCTCTCTTTCTCTCTCTCTCAGAGACCTGGGAGTTCGGTCTGTAGCCAGCGTTGCAGTCAAACGAAGTTCCAAGAGCTCAAGGAATAGCGATGCCTCTCCAGAGGCTGCTGGGCTCTGGTCTGTGCTGTGTTCTTCCTGAGTCCCTACCGTGAGCCGGGAATGGCATTCCTTGCATCCCTGTCGGCAGAAGCGGCATCGCTCTACAATGTAAAGGCACAGAAATCCTTTCCCATGGGCTGTTCCCCATTGAGTTCAAAATCAAATGCTGGGCATGTTTAATCCCGTAAGGTTCTCATTTCAATGCACAGGCCTTTGGACACTGAAGGGAATGGAAATACCTGCTCTAAAGGCAGAAATGACACACGAAGGCAATCTCGTAGCTGGTGATTCTGTCTTTGCACAGCTCAAAAAACTTTGTGCTGGAACTGAAACCCACAGTAACTATTGAGCTATCAGGAAGGCAGGCAGGACATGGTGCAGAAATCTGGTTCTTCTCCCAGGTGGGGTCCCAGGAGGTTGGGATACCTGTTTCCCAGCAGCTGCCTTCCTGAAAGCCTGAAGGGAAGAGACAATCTTGCAAAGAGGTTAACAAGTAATGTTTACTGAGCACCCACCAACCTTACTGAACACCCACCAACCTTAATTTTCTGAAAAAATTTAATTGTCTAAATACAATTTAACTTAAAAAGCCAGGTTTTATTCTTGGGTTAGAGGTTACATGATGACGTTCAGATTCATTACAAGAATTATTTGGAAATATAAAGCCGTATTCTCTGAGAAGTTAAACCCATCCAATATTTCTACTAAAATTCTTCTGATGCAAACAAGTATGCCCTGAAAAAAGCCCTGTGATTAATTTTCCCATATAATTCTAGAGCCAAAACAAAGGACTCAAAAAGGGGCATGTTTTACCTGTCCTGGCATTGGTGACACCCTGATTGCAATTACACAAATATGTTCAAATGGTGAAGCAGATTTCCTTTTTACCAACCAAGAAAAAGATGACAGAATTCGAGACGATATATCAACAAATCATTCCCTGGAATCAAATAAACCCCCTTATAATTCTCAAACAACAACAATAACAAAATCACAACGCTATTGGGCTTATAAGCTCTTGAATTCAAACCAGATGTGACGGCCTGAATCCCCAACAAGAGCTGCATCTTTTCTCATAAGGCTTTTTAACAGACTCTCATAGGCAGCACAAACAGCATCTTCAGAACAAAGGGCAGTAACGCTTCCCAGCAGAGTTTAACTGGATCCTGAGGATCACCAGCCTCCATGATCTGCTTTTCTATTGTCCTCGCAGGGATTTCACCACACATAAATCGCATGCACTGAAGAGATAAGGAGCTGGGAGCAAAAAAACCCCAAAACACCCAGAAGAAAACAAAATAATGAAGTTGCAAGACTTGCTTGCAGCCTTTGGTTTGCACTTGTGTGGGTGGGCAGGCAGTCAGTGATGGGCTCCCTTCTCCGGGGATGAATCTGCACGGGTAAATCAATAGGAATTATTTTGAGATTGAGAAAAACAGCTCACTTATTTCCCTCTATTTTGTAACACTTTCACACAACCCCCTCAAAGTCAATACTGTACATCATTAGAAGACTGTAATCAATCCACTAGAAGGGGCAGTAAGAGTGAAGAAGCAAGAGAGAGTAGTGATATCAGAGTGCACTGGTAGTCTCTCTCTCAACTTTCATCTAGCCCTGATGGTTAATACAGAGCATACAGCAGGGTCTAAAGACCTAAAACCCCCTATAAAACCTTTCTAGACTTCCAGAAAGCTCAGCTGACATTCAGCAGAGCTCACAGGTGCACATGTGCACCCAGGAGAACAGGCAAGTACGACAGAGGGAACAAATAGGTAGCAGTACCTTTGGCTACGCAGGTGTCTGTGGTTCAAAAACATCTTTGATAGCAACTCACTCAAGCTAGGAAATCAGAACAAAAGTGAAGAAAGGAAATACGCTATTGCTGGTGTAACACATACTTCCTGAGGCTTCAAAAGGTTTTGGAAACGCTGTACCACACCTCTAGTAACACTCATGCAAGTGCACGCAGAGAAACACTGAGAGTGCAGTATTTCCAGCGGGGTTTGGCTTGGGCTCGGAGAGCTACTCTGCAGCTGCTGCACAGTAACCCCATCACTCTCTGCAAACCCACAGGGCTGATGAAATCCAAATGTATGTGAAAGAAAACGTGGTCCAAAAGGGCCACGTTTGCAGCAAGTGGCTGTCCTGTGAATCACGTGCTTTGGTGGCACTTTTGCCTTGCAGGTTGGACCAGAGCTAAAATTCACAGTGCTTATTTGTGAGAGCCGGGAGGAGCAACAATGAGCAGACTGGTTCTTTGTGGTTCTTTGTGAGGGAGACACGTTTGTGCCAGGGAGATAAAGCTGACTTTTAAAAGCGATGCATTTCCAAAACAGGCAACTTGGCATGTGCTGGAGTTAGAAATCACAGGTGTGCTAATGGCCTTTCTGTTACACTGCAGTAGCAGAAATCAAGTTGCATCAGTGAAAATCCTGAAAATAACCACATTTTCATTCCCAATGGGGATGGCAAGCTGCTAATTAAATCTGTCTTGACTACTTGGGAGCACTGATAATTTCTCATGCAATGTATGCACTAAGAACAGGCTAATACCAAAAATATTTAGGGTCTGGGATTTTCTCCAGGAAAATTAAGATGTCAATTAATTGCCTTGGGGGGGGGGGGGGGGGGGGGGGGGGGGGGGGGGGGGGGGGGGGGGGGGG
>JAWWTY010000123.1:4235291-4270354 GCA_035222235.1 Margarornis squamiger
CCCTGTTGGGTTTTTTTTGGTTGTTTCCCCCCCCCCCCCGGTCTGGTTTTCATTGAAGACTTCCACAAATCCATTTTTCAGTTTTTCATTTTTTCCCCCTTCTCCCTACAGATGTCATTATTTTCAGTGGAAAAACCCCACACTTCTCCCTCCTCTTCTTCCAATTAGCTGTAATTATAACAACATTAGCGGCAAATTAGGTACCTTGAGGGCAAAAATCTGGAAAGCAGCAGAGGGTGGAAAGGGAACAGGAGATGAGATTATAATGAAAGTAAGTGGGCACATCCTGCTGCTTCATGTGCTCATCTGGGCATCCTTAGGGCTTCACAGGTTGATTTCTGCTTTCCCTAAGTGTGCCGAGACATTTTTGGCTTCTCCCTGTGCCTGGCATAACTGGATCCACCACAAAACACACACAGCTCAGGTCACAGAAATTCAGTAGTTACATCTGATGTTCTGAAGGGGTGTCTGGGGTCCTTAAGTACATGAACTGAGAATCTTTCTGCCAAAAAAATCAGTGCACTAAGATCCATTTTGAAAGTGCAAAAGGCAATACGTGCCAGCAGTTGTGGCATGCAAAAGGGTTCCTGCTCTGAGTAGGCTTCAGAGCAATAAACCTCTTTTCCAGAGAATTTCACATCAAAAAAATATGGGTTCAGGGAAAATCTCCAAACCCAAGCTTTTTTTCCAACTGTCTTTTCAATTTTGCACAGTTGGATAAGGAAGGAAGTCAACACTCTTGCCAAATAAAGTGACATTAAGTACATTTGCTGGAAATCTTTCCGCCTTGCTCCTTAAAAATTAAACCCCAATCACCCACAAACCCCAAACAGAACCACACAAACAAAGAGATGAGAAACCAGTTCCAGGAACACTGAGTGAGCACGGAGAGGACTGGGAGCTGATGTCCCTCCAAAGGCAGTGCTGATGGTCAAACAAGGCTGAGCTGGAAGAATTTAAACACAGTTTAGGCTTCCTGCACATCAAAGTCCCTGAGAACGGACCAGCCCAGAGGTGGGAAAGAAGAGTTATTCTATTGGAAATACATTGCCAGTAAGAAAATGTCTCATCTTCTCCCTTAATCTCTTCCTGTCTCCTACCACTTTTTTGGGACCTTCAAGGAAACACCTTTGCTTTTTTTGGATGATTTTTCCCTAATCCTGCTTTGCAGACAAAATGTTCCTGTCCATCTCTTTGCCCTGCCTGTTTCAGATGGAATATTTAACACTTAGGAACATATGGAGAAGAAATATTTATATCCACAGACAAGCTGAACTCTGGTATGAGTTGTCTGAGTTTTTAAGCAGTTTTTTGAGGCCTGTTTCTCTTTCTTCTTCCACCTTATTCCTCTCATCTTTCCTGTATTCTGGTGAAGTTATTTCCATCTAATTAGAAAGGGCCAGATCCAAACCACCACGCCACTGTGAGAGTTCAGTGCTGGACACAACACTGCTCCTCAGGCAACTTCAAAAACACATTCTCTGGGGAAAACAACAGTCTGGAGAACAAACTTTAGAAAACAGAGTCAAATAGCATTCACCCTGTTTCTAGAGACACAGGCAAAAAATGTTTCTGAAGCAGACCAGAAAGACAAACTGGGCTTCCCAGAGGCAGCAGTCCTTTGAGACATGGGAACAGCCAAAGGAAGTGGTGCCAGTCAGAAGAAATAGTTACACAAGGAGCAGAAAACACGAGATTAGAGTTGGTTACAGAAGGACCTGGAAAAGCCAAAGTACCTGGGAGCAAGTACCTTCCTCCCTGGCAAGGGAGGGGAGAGAGGGAGGAAAACACAACCTAGGAACATCTATACAAAACTGCACAAAACATTAGGAACTCCTCCTTAGTGACATGACACCTTTGCAGCCCCAGTGACATTGCAGCAAACTAGTTAGAGGTGATGCAGAGACTCTCACAGATTTCATATATCTTTAAACCTGGCTTTTTTGGATGGAATATTACAAAAAATATCAGTTTCACAATTCATTTCCCTTCCATTCAGCTCTAAAGTTACAACCTGTGATCTGCATTTTTTAATTATTACTTAAGAAAAAATGCCCAGCGTCAAAGGAAATTTGTTAAGGAAAACTTAAGGGTTTTCCTTAGAACCATCAATCTGAAATAGAATTCCTAAAGGAAACTGCTTCATGCCTAAAAGTTGCTGCACTGCTGATTTGTTTTTCTATAATGAAGTCCTAGCTCAGCAGAGATAAGATTTATTGGTCAGTTTATCATGTAATGAGAAAATGAAGGATGAGAAAAGATAATCAGGAATGCTGCTGCACATACTGGCTCATTTAAACCCACCATTGCAATTAGCACTTGCACAAAATAGAACAAAGAAATTGGAACATTGGAATACTTCATCATCACAATATTCTCGGGGTTTCTATCTTTGAAACCTTTCTCAAAATACTTACATACAGATTTAATATAGACCACTATATATAATACATAAACCCAGACTAGTGACTTTTAACAGAGAGAAGCTGGACTTCTGAGTGATCAATGGCTAATAAAATCATCTTTGTTTTATCAGCCAAGATAAAAAGAGCCCTAAAGATGTTAAAGCAGACATCCTTCACAGTGCTATGATGGGACTCATTAAGAAATCCTCCTTATGGAGACTGAAGAAAAGAAAGGAAATGGAAAACTCTTCAAGTGTCCTGGGTAAGGAACAGTAATAGGAAGACAGAGCATGGATTTTTCAAAGGTTTTTTTTTCCAGGGAGCCAGAAGTGAAGTCACACAGTCAAGCAGGGCAAGAGAAGAACTCCCTTTGCTCAGATCCCCTCCATGCTCTGCCCTGGCCCACAGCTGCAGCTGGTGGTTTCATTTCCTGTTACAAACATCCTCCCTGTGTCCTCTGCTGCAGTAAATCACTGCCAGTCCAAGTGGGAGGAATGGCGAGATTAATCTCCTGCTCTCTCGTGCAGTCACAGCACCACTTTCTCTGCGACCACATCAGAACCCTCCACACAGTTGCCATGTTTTTATGGAAAGCTCATCAGCCATTTTGGCAAGCTGCATTCCCACCCTACCCTCTCTTCTGGGCAAATGTGGACAACAACAAAGAACAGAATAGTTTCTCTGTAGCCATCATCTTCTTCTAGATGTTCCAAGACAGCTTCTGGACTCATCAGTCCCTGCCACCCCATATGGTACCCACTCCATGCAACAGCAGATTCCCACCCAGGAGAGATTCCTTGTCCTCCCTGGCATCCACCTTTTGAGTGGTCTGAAGCAAGTAGTTCAAAACAACCAGGAATGGTTTCAAATCCATTAAACATCTCCTCCTGGTTTCAAAGAAATAAATAAATAGCTTGTACTGACCCTTGGCAACCAATTAACTCTGCTTATTTAGATGGCTTTGTTTTCAGACCTGGTACCCTGAATTATCAGGGCAGATCAAGACCAGCAATGGGCATTTTGCCCTTAAGGTGAAACAACATCCTAAAGCCTGTACTTTGTTGCCAAGGGCTTCTAAACCTGCCCCATGTTGGTCCCCAGGTTTGGCACATCATCCAATTTGGTCTTAGCTGGAGCAGCAGAAGCTCTAAGGAGAATTCTGGGAATATCTTCTCCTTAGGACTATTACTAGGTGTTTAATGAGGCAAGTGTGTGATCCTATAAAGTGTAATAGAGACATTTTATGAATTGCAGCCGAGCTGAAAGCTGTAGCATAGGTGGTGTTGCATTAGAAACTTCACCTGCGTTGCACATACACCAGCCTTGACTCTCCAAGGCAAAGCTGTCACATAAGCACTCAACAGATAGATAGGAAAGTTTACTCTGCAGCCCTCAACGGCCTCCATTTAAAAGAAAAGTACATTTAATATATGCTCTGTACAGCTGCTGTCTTACCATTTGCCTTGTGCTGCACATCTGGCGGAAACTGGTCGGGAACATACCACTGATAGTCTGGCTGCACAGAACAATAAAACATTATTGCAGCAATATGGGCTTCATAGACACTTCAAACAAAAGAACAGTGACATGATAAAAACATAATTGTGCTGTGAAGCTTTTTATTAGTCATACAAAAGTAGTTTGCAAAAAACCTTATATTTAGGTTTATATTTCCAGTGATCTGAGTCTGTCAGCCTGCTTCCTTTCCTATGGCGTGTGGTTTAGATGCTGCACCCATCACAAATATTAGAAACAGTAAGGTGCAAACCTTTCTAGATCCTAAAAATCAAAATCAACACTGACATAACCAAATCAGATTTTAGAAGAGCTGAGGAATAAAGTGCTGAAGGTACCAGCAGACATCTCTGTCCTAAAAACCCCCAGAGAAACCTGGTACACCTGACAGGTGAAGCTGCTCCAGTTTCCATACATCTGTAACACGCTGCAGTGGGACAGGAATTAAGCACAGGATAAAGTTCCCTCCCCTCCTCCCTCTCCTCCCAGGTGAGCATTAGTGTGACCACTGCATCAGCTGTTATCAAATAGCTTATTCAAAATACTGTGAGGTAGAAAAGAATTGCCATCTTTCCATAAGAGAAAGCATAGGGAAGTTTATATCCATGAAAATCTAGTTTTGTCCAGGGAAATCCTGCAAGAAAGAAGTAGTGCATTACAGTTTGTACCACACACCATGGCAAATGAGTAACAAAGCACCACCAGAGAGAACAACTCTGGGACCAGACACCTCAGCTGGAGCTGCATTAGGCTGTCTGTCTGGGGTAAGTAGTGCATGCACGCCTGTCAAATTCCAGGTAATTACTGCTTTAAATTAGCTAAACTGCAAAAATAATTCTGGTTTTGCAGAAATTCCTCTGACAAAATCCTGAGTTGTCCCAAGGGGAATCTTACAAACAAATTTCACAGACTTCCAAAGAAGGTTTGCCTAAATTAAGATGGCAGGACAAAGCTGTGGATGCAGAAAACAGATTTAACTTTTCTGTTTTGCTGTCATTCCTACTTAGAGAGCAGTAATCACTCTCATCCACTGGCAGGAAAGAAGGAGCTATTGTATTCTCACTGCAGTGGTACCATTCACAGGAATTGTTAACTAATTCTGTGCTTGTGAGCAAACAAAACAGGCTTTGATACAAGGCAAGGCTGCAGTGCTTTAAGCACAGGTAGTTTTCCCACCAATGCCTCAAATTACACTTATTTGCATTGCTTTTTTTGAGTTTCTGGTGAATTTTCTGTTCTCTGATCAACCCTTCTCTTTCATACCTACTTGCACCACACAAACTTGAACGAATTTCAGAAACAAGACTCAACAAAATGTTTCTACTAGCAATGCAAAGAGGAAAGAAAAGGTGCAAGATATGAAAAGACTGAAAAAGCAAAAGCACAGACCAAACACACAGGATTAAGTATCAGGACCCTCATTAAATTCTAACACTTTCCTTCAGTGCTAACAAATTGCTCAGGGAGGTTCCCAAAGCTCAGAGCAGCAACGCTGTGCTCACCCAGGCACAGGATTTCCAACAAGGGTCAGAATGGAATGAGGAGTCACAAAGCAACCAGGCAAAGTGAGCCCGGCACTCCAGCAGGAATGGCAGAGCTGCAAACCCAGTGATCCCGCACAGAATTAGAAACCCAGATGATGGAAGCTCAGGGAGAAGAGCCAAAATAACCTGGGCCAGCGTCCAAATTGCAGTGAAAAACATTCTGCAATACTTCCAGCTTTGATAAACAGGCAGATAAGCACACCCCTGAAGCACAGAAATTACTTGTGCGACCACAGCTTCTCCACTGGATTTCTGCAGTCCAAAAGCCTTACATGCGTTTTGTGAAAAGCTGTAATTTCCCAAGTAATGAGCATCTTTCCATATGTGACAGCTGGAGAGCCAGAAACAGATATTGAGTATTTAAAACAACATTCACCATGTTTAAATGCATTCTCACCAGACTGGAACAAGCACAGCCCACTCAGATAGCCCACAGCACTTCCAAAGTACCTTACTTTGAAGCAGTATTTTCCTGGAAACAGATAACTCCCCTCACACAACCTGCTCCAGTGCAAAGCTATTCTTCCTCCCTCTGAGGAAGACAGGGCCCTGTTGTGTGCCAGGAAAAAAGGCAGATTGCCCACTGTGTTAGCCACACTCAGATATAACTTCTGCTGATTGGTTTTTTGTTATTTTATGATGAAGGTTCAGGACTGGGCTCCAGAGAGCAGATCCATATTTCAGAACGTGGGCAGCTACACAGCTAGAAAGGGCTCTGAATGTGTGTCATGGATGTAAATTAATCTAACAAATCAGCAGGACTCCAGTCAAACAACTGTGGTTTTTTTAAATTGAGGAACAAATGTTCCTTACAGCAAAAGAACACCCTTTTTCTTCCTAGTGGTGTTAGAGATACCAAAGCAAATTTGATATTGATCTAGAACAAACAACAAGCTAGGAAACCACAGATTCAGTTGCTGGTGAGGATGGCACTATAATAGCACCAGTTATTCTCCTGTGATCACCACGCTGGGAGAAAGTCAATGTCCCTGTGACACAGGAAACAGTGGTAATCTTACCAAGTGCTGCTGCTGCTGCTCATGTGCCCTGCAAGGTGCTGGATGTACTCGAGGATCTTGATAGTGCAGAACCATCCCACACCTCCCATAATTCACACAGGGGGAGAGGAAGAGAGGAGGTGGGCAACTGGGCCTCTCAGACTGTACTGGGAGGTCTTTTGTCTGTCACAAAAATCAGAAGAAATGCATCAGCAGCAGGATACAATGACCAACAGAACACTCAGGTACAAATTCATCTGTGAAAAGCAATGCAGAAGAAACCCTCCTCTCTCAGCATGAGCCACAATGCTGCCTGTTCAGCCCCTTCAGACTACTTATTGTTTAAAAATTATTTAAGAAAGCTAACCTGTGCCACCACAGAGTTCTGACAATTTTTATGTCAGGAAAGTATTGGTTTCAAGACAAGTGCTTTTCTGGGTGTCTTCTGTATTCTATATTTTCACTACACACAGTAGCTTCCAGTAATTTGAAGCAGAACTACATGGGCAGTTACTTGCATGACAAGAAAAATAAATAATTTGGGTATAGGACCAAAGTCAACGGCCTCAAGATTTAGGTCTGCCTTTTCTTTAGGCCCTCTGCATCCCTGTAGAACCAACAGGAATTTGCCTAAGGAGGGGTAGAAGATGATTAACATTCTGCTATTCTGTGAGTCACAACTGAATAATTTCAACTTAAGAAAACAAACCAATAAATATTTCATATGGTTCCTTTCGTCTTTAAAATCCTTCAGAATCCCTGTTTAATCAAATCCCGAGGCAGGAAGAGACAAACAAGATCTCCAGTGCGAGCTGTTGATGCCCTGCAGGGACAGTGGGGTTGTACAACACATTGCACAGCACCTGTAGAGCCCTTCAGGTGTGTCGGACATGTGCAGTGCTGTTGGAACTTCTCCTGGTCCTCCTGGGGAGGAGTGGGAAAGGCCTTTCAGCCCTGTTTTTAGAACCCCTTCTATTCACTGCCCCTGATAGCACAGCAAGACCTTACTAGCACTGATGCCTGGGCTGGTTGAGAATAAGTCAATACTGAAGTTTCTGTTTCACAACAACGTTGGGGAGGACAATAAATCATCGCAGAACATTTTGGTAACCGGCCATTCTTTTAAAACATTGCACAACCTTGTCAAGACAGGAAACCTCGACATTTCGTCATTTTTTAATGAGGATTGAGAAAGCTCAGAGTTCTGTGTGCCATGATTTTACTATGGCTTCCTACTGACACTACTTTGAAGATAAAAAGGATGTTGCAAGAAAAAAATTCTTGTGGCGGCTGCTCAGCTAATTTGTATGGAGACCATTTTTTCCCTCAGTGATATTACCATCACTCTGTAATTCATTTGCAGAGGTCAGGGTTAGCTACAGAAGCTCTTTATTTCAAAAGTTGGTTTGATGTTACAACTCTCATATCAAGTGCCAGTGGAACAATCAAAGTCCTCTGGACTTCTTTTTGGTCATTCCCCCCTACCCCCACCTCCATTTTAAGGTATGTTTGAAAAGGTTTGGCCATAAATACTCCCTCCATCTACTTATTTTGGAAGTCTTCTCTAATCGTTTCTCATCTTCTTACTGCATTACTTCAGAATGATTTCATCCCAGCTGGTGACCTCATATAAAACCCAATGTCAATTAATGGCAGCCAGAAAGCCTTGAGTTGTGTAGAAAGTGAGAAAATAAAAATAAAATGCACATGTGTTGGCAAGGGGAACTTTCTTTCGACTCGTACCTGAGAGTTTAGTTTATTCAGTTGAGACTGCAATCTCTCATTGACTTTCTGCAAGGCTTCTTTCTCCTCATTGAGCCTTTCCCGGTCAGACCTCTCCTTTCTGAAGTCTTCCTCATATATTTGTACCTGCAGTTGTTAATAGCAAGGATGGGAATTCCAGCAGAGCCACTCCATCCCCTTTGCTGGTGGGTTGCTTTTTAAACAGTGCCCGAGGTGCGTTCCAAAGGGATCCCTCCTCTGGACGATCCTACAAACAAAACTTTGCCTCGACTTGTTTTATGACCAACACAAAATGACAAGTAATGACTATCCCCCAATGGCACCTGTCCATAAAAACAGTCCCCAGCTTCCGTGTTTGTAGATCCTTGAAATTTAAAAGGCTGACTGGCAAATACCGGTTCTAAATATCATAAACAAGACAGAAAATACTAATATTGAGCTTTTTAAGGGATTGACAAAGATGTTACCAACACTTTTTCCACTCTCCCCTTCAATTATGAGCACTCCTAACTCCCTCCTGTACCTCAGGTACAAGCAGTCAGGGAAGAACCTCCCTGCCCTGGTGTAAAAGCAGCGGGGAATGCAACGCACACAATTCAAAATGCAAATACAGATGCTTGGCCTGGTTCCTAGAAGATAAGCTGCCTTTCAGATGCTGAGGGATGCAATGGCTTAGCTCTTTTTATGCCACCAAGAATCATGGTGCTTCATGTCACGACCACCTCAGGCTCAGGCAGCGAGTGCACGGATTCAGAAGCAAAACACAAATCCGTAAATTCTTTGGTGTTAAGCTGACTGGTTTAATTCTCCAGCTAATGAGTGGGCAGGAATCCACCTGGTACAGGAGCTGGAGGCTGGTGGCACTTCTGCTGACAAATAACAGCACAGGCGTGTTTGGGTGGGAACCACCACCAGAACTTTCCGAAATCCTCCCATGTCCCCTTGCTGACAGTCTGGTTCCAAAGGACTTGCTTGCTGTGGCTCATGCCCTGCCCATCAGACAGATCCAGTGCTCTTTTTGCTGGCAGCAGCACTGTGACTTCACAGAAGGACTAAAGAAATGTTAATACCTCGGGGAAAGAAAAAAGTCAGCACAAGGCTCTATAAATTATTTTAATGGCTTGCCTGTCGCAGCTTATTTTCGCAAGGGTTTTTTTGGCCCTGGTGGTCCCCCTCTACACAGAACCCCCTTCCTGAACAGCACTGTCCAAGGAACAAAGGCTGTCTGTGTGGCCAGGGGTGGAGGAGGCCTGCACAGCCCTGACCCTCTGAGCCAGAGGCAAAGCTGGCCCTTGCAGAAACCCCTGTATTCCGTGTCCATCTACACACTCCTCCCCTCAGTATTTCCTCATTTCTCCTCTCCCAGTCCTGTTCCACCTCTCTCCTTCTCTCAGTCCCCAGCTGTACACTCTGCTGTAGCTGCAAGGGAACCCCTTTGGCACAGTTTTGCCATATATTCTGTTGCCCTGAGTAAGAGGGGGACACCTCCCAAGGAACAAATGCCTTCATCTCTCCTGTGCTGATCAGGGATGGGCTGATGACAGCCAAGCTCTGGTGAGACCCTGCCACATCACTTTGTCCCAAGAGTCCCCCCTCCGTACAGTTACAGCCTCCTGCTCCACTTGGTGTAGAAGGAAGTCTGGACTCACTGTACTGATTTATACAACTAGAGAAATACATTCATAAAATGGATACCCCGTGAGAATTCTGGGAAAAAATTGGTTTACTCTGTTTTATTGTGTAGAATGAACTAAATCATTACTGCACAATCAAGTGCAGGATTTTGTTCTCCAGCATGTGGCAAGCATTACATTAGAGAGCAAAATCTGGCTCTGCTGTCAAACGTGACAGAAACAAGTATTTTTATTCCCATTGAATAAAATTCCCATTCTGATCACATCCATTTGTGTGTCAATAACATTAACCCTATCACTGTCCAGGATGACAGAACTCAAAATGTAAAATTATCAGACAAGTATAAAACTTTTAAACAGATTCTTAAATGTTTTGCCTCACTCTTTGAAAAATGGCAATGCCAACGCTCTAGTTTTGCAAGGCTTCCTTTCAAAAGCTCTGCACAGCAAGTCCACCAGGCACAATTCTTGGGAGAGAAGGCAAACTTATGCTGTGTAAAATTCATCCAGGCTTTCTTCCAGCTGTTCTTACCTGCTGCTTCAGCACTTCAAGCTGGGTTCTCATCTCCTCAATGCTGTTCCTGTCGCCCTTCTCTGGAGGAGTCCCGAGAACAGGCGAGTTCTTTTTCAACACATCCAGAAGGGCCTGTAATGTTAAAGAGTAAAAAAGTTAAACAGAAATTCATTACATGAAAAGAAAAAAAAAATCATTTTAAATTCTTAGAAGGAGGTCTTCCCTTCACTTGCAGTTGCTTCAATTATATACACTGGATACAAACCCCATGAATAACATATATCCATGACTAGGTCCAAGCTTTCATCCATGAATTTGAGTCAGTCTCATTCAGGGGACTGTACTTCTACTCATAACCATATACAATATTTACCTATGGAAATCACAGCTGCAAATCTCATCCATAAACACCATTTCCCCGTGCAAGCTGGAATTTGGGAAAGCAGACAGGTGTCTGAACTCAGCTGAGGCTAAAAACAAGCAAACAAATCCCCCCAAGAACGTAAAAGCAATATTTAAAGATGGCCTGAAAACGTGACAACAGGAAAGTCTGGCTGAAACACTTTTTGCACTGAAAGTACAGATTTCTTCAAGTGGAACAGAGCAAACCCTCCTGAGAGAAGCTCGTGTAGTCGTGACAGCTCGTCACTAGAGGGAGTTAGGAATACACACAACATTGGTACCACTCCTGCTCCGTTTTATAGTGACATTCTTTGCAGATTTTGTTTTTATCAGCATTACACAGCTCTGCCTTGGACTGGAATCATTTTTAAACCACTCTTACACCTATCTGTCTATAACCACACACTATAATGATATATTTTCTTTATTCTAGCACAAACACCATTAAGTACTTTCCAAAGTCTCTCACGTAAGACATGAACTCAGCTAAATTCACCCCTTTCAGAAGTTCAACTCCTGCTAGTGATCCTCAGCTCTCCCTTGCTGGCCACGTTCCATTTGTGCCATGTGGGAAGCAGGGAAGATAATTTGGAAGGGGAAGAAGCAGAGGGGGAAGTGGCCAAGCAAGAGAAGCAGCATCTAAAGTAGCCCAAGGATTAGTATTAATTATTAAAAAGCCAACAAAACCTAAGAATTTTTCATAAAAAGGAAGGGTTTTTTTCTCTGATGAGCTACTGTCCCTAAGAATTGTGCAGGAGAGAAATTGGTATAATAGTGGCAAAGGCTGAGTTCCACTTCAATACAAAAATAAGGCTGAAGTTCAACACGGGAGGATGAAGACACAGATACCTGACTGATTAACCCTCCTTTCACCCCTTTAAGCCATTTTAATACCTTTTTGAGGATGTTCTACATCTCAGAACTATGAATCAAATCCTAGAATAAAATTCCAGGAAATGCAACCTTCGAAAAGTTAACAGCAGAGAAAAATAAGGTGAAGATTACTTTTAAACTGCATTTAGAAGCAATACTGTGAGACCTTACTTTCTCATTTCAAATAAAGGGAGAAAAAGTTGCTTGATTTCAGCGAATTTGTAATAACTTCAACTGGCTGAACCTACAACAGCAGGGGACTAGACTCAAAAGGGCACAGAATGTCCCTTCCAGTCTGATTTGCATTCAAGACATGAGATTTGGAGGATGCAAATACTCAAAAAAATCCAGTAAATTACTGTTGGGAAAGTGTGTTACATGAAATCGATGCTTCATTTAAAACAATGGTCTATTTACCCATTTGTCTTATTCCAAGCACATCATAAGACAGCAAAATGAAACACTGCAATAAATTGTTTCACAAACAAGACCTTGAATGAAAGTTACACTGGAGCTTTCAGCAAGTCCTGTCAATGCATTTCAAAAAGAGCTAGGGATCATATGTTCTGCCAGCTTTTTTACTATGGCAAACATTATGGTTTTTGGCTTGACTTTTGCACATCCCTTTAGCTTGTTAAAGCACTTAAAGTTACACAGCAACGGGTACTGCAGTGCATTTCCTCAGGAAACATTTGTGGTTCACCATGAAATACTAAATTGTTAGAAAACACCCACTGCTTTATGTGATCTTTTGATTAAACTCAATTACATTTATTACTTTCCCTCAGTTAAACAAAAGAAAATCCCATTTAGCTATTTAATGATTTAATGACAGTTCCCTCAGCGAGCCATAAGTACACACAATACTTATATGTATGAATACATGTATAAATGGGTATGAACAGTAAGACAGGACTGTGTCTTGGGAAGAGAAACCCTTTTTCTCAAACACAGAATATAAGTAAAACAGTTTTAAAACTGTGTGACCTTTTTTAACCACAGTGCATACAAAAGCATCTTTGTGCCATTTCCCTTTTGTTCTAAGGAGGGAGGATGTAGAAAGAGCTTAGACATGACGTGTAGGGAGGTTTCACAGGAGAAGACAAAGACTCTCCTCTTTACAGTGCAACCCTACTACCTGCCAGGAACAGCATGCACAGGTATTGGCTGAAGTAAGGTCTTGCTTGTTTCCCCTAATTCCCAAAAGGTGATCCTGATCTGCTGCCATGAACAGGTTGTTCACCCAGGCTGGAAAAGGTGGGCATCTGGTAGTGTCACTGCCTGACAAGAGTGATCCTAGAATTAAAGGATCAGTGGCTCACTCCTGCTCCTACCTTATTGAGACGGCTTATTTCCCCCTCATAGTGTTCTTTCTTTCTAACCATCGAGGCGTTCTTCTGCTTCAGGAGCTTGTTCTCTTCCCTCACCTCATGCAGAGCTTCACTGAGGGCCTTTGCTTCTTTCTGGGATGCAAAAACACAGAGATGCTGCTGAAATGCAGATGGAACCATTTTCCAGGAGCAATTTTCATAATATCTTCTGTCTGACAGATGTGCTGCATTTTTTTTGTCCCAAACACAGCTGGGAAGGGAGGCAACAGGAAGGCGGATCGTCAGGAAACCCAGATATGATAAAGTCTGCAGAAATTGTTTTGACCACTCACCACATGATGAGACAGAGACAACATACCAGACTAAATCCCTGCTCTCTGCAGGCACACAAAGGCACGAGAAAGCTGGCAGGCCAAGCAGAACAGAGTCGTACGGACAATTACCCCAGACCTGCATTTCTCTTCTGTACCCATAGTGTAAGGCCAGGCCTAAATGCTGGAGGAGTCCCAGTCACTGCCAATGCCACACAACACCAAAGCCAAAACCAGATCTCAGTGCCACAGTCTGAGAGCTTTATCCACCACAGGAGAGACTGAGACAGGCCTCAGCCCACTCTACAACTACCAAGCAATGCACAGTGAAGGGAGCTGAGATCCAAATCAGACCCTGAGGCAAAAGGCATCCCATAAGCTTCCCTTGCAAGGTAATGCATTCCTCACTAGCCCACTTTTGCCAGACTAGTCTTGGAACAAAGCTGTTTGGACATATGAGATAGAATGGCTACTTCACAAAAAAAAAAAAAAAAAAAAAAAGAAAGTATTTCAAATGTGCTTCCGCAGCGGGTTTATGTGAATTAAAAAAAGGAGATCCAACAATCACACACACAGGACAGCATGTGAATGATATCTTTTCCTAGCTCCTGGCACACATCCTCCTTTCTCAAAGGCTGGCACCTCCAGGAACATGGACATTTACCACTGAGTATTTCCAGTCTGCTCAGGTTTTTGAACCATCTGAATTCTCATGTCTAATTGATTCTTATTCAACACTGGATCTTGGGTGTTATGATGCCGAGACTTTCCCGTGATTAGGTTGGTCTTTGATTCCTGTCTCTGGGTACAGAGACACGCCCAGGGAGAAGAAAAATGAAAATCATACCTCCAAACCAGTCACTTTTCCTTTGTGGGCCATGGAGGAACAACAGGGACAGATAAAGTTCACAACATTATCATTCTGTGAGAGCCATACCCCTAGATCATTGAACAATGAGGTCAGATACCTCTGTCAGCATGTCACCTGTCTCAGAGTTGTTTGGTGCTGCTGCTTTTCCCAAATGGCTCAGCAGAACACCCCAAAAACTGTCACTCTGAGTGAACAAATATCAAAGGTACTGCTCAATCAAAAATTTCTACTTTTAGCAGCTGCTTTTACAAAGGTATAGATGATCTGCACCCCTGCAAGACATGCAAAACAGCACAGAAATTCACAGCAAATGGAAGCACTTACTGGCTGAGTGTATAGCTTTTAAAGAAAGTGCTGATCTAAGGCTGAAGTTCCATGCACATTAACCTGTCCCCATAAGAAATTTTTGGATTACATTTTCATTTCTTTCATTATTCCTGTCTGTAATAAAAATATTTGGGGAGCGTACTCTCCTCCTTATCTTTATAAAAGGCAGTTTGGGCTCTTTTTCCCAGATATCATACACGAAAAGGCAGGCAGTATATGAAGAGGAAGATGGATTGTCTCACATTGACTCCACACTCAGAGCAAATATAGGAAGTGATTTAGCAAGTACATAATGACTTAGCTTCCTTTAAAACATGTACAGAGTCCCTCTGGTTGGAAACCAAGTACACGCTTAGCTAACACTGATAAGCAAGGAAGAGGAATGCAGCAGGTAACTCACAGCTTATCTGAGCCTAGAAGTGATGCAATTGCCACTTGTTTGCAGGTTTGCTTTGAGTTACCAAGAGAGAAGCCCAAATTCAGCCATCAGATCCCCATCCAGGAACTCTCAGGAGAGGTGACCGAGTATGTGATACCATGGAGCACAGTGAGAACAGGAAGTACCACTCTGTGCTCCATTTTACGGGCCCCACAAAGTCTTGTGTATTTCTCAGGCACACTCATGCTGGCCAAGCACTTTGTGTAGCATCTGCAATGATGCTGCCACTCCATTTGAGATAGCTGTAGCATTTTTGTTCACAAAGCAATTCACGCTGAACAGCAAGGAGGGAAATCTCTGCAATGTTCATATCAATCTGCTCTTTACTCCCACACACACATACACACACAAATGCTGTGCTGTCTGCCAGTTTCTGTTGAAATGACTCCCTCCACACATCGTAGATGTGCCTCTGATGAGGCAGGCCAGCAGCCACTGCCTTGGGGATGATAGTGAAGAGCACTCAGCCCCACGGTTTCGTCTCGCGCTGTGTGACAGCCCACGCTCTGTCTTGCACGAGAGTGTTGAACACAGAGCACCAAGGAGGTGACAGAGTGCACCCTCCTACCTTTTCCTGCAACAGCTTCTCTCTGCCTGGCATTCCCAGCCTCTCATGCCCTGGATGCTGCCCATGTCTCTCCTCTTCCAGCTGGCCCACTCTCCTCTCTGACACGTCCCGCCTGGCCTTCATCTCTGTCAGCTGAAAGGCAAGTGACAGACCATGGTGGGCTGACTGGGGATTCTCAAGGCACAGCACCTCCAAGGTGTCTACTCAGAGGCATAAAACAGGTCCATATTAAATGAGGAAGAGCCATTTGAATTCATCTTCTCTTTGGGGAAAGGGAAAAAAAGCAAAAAAAAAGGAAATAAATTATCCAGATCTCAGTAAAGCTTATTGGAACTCATTGGAGAGAAAATTTTCCTGACGAGCACATGAGGTCATTCTGTAAACTTCCTCTCCACAGCAGGAAGCAGTGGATGAGAAGTGACAGTCAATGAACCAACCTGGGTTTTGGAACACCAGGCAAAGTTGTAAGCAGCCAGCCTCCCTAGGCAGCTGATGATAATGGCTGCAGCAATGACGCCACGCTGCCATAAGCAAGGAACAAAAGCTATGCCAATTGGGATCTTAGGGGGAACAAAAAAATAAAAAGTGTTTATTTACAATACATTTTGAAAGTCCCTGCTTACAGAGGGCAACGTTCATGGAGGATTTACCTGAGAGCTCCCTCAGGGAGATTCCAGGCTTCACAAGCCAGGCACAAGGGATGGGACAAGAACCAGCAATACGTGATGATGGTGAGGATCAGGGGCTGATTTTGCCACGGCTGGGGCTGGGTGGTATTTAAACACAGACTCAGCTGTCAGCAGGTGGCATACACATTCCAAGAGATGTCATCAACAGTGTTACCTGCTTTTCATAAAGCTGTTTCATGCTTCTAAACTGATGATCCCACTGCTTGTTCACCTCCAGAAGCTGTAATCACCAGGAAGTCACAGTTAATAACCCTTATTTCAACACTGTCAATAAATCAAAAATAGACTGGCATTCTAATTCTCCAGCTATAATTGTTCATAACCTCTTCATCATCTGGCCAGTTCATTCCAGAAAAAGCAAGTTCAAGGTTTGGCAAGCCTTCCAGCCCATCTGCCAGTGCTTTGGTATTTCAGTTAATGCACATGAACACGCAGGAAACATGCAAATACACCACAAGCTACAGGAGAATCGTGGGCAGTGCTGTACCAATGCCAAGCTGCAACTCCTAAAGGGCCAAGGACTTCTCTGCTGGTTTGCTTTAAGTTCCATAAACACATTTCCAACTAGAATTTCTCCAAATAAATGAATTGAAGGATACAGGGATGCTCTTTAGGATGCTCAGCAAAAGAGGAGCTTGCAGTTTGCTGCTACCTGTGACCAACACAACACTGGCTGCTGCTCACAGTTGTTCCTTGGCCTTGACAACAGTGATAATTAATAAAATTTGCCCTTTGTAGCATATAAATCTCTGCTCTTCTATATTCATAGTCACAAAACAATAAGTCATCATTTGTTCTTAGGAACAGTTCTCCAAATAATAACTCTGCCTAGCTTGGTACAGAGAAGTAGGACTACAAGAACTGGCTTAAATGTCACTTTAAGTGCTTGCACACTTCAAGCCGTGAAGAAATACAAAGCAGAAAGTCTCCACAAAGAAATTGTCTGACAAGAGCACAGGATGAGATTCCCACAGGAAAAACACAGGCCTTGCTGGAGTGGGGGCTAAAACAAATTGCAGCATAAATAGGGTGTAATTAACAGTGATAATACTCTCTGCTTCCATTACTGATATTGTAATGGCTGTCTTACAAGTTATATCTGTAAAGGTGAAGGGTATATTTAAGATTACCTCTCTTCTCTGTCTTTCCAGTGAGAGGATCTGTTGTTCCAGAGAATTGGGTGATGAAGACTTCTTTTTGGTCAGTAATGACTGGAGAAAAGAAACGTTCAAAAATTAATGCTTTTGCCGTGCTCTCTTCAAGTCAAGGTTATCACATAAAGCTCCATCCACCCTGGCAGGTGCATGTAAAGGAACTGAAACAGAAACATTTTCTTGCATTGCATTTGTATTTCGGTCCCTTAACACCTGCTGACAGCCAGTTCTGAAGGGGACATCTGCTTTAACCTTGCTTAGTCTGTGTTTTAATTGAAGCATTATGCAAACAGCCACTGAAATAAACAAAATCGTGTCTATTTGTACCATCTGAGACACAGGACACAAAACAGGATTTTAATTATCTTACAGATGGCAATTTAAACAATTAATACAAGCCACAGAAGTTGAGCATAACTTGAAGTGGGCAAAAGTAATTCCCTTCATTTACAAGAACTAGAATAATTAGTAGTGTTGCCCCTGGTAAGTGCTTGCAGGCCCAAGGTAATAAACTTCAGCACAATGGACTCAAAACAAGCAACACAGAAAACAAATAGGCCATTTGGAGAAATTAGGAAATCAGTCTGCAGCTGTTTTTTTAAAGCATGGAGTTGCTCTCATGCAGGACAACAGCAGCTAAGCCCTCATTTTTATAATGGCAGTGTCATAGATCATAATTTCCAAGAAGTTTCTATGGATTGTCACGAAAACAAACATGTGGTCTATTACGGAGAGAGAGAACTGTACTGGAAAAAAGAGACATGCTCATAAAAATAGAACATATTATGTTCAGATACCTGCTCAGGGAGTTTTGTTTCCCTCCCTAAATTCTCAAGTGTGAGCACTTTTGAGGCCTTGCATCTCCTGAAATAAATTTTCTTCAGCCAGAGAATTTAATGCCAAATACCAGTGAAGATCAAAGAAGAGTTTAAGAGTTTTGTTGTGTCTTTTCACAGGCAAAAATCCCAACCACATATTTGCCCCATGGCCAGTCCTGCTGAGCTCAAATGTGGAACCCTTGACTTCCAAGCCAGAAAATACTTAGTCCCTCTTCTTGTAGTTCACAGAGATGTTTAACTTCCAGTATCTGAAGTGATACCTGGCAGTCAGTGGAGTTATTCAGATGCTGAATTGATTAGGCATTTATTTAAGTGTATATTTAAGATTACTATTAATGTGAATAAGACAACTCACTAATCTCACAACTATATATACACTTGGCACCAATCAGACTGAATATTGCTCACGGAAGTTTTTGGGTCACTGAAACAAACCACTTTGTACCTTTTGTGTAACAACAAATTAAAATGACCGGATACTTTGGGAGGGGAAAAAAAAAGCCAAACCAAAACCCAAAACACTAGGAAAGGTTTTCTTTCTAAGAATGCCATATCCAAAAATATTTCTAACATTTTCTTCTGATCTTAAGCAGCACAAATCCCTCAGAAGAATCCACTGGAACACAAAAGAGAATCCATAGTTGTCAATCCACAAAGTGACACACCAGTACACCAGCTCAAGGTGTCCCTGTTTGCCTCAGAAAACACTTCAGAGAAGAGCCAAAAGAGTCACTTACTTCCAGAGAGTCTGCTGGAGCTGCCATGTCACTCCCACCTGCCCACGGGCATCCAGGCTGGCCTTGAGGGGTCGTTCCACTGGGGACCTTGGGAAGAAGAGGAGAATGGAACAGGTATTTCCTGCTGGCTGAAGGAGCAGGAGAATGGCTTTAAGACCCAGAAGATCCACGAGTGCTGCCTGTGGAGGCAGCCCAGGTTCAGAAATAAGGAGTGGAATTCTGATTTTAACCTTTTCCTCCTTCCTGCCTGGGGTTTCCCAGACAGGATGAAGCACCCTGCTTGTGACTAATATGCCGGGCAAGGCAACTCTTCCTCTGCTTGGAGAGCATGTAAATCACAGTGGACAGGCCAGCTCTTCCCAGAGAGGAAGTTGCATGTGTGAGGGAAGAAAGGGGATTTGTTTTTTCAGTAAATAAGAGCACAGATTGTTCTATACCTGCTTCCAGTTGTGAAAAAGGACTTATGTAAGTACAACAGCTAAGAAGTGACTCTAGGACAGAGTGAGCTATCACAACAGAAAAATGAGTAAGTCCTGCTCATAAAGGAGCAATAGCCAAGTCTGTTAATAGCCCCATACAAACCTCAGCATGCTTAGGGGGAAACCAAAATTGGAAAATTGATTTATCTCCCTCGAGAAAAGCTGCACGAAGATGAAGAATGGCAGGGGTTGCTGTTCCCCTCCTAAGGACATCTTATTTGCACTTCTGCTACTTGTCTTACCTAGGGCTGGATCTTCCTTCAAGCTACTCAAGACTCAAGTACTCAAGGTATCCAGCTCTCCAAACTTGTGCCTTAGTTTCCCATTTGGAAAAAGAGCTTAACCTTACCAAGTTCAACTCCCAGGGAAGATTAACAAAGAAAAGGCTTCCACAGACCTCACATACAAAGTCAGAACCAAATAGAAAAGTGCAGAGTATTGTTGCCTTCCATCTCAGAATTCTGAATAATTCTGCTTTGAGAAGGAAATATGAAAGAAAACTCATATTCCTTATTGTGGCAAGATCTCTGGGTCTCTGGTTTCTTCAGTGGCAGCAGAGGTTGCCTATGTCGTTTCAAGGAATGGAATGAAAGCTAGCCTGTGAAATTGGACACAAAATAATATAAATCCTTGTTTCAGTTTCCAGAAAAGGATTAGGACAAAGTAAAGCAATCCTGTGAAATACTGGAATTTAAGAGTCACATTCCAGATCTCTGGTTCACAATGTGTGAGTAAGCAATCCCTCTTTTGCAAGACACAAAACCAAGTTTGGAAGAAAGCTACTATTTTTTTTTATTTGCATGTAATATATATCCTCCCTGCCCTGATGTTCTTTTTCATTTTCCTGGTTTATGGAGCAGCTGTAAAACTTATGGGGTTTTTTAAATGTTATTTTAAGGTTATTTTAATGAAGACATATCAGATTCTCCATAGGAGCCATTCTACCCATAAGAAAATGAATGAATTTTACCTGTGCCTATACCAAAACTAGTCTTTGAGCACATCCCTCCCAGGTAAAAACATTGCAGATTATAAACTATGTGGCAATGAGCAGGGCACAAAAGCTCAAGCTCTTCAAGGGTGGTGGCATTCTTCCAGCAAAAACTGAGGGAGGTTGAAGCAAAATCATAGTCTGTGTCATAAAAACAGTTAATACCACTTAAAAGAAACACAAGGAGATGACAACACTCATTTTTGTTGGTGCTGCAGAGATAAAGACACTACATTTGTTTATGTCTACAGCAATAGCATCCAGAACAACACAGCTGTACAACAGCACTTCAGAACCCTGAGATATACAGAAATCCTTGAGACGGGCTCTCTGTCAACTCTCAGACTTCAGAAGGCAAAAAAATTCTAAAGGCATTTATACTTGGTTTGGAGCTATTGAACCAAATACAGTTTTACACTGCTTGGAGAACTCCAGCTGTCCACCAGAGTGTAATTGCAGTCACGAACCTACAGATGTGCCAGGTATGGAAAAAGCTTCCCAGGAAGCAAATGGGACCAGGCAGGATTCGCTGTCCCTCTGAGACTGCCTGAGCTAACTCCCAAGTGGCAGCACAAACCCTGCCTCCCAGGGCAAAGGGAGATGGACTGATTAGAAGCCTCTTACTAATTTCTGTTCTATTTCTATGATATTCTGTAAACTCTACTGATAGCAGCTTTAAGATTGGGCTTTTTTTAATGCCCTGTTTAAAACTGAGAAATATTTTAGTCTGTGTTCTAGGAAGGCCTGAGCTCTCTGAGTGTAAAAGTCTTTTAGCCATCTCTGGGAAGCTTGCAATGGGAGGAAAATCAAAGCCTTGGAGCTGAAGCCAACACTGAATCCTCTCGCAAGCATCGGCACCACAAGAAGATAAAAGTCCTCATTTTCATAGCGCTGGATCTTCATTCTGGAACGCCTTCTGTTATAGTATTACAAAATATCACTCATAAATTAGGATAATGAAAGCCATTTGTCACTTCTGAAAATTGTGTCTGTTCAGTGCAGTGAAACCAAGAGCCATTAAAAGCCTTGATGTGAGCAAATGTGAACCTTTCCTTGACGATGACAAAATGCTCAAGTCATCTTTTTCTTCTTTTTCCCTCTAGCTGGTCATGTTTCTGCTGTGAGGTTTGTTGGGCATTTTCTTTTATTTTCATTTTTTATTTGCTGTACCGTTCAGCTGCAGAATTGCAGAAGTAAGATTAACTCTGAGATTATTTGGGTTACAATTTGGTGGCTTCTGGAGAACCTTCTGTTTGGTTACGTGCTGGTGGAGCTTTGCTTTTGGCTTTATTCCTGAAGCTGTTGTTACATCAGCAGTGCAAACTCCTGTGCTCAAGGTGAAATGAGAGATTTTGAGAGATTTTATTGAAGAGTAAATTAGCTCTTAAACCAGAAGAAGAATCTACCTCTTGCTGCCCCAGCCTGGTCCATGTGCTTCACCCACAAGTGTGCTGGGAAGGGATTTTCCCTTCAGTGAGTGCATCAGCCTCAGCCTTTTGTGCTGCTCAGTTATGTCCTTGCTCTGACCAAAAACGTGCAGATGCAAATGTGTGTCTTCATATGTGGGAACCAGATTCAATTAAAGCAAGACACGGTTTCAGAGTAAGTAAAACTCAGCACAGGCTCCTGTTCCAGCATTTCCTTTATGCACTGTTTTCCACTCCTGCCAAGGAGACCAGGCACAAGGGCATAGCCACTCAAGTACCCCAGCATTTGCAGACTCAGGCCTGAAGATGAGACCCCCAATTTCACAGAACAATAACTGGATGACAATTTGTAACTCTGGCAAAGAGGCTATTTTGTGTTTTATAACATAGTTGTTGCAAGTACACATAGCCCTTAAATTACTTTCTTTTTTCTCTCACTTCACACTCAAAACAGTTTAGGTGCTTGAAAGTTTATCAGGGCCTTTTTTTTGTTTACCAATTGATCCTGTGAAATATCGTATCTCTGCAAACTGGCTTTATGTTCACACACTGCTAACTATCCCTTCCCATTTGATAGTGTTATCCACCCTCACCTCCCCCAGAAAACATCCCTCCTGTGTTCAGAATCTTCATCAGGCCCTAGATATACTCAATACATTCTGCATTAGTACTTTTGGGTAATTTTGTCTCCCGATGTGAATCTTTTCCCTCTCCCAGAGTGGAGAACGCAGCATCATGACAAGCTGCAATTAAGGCAGTACAGATGAAGGAATCACAGGCTGAAGGGTATGCTGAGAGTTTGTTCTGCAGACCTGCATGTTGCATTTAAAGCCATGCTAATATCACAAATTCCTATGGAAAAAATCCTGGTGAGAAGGGGAATTTGTTTACAGACATTTTCAGGTAAGTCTTGGAAGTGGTTTAAGCTCAGACAGAAAAAGCCATTTTGCAGAGTGCAATTTATACTCTTCAGTCCAGAAAAAAAGTTACAGAATAAAAATGACTTGCTGGCTCTGCCAAATAACTTTCTGATGAATGATCAACACCAACACCTTTGTTTCATTAAAATACATTATGTCCCCCTCATTTTAAGTCTAAATCAGCACCTAATTTCACAAACTGACATTTTCTGGCGTGGGGGTTTTTTTTAAACACTACTTCATAACTGAAAGTCTACTAGGTGTTACAAATATGACCTCCTTTTCCAAACCACACAGTCTGAGACATGTACTCCTAGCATCTCATACTGAGGTTGTTGAAGCTCATCCCAGCTGTCAAGCTGTCACTCACTTGAAGTTCAGCTCAACAACCAGCCAAGCGAAAAGCATGCTTGATTAAAAAGTATAAATAAAAAAAACAGCCAGCATGTTTCTAGTGCAGAAATATCGTGGACTTTTCTTTCTTTAAGCTATGAAAACCACACATCTTTCACAGGCAAAAAAAAAATAAGTGCCATAAATGTAAAGTGAAAATCAGGACAGATCAAACATTGCCACAGTGTTCTGGGTGAAGCACTAAAGCAGCTGAGGTAAGCCCATCCTTTCTTTTCCCTCCCCAGATCCTTTCCTGTGTCCTTCTGCTGGAGGGAGGCTTACACAGGGAACCAGGCATTTGCACAGGTCATTTGTGGCTTGTCATTTCAAAGCTCCATGCTCCTTGATTCTGGGCTGCCTTCTGCTTCACCATGCTCCTCCCTCCCCGGGGCACCCGGGAATCCCCAGCCCTCCGTGTGGCTTCTCTCTGGCTGTGTCTAATCCCACCGGTCTCCCCCGGGGCTGTCTCCCTAGGCTCAGCTCCGCTCCATGCCCCGAGGTCATGACTCATTCTGGAGATGGCGGTTTACATGTGAAAGGAGCTGTGTGTAATTTCGGATTTCATAGAAGAGAGTCATCTCTCTTTTGCCTCCTCACCGATTTCCTGCCTCATGCCTTGGGGCACAGCCTTCAGAGGTTTCCTTCCCCCGCCCCGGGGGGGTGTCACACAGGCAGGTAAGTGTGTCACCCCTTGCAGGTGGGTGGCACTCAGGGCTCCCAGTCCGCAGAAAACAGGGAAATTCCTTTTGTCCTTCTACCACATTCGTTCTTTCAGGGGAGAGGAGTGAAACTGAGAGGGAAACCTAAGAACAAGTTTCTGTCGTGCTTGTTAACCGCTGCTTCACTGCAGGCAAAGGCAAGTGCCTTGGCAGGTGGCTCATGATTTTCTCTTTGTAGTACCACAGCAGTGTGGGGTTGAATCATCAGCATTTTCCTTCTTCTCTCCTCCTATTCATCCCAAAGCCTTTCTGGCACTCCCCAAGATCTCTATCCCCCACACCTCTGCTCATTCCCAGTTAAATCAGAACTACCAAATGCAATAACCCAAAGAAGTAACCAGGCTTTTGGGGTTCTTTATTTACATATATATATATATCCAAAAGGCACATGTGGCTACAGAGTGAATAATCAGTGGGTTTAGCTGACCTTTCAAAGCACTAAAAAAAGCCAGTCAATCTTCCTCATAATAGAAAGTAGCTATATCGATGGGGGGTGAAAAAAAGAAGTGTAGCAAGTTAATTGCATCATTTCAGAAATCCAAAAGTTTCATGCATAACCAAGTCACCCAGGGAACATGCCCTGAATGTCCTTTCCTGGCAGATACACATTGCAAAAGCACACTGCATTTACCTTAAGGGAACACGAAGTTCTCTGAGGGTCTGGACTCTCTTGTGCAACAGCTTTGGGGTGCTCACACGACTGGGAAGTGTTACTCTTCCCTATCAGGTTCCTTATTTCAACGTCGAGCTCCTTACTTTCACACCTGCTTGGAAAGAAACAGCCATGTTAAACCTGACACCAAAACCTGGAGCAAAGAGAATGTGAGAACAGAGCAGAGCTGTCTCGTACCGAGCTCCTGCTCCTTTCTTCCTGGTGGGCAAGCAGAGAGCATTAAACAGTGTCACGCAGGCTTTGGGGCAGTAATTAATTAAAAATAGTTACACAAGCTGCCTTTATGAATTTTACTACATTGCACCTACAAAGTCCAAAGTGATGTTTTTGGGGATTATATGAACACTGCCATGAGCCCTCAACCCCACCCACTCACATGCAGTTTCAAGAATGTTAAATTCAACTTCAAATAAAATGCAATCAAAATAGTTAAATTGGTTTGGAAATGCAAAACTTGGTGCTTGGTTCACACAGTCATTGATGGCACATTTTGTTTTCTGTAACTCTGTAACAGGTATCTGACACGCATTTTCGATTTTTCCTTTTCCTTAAAAGCTCCTTTTAAAAACATTCACATTTGTAGAAACTGGTCTGTTGTGAGCATTTAAAGTTGTATTTGTTTGGTGGGAAAATTCTTTGCTTTCAGTCTCTCTGCTAAGGATATACAGGACTTAGGTGCATGTAAGGGCTCCAAATTCACAGGACTAACCACCAGCTGGGGCGGATTCCCTTGGTACACTGTAATGGTGGGATGTGACTTGCAGGGAATGGACTGAGGCACAATTAATTAAAAGGAGCCCCCAAATGTCCTAGATCAACCCAAGTTATCAAGAAATATACAGCTCTTTTGCAAGCTCAGACCTTCATTTCCTAATCAGCTTATACCAACTCTACATATAAGTGAAGCACGAGCAGAAAGCAAACTGCAAGGCTCAAAACATCACCAACAAGTTAGAGCAAGATTATTCCTTGATTTAGGCAGGAAATACTTAATTCTTCATTTGAATGACCAGGAAAACTGAAAGAAGTAGGAATTTCTCAGTTATGCTTCTTGCAGTTTAGACAGGCATTGCACTGCAGGTTCTGAGGAAACTCTTGATGCGAAATTGATAAAATCACCCCACTAAACAAACCCATCTGTCCCAATTATAACAGTAAATAAGTGTGGTAAATCTTATGTGGGCAGCATAGAATGATTCATTTTATTCTTGATATTTAAGGCATAGAGACTACAACAGAAATGTATCTTAATTAAGCACGGATGCAAAAATCATTTGCAGGGGTACTACAACGGAACACCAACAGTAGCAAATAGGACTAGTAAAACTCAAAAGCTGTTGTTTCTTTTTGACTTGCCACCTAGTAGTTAGACAAGCTGGAATTTCATGGCCAGAACTCCCTCTCAGAGCCATGGGGATTAAGACCTTCTCAAAGCACAATTTCATGGTCTGCATGGTGGTGCAGCTGTGGCAGCTTCCAAAGCCCCAGCTGCGTGTGGGTGGCAGGTGAGCCCCAGCAGCAGCACCAGCACGGGAGAAAACTACACAGGGAGAACAACAAACCTGGCGAAAGAAATCCAGCCCTTCTGTGTCTCGCTAAATATTGCAAAATCCAGGGTAAGCCACGGCAAGTGGCACTTTTTCCTTTCTTTAAGCAGTTCTGGCTGAGGTTCCCAAGACCAAGCACTGCAGTGCACTTCCCTGTAAAACAGCACCTCCAGCCCATTTGGGCTCCCATGCCTGCCCTCAGTCTGGGGTTGCTCCGTGTAACAGGAGTGGATTTACACTGTGCAGAGCCCTGGGGGTGTTTGAGGGTGCTCAGAAGGGCTGAAAAGCCACAGCACGGAAACAGAGACTCTCTACTGCAGTTCACCATCCCCATCTGCCAGCACAACCCAACCCACCCGCCCAACTTGGTCAAAGGAGACGGTGTTTCTTAAACTCTTTAAAGCAAATAAAGCAGCTTAGCCTAAAAAAGACTCAAAATAAAGGAGCAATACCTAGGAAAAGACAGCAAAAGATGGGCAGCAGTCTGTCAGGAGTGCAGCAGCAATATATATGTAGGCTGCACTCCTCTCTGCTGCTGGTTCAACCACAGCGAGTGGAGTGTGTGATCACAACCTCCTGAGATCAGAGCATGACTCAAGCTGAGAAACACCCCATGAAGACGGGGGCTTGGCTCTGAGTGTTTCTTTTCAGCCAGGAAGCGTTCGTTCCTCTGCTCTGCTCCCTGCAGCTTGATGCTGTAAATGATGTTCACCTCTGGCTGCTCCCAGCCTGTCTCTGCATTCTCCCTTGTGCACTTCGAAGTAGCTGGGTGAGAGCAGGACCCAGCTGGGCCTGTGTAAGAGAAAGGGAGCTGCAAAGGGCTCACATCCCTACAGACTGATTGCTGCTCTGTAGTAGCCACATGTTTCATCACCAAAGTCAGAAAGCACCTTCACTGACTGCATTTCTTGGTGCATTTGCTTTCCTCTCAGTTTTCAGACTGAGAAACTGTTATTCCATTTTACTATTAGCCACTTGGATAGTTGGAACAGTATTTATTTATTGTTAATCATAGCTGGTGTGTAGATCCAACTTAGAATCCCGACTCTCAGAGCACACAGGTCCCTCAAGCTGCCCCAGACCAAGACAGTTCCTGCTGATTACCAGAGCTTCCCCCACTGGGCTCTAGAGGGCACACAGCATTTAGCTCCCGCAAAAAACTATTTCCAAAGCTACTTTTGCTTTTGGGAAGTTCACGGGTACACCTCTGTACCATTAAAACCTTCGCTGTTCTATGCTGTTGCCAGCATTTGCTATTTGGGGGTTTAATAATTAAATTATGCAAACAGGCAATGTTAGGAAGGGGAAAACAGACAAACAGAAAATTAAATAATTTTAAACTGGGAGATACAGTTTTTATGTTCTGTAAAATCAAACATCAGAGAGCACTAAAAGGATTTTCACGTGGTCATATGGGATGAATGACCCTTCCATATGCAAAAGCTTTCAAATTATACAAAGATATAAAAACTACACCACTCATCCTACCTCCACAGGACGCTGTGATTAATGCAGGAGTGGATAAAAGATTAGAATACTAACTCCTCTTTGTAAGCTTTTAGTCACCAGATTTCCTTTTTGGGGGGAAATGAGGACATTTTACGTGGAAGCAGAATTTACAGGTGTCCTGAAGAAGGCTGGTCTCCCAGCATGTTTCATCAACTTGCAGGAAAAGGGGAGAGAGCCCAACCTGACTCACAGTTTCCATGTCATATCTGAAAAGTAGTATCCCATATCCTTCCACCCATGTCCTCCAAGAGTAAGAAATTCCCTTTGGTTTGCCAGTTGCCATATCCGTGCAGAACTTCACTGTTCACCTCCCCCATTAAAGGTGTTTTCATTTCTCCCATGTGTTCACCCAGCTGCTTTTAAAATAGTTTTCATTTTTTTCTCTCGGGGACATCTTTGTGCCACTTCAGTTTCTAGGCTTCACTGGCCTATTTATAATTATTGATACTATTTATAACATTATAGTATGTATAATGCTCTAAATAATAATTATGACTTATTTATAAATGCTTGCATACCTTTTTACAGCAGTTCCATTTATAAGCTGAGAGCCAGAACACGATGAGCCACATACTTTGGGCTCGTAGCAGCATAGACTGAAGGCTGAGAAATACAAGTTTATCAAATAACCAGGTCCAAGCTCCACAAGAGTTCCAGGTTTGCAGCTGGTACCATCTGTGAGCTCTTGGCTCCCCCTGGTTTCCACTGGAAATTGGCATTATTCCTTATAAAAGTTATGTGGCAACAACAGGCACACCTACAACACATCCCAAGGCATTTATTGCACAATATTGATACCCAGGGCACGTAATTCTATTTGAAATATTAATTTCAAGGCTGGTGTGCCCAGGCCATTCTCTTGTGATTGGTGAAAGCACAAATACACAAACAATTGTGAAAGAGGGGTTTAAGCCAGGATTTACAGCCAGGCAGCAACACCACGGAGTCGTATTTTGAGGGGAAATGAATTCCAGAGCCCAAGGGTTAAACACGTGCTTCATCCCCTTGGGTGGGCATTTGGGATGTAGGATTCTTGCTTGGCTAAGCCCAAGGAGCAGGTTCATGGAAAGAAATAAATTTGTGCCTTTGAATTATGGAGGATGAATGGGTGTGGATGAATTAAAAAATGTGGCAAATCTCAAGACAAGCCATTTCAGTGAATACTTCCCCTATTTATGATAATGCACTTCAGTTCAGAAAAAGGCCTGCAGAATGAGACTGAATTACAGAATATATTTAATCTTACCTGTACTAGAAATAGTCTTGAAATAGGAATAAAATTAGGGATATGATTCTTATTCTCTTATGTTCCATGTGCTTTTACAGGACTTTTGCTCTCTTTGAATTCAGTTTTATGGAATTCTTTAGATCTTTTTCATGTAAATACATCAGGATTTTTATATTAAAATCTTATCCAGTTAATACTAAATAACAAAGAATTCCCAGCCCAACAAGCAATGAGAAGAACAAAATTTTGCCAAGAAAAAAATACTTTTGTTACAAGAAAAAAGTTTGCAGCCTCATAAGCATTTGGAGTTCAGCAGAGTCTGAGCTGATAGAGCACAGTTACAATGTGGTGCAGCTCCCTAAGGATCAGTGGTGTTATTCCAGTACTCAACACCCAGCAAGAGCACCTCCACTCAAAGTTGAGGCTTGGGAATTTGAGCCAGAGCTCTTGAAACTGAGCTCCACTCCACAAGAACCACTATACAAAATAGTTTGCTGGGCATAAAGCATACTGTGCTGGTGCAAACACAGAAAGAACACCTGCCTTTGAGGATTATGAGCATATACTTAGAAAGTTTAGGGAAAAAACCAAAAAGGCTACACTTTACTTCAAATAATTTCCAATTTTTTAACCTTTCACCCCCAAAAATTTACCCAGTATTTCAAGAGCACAGCTGGCAAGCCAGCCACCAGCAGCAGCTGAGATCCACCTGGCAGAACTGCACTGCCTTCAGAGTGAGGTGCCCCAGGTGCTGCTGCAAAAAGCACTGTTGCTGGTGAGGTGAGTGTGAGATTATTTCTAATCTCACTCCAGCCCCCAGGAAGAGAGCTCCAGAAGACAAGGAGTATGATAGGGGTTAAAACATGTACTCACTGTGACTATAACAGAGAAACCACTTAAACTTTCGCTCAAGTCTGATGTAGCCAAAACATCTGCCTATCACCCCATAAACGTCCCTACACTTCTGCTCCCTTTATGACAAAGGAATGGAGCTTTTAAGGCACATTTAATAGCCAGCAGCTGTTTGGCTGTCAAATGCCACATCTGGAGAAGCTGTGTGCTGTTAATGTGAACAGAAACAATTATTCTTTAATAGTTTCACTTAATTTTAAGAATTACACAAATGACAACAAAAGAGGTACATGTTCTTAATGGAAACACATCTGGTTTCTCTGAAAATAAGCCAAAAAAAAAGAAAAAGAAAGAAAAAAGAGCCCAGTGATTAAGTGAAGCTGCACCTATAATCCATTCTGACTCAGTGAAGAGAGAAGGAAAGGTACTGACACACAGGCACTTGGTGTCTCTCAGTGTTTGATGAGCCCCTCAGTAAATTTGCAACATGCAAGCAGACCTTGAGTAGTTGGTTTGCATTAAATTACATGTTCCTTATCACAGGGCACTGCTCCCCTCCGTGCCTGCAGGTTCCTGTCCTTTGGGACTGGGTTTCCATGCTGCTGCCTCACTTCTGCATCCTGCACACTTTGTACATCAGGAAAACAGCATCATTCCCCTTCCCCTTGGATCTTCTGCCTAATTACACTACCAAGACTGTAACTGAATTTCTTCCTGATGGACACCATTTGGGCTGAGTTCAGACCTCAGGAAAGCCAATTAAATTATTTCCACCAACTTTCTGAGGCTTTAAACGAGCTGTGAGTGAGCTGCAGATGGCTGTGTCTCTGGAGAAGCAGCAAGTGGAGCACTGCCACCCAGACTCATCACCCAGGACCCACATAGCTGTCTGGGGATCACCGGTGGAAGGGGAACTGAAGTCTTGCCATGAGAATCCATCGTGGAAAGCTCAGCCAGGCAGAGCCACCAAGCAGTGTGTGCTTTCTGAGTGGATGAGTTGCCCCACTGAACACCACACATGTTGAAAGAACTGAAAACTAAGAGTTAAAAGACCAAGAAGGGGGACAGATCTGGATATTTTCAAGTGCTTGCTCTTTTTCTATGAAGATCAGTATCCAGAAGAGCTTGCACCCCTTTCAAGATGCTTTCTGATCCTCAGGAGGTGCCTTTTTGAAATGGTCTCCCTCCCACGGCCCTTGCTTGCCCTACAGACACAGCTTAAGTACCACAGGTCTATTCATATCTTACATGTGCTTGTTCCTGTGGAAACCTGTGATTCTGATGCAATGACATTTTTAACTGGTACTTTACATCACTATTCTTTCTTTCCGAATCAGACACTACCACAAACGGCCCATTTTTCTTCTGCCTTGGCCAGGGTGTGGATGCTTCACCAATGCCTCACTGAGCTGGGCTTGCAGCTGGGCTGAACCTTTGGAGGACAATAAGTCCATGATTCATTTGGAGCCTGCGTCTCCCACACAGACCTGAGGTATCTTCAGTGATCTACTGACAGGGCAAGCGGAATAACCAGATGAAAACCATTTGGAAACATAGCCAGGGAATTTCACATACAGTAGTAGCTCATGGAGGACAAGCAGCTCTGTTAAGTCAGGCCAATTCCTTGCCTGTGGCAGCTCTTAGGCAGCCAAGCTGAGAGGCAGAGGAATCTCATTGCATGGCTGTTGGTGTCACAATTCCAGGGCTTGGTCTGCCAGTGACTGGCACACAGTTTCACCAGGAATTTCATCAGCAGACTGAAACCTGGTGCCTCCGTCCCTTCACAGAGACAGGGTGGAGAAAAACTACAATGTCTTGAATAAATGGGAAATCCCAAGGGATTCCAGTCCAGTTATTTCACCATAAAATCACCTGAGACAAAATGTTTCTTTAAGCTTCCCCAAACAATCTACAGTTACCTTAAAGCAATTTTTCTTTTTTTCCTCTCTCTCAAATCCACACACTGTACTTCATGCTATCAGTATTATCAGTAGAACTAATATTAGTTCATGAGGGAGCAGGTGCCCAAAGAAGTTGTGAAATCTCCAAATATCTGGAGATATTTGAAATGCACCCAGGGAGGCCCTAAGTAGCTTAACCTAACCAGCCCTTCTGTGAGCAGATCAGTCCAGATTGTCTCCAGAGGTCCCTTCCAACCTAAACTATTACCTATTATTTTGCTCTTCCAAGCACAGAAAATTTCCACATTTCACTCATTTAAACAGATGTCCACAGTACAGATTAAAGCAGGAAAAAAAAGTATTAACCTGTGTCTCTGGAAGATAAATGAACACACAAGGAACACTCATCTAGAGATTTCCAATAACGTAATGTGAATTATCCTTTAAAAAATAAAAATTACAGAAGTTCCTCCATGTAACATTAAGACAGTTAATACCTTTCCATCTCAACACACTGATGAAGGCACAACTCCAGAAGATCCTCTGCATCCTGATTCTTCCTATTGTGCAGCTCACAACGAATCTATTAAGAACACAGAGGGGAAAAGAGCAGACTTTAAGGGAGAAGTAAAAAGATTAACAAACTAAGAAGAAAAGGTTAAGTATCCAGCTACAATGAGAGGATATAATGGTGTCTTGTCTGTATTTCTATTTTCTTCTTCATTCATAAATGGTTGACAAACAAGCCAGGAATCTATTTCCTCCTTCCCAGCACCATCCTCTCTTGCATCCACCACTGTGTCAGGAATCCATTATCTTAAATACTCCATAGAGTTCAAGCATGTCCTCGCAATTGTCTGGAAAACTCATATGCTCCATGGAAGCACCCAGTAATACTCCTCCAAAATCAAGAGAATTTGAGCAATGACTCTGATCTAAATCACTTGGACCAAAAAAAAAAGGAGCCATGTGTAAGTTACTGAGCACCAGGGTGTTGTTCAAGCACTCTACAAGCTCCTAACAAGCATCCCTCTGGTCAGGGCCAGTTGCTGCCCAACACTGAATTTCCAAAGGAGAGAAGGAAAAAAAATCCAAACAGTCCACATTAAGATAATCCCTTAAAACTGGAGTTTTTTGGATTAAAACTCCAAACATGAAAAAAGCAAGCACCACCTCTCCATCACAAGTGGGAGAACAGAGGGTACAAGGAGTGAGACAACACACCTCATCCAGAGCAGTGCTGGTGACAGTCTGGGTCTGTTTCCTCAGGCTACGTGGGACAGCTCCAGTTCATCAGAAAAGGAGCCCAGAAGCCTTATTCTCTTTAGATGCAAGTGACAAACAATATCATTATATTTGCTACAATTATAAAACTGACCTATGTTAAGGACAGCAATGTGACCACTGAAACAAACTGGGGAGCCATCAAGAGCTAAACCTGCTATTTGTAAGCAAATAAGTTTTCAATTACAAGTCACTCTTTATTGGTAACATCAACTTAATGTGAAACCACAGCTGAACCTTTTATAGAAACCATGCTTCTTCATCTATGAGCAGAGCAGAAATTTAAAATGAAAGATTGCCAGCAGAAGATCTGAGGTGTTTGGCATCCCTCCCCCACTCAGTTCCAATTCCTGCAGGCATTTCGCACATTTGAAATGCATCTGGTAATCACTAATTACAAGCATCCTATTAAGGAAAAAAAAGGTCAATTCAGTTTCACGTGAAACTTGATTCCAGCTTGTCCAAGTTTTATGAGTGTCTGTTCAATCATAACAAAATCACATTGAAGTAGGGAAAGCTGTATTCCACTGATTTCAATGGGAGCTGCACACTCTGGGGACTAATGAGGATTAAGCCTTGTTTTGGAGTGCCTAAACTTGGCCTTCAGGTGTCTAGCTTCAAAATATTAAATTTGAAAACTGCTGACCTAGAATGTACACTCTCTACCACCACTGAAACAACAACAACAATACAAGAAAATGACAAAGGAAAACTGATGGTAATTTTCTGAATTAAAAAAACCCCAGCAAACAAACCAAACCACCACAGAATTCAGATCCTACTCCAGCTCTAGGCATGTCAGCACTTTCACATGTATTGGCCAGGCTGGGCACAGCACTGCAGCCCCATGTTGAAACACAGCCCACTTTAAAGGGCTGCAGGTTGGATGTCACTGATGACAGCCACGCTCGTAAGAGCCAGGTAAGAAGCCAACAACGCTCTGAAAAACTGAAGAGAACGAAAAGCAGTGAAGAACACAGGAAAAGCAATTTATTAGGCCTGTGCCTTCCTGGCTCTGCAGTGCCAGGATGGAGAGGCAGCTCCAGGGGCTCTCCCTGGGCCCATGCAGCGGGTGCCCCGGGTTTCCCATACCCTGCCCTGTGGAGCCAGGGAAAAGCAGAGAGAGGAGCTGCCAGCACTGCCAAGCCCCAGAGCGCTGCGTGGCCCAGCTGTGCTCCCAGGCAGTGCGAACAAGCAGTTCTCCAGAAGCCCTGCTGCTCACACTGCTGGGGTGGGGGATCTTGGACCTGTCTCCTGACTCTTAGTCATATGCAGATTTCACAGCCACATCCAAACCTCTGCCCGTGAACCTGAGTGAGAGAGATGCGGCTCTGCTGCGGTGCCACGTGCAAGTGTTTGCTATTAGGGCAGCCATGAGCTTTTACAACTTTAATACGCAATGTAATGCTGTAGGCTTTTATTAGATCAGGCACGTTGAAGCCAAGATGGATAAAATTCAGCTACTTCAAAGAATTAAGGCTCTGTAAAAGAGGGGGTTGTAGTGGTCATGTAAAGGATTGCTCAGAATTACATAAATTTTCTGCTTTCTGTCAAGGCTTTTAAGAAGGGGAACACCCTGAAGTAAAACAGATTCAGTTCTGCTCACAGATTTATGGGGTTTTGCAATAATTGAAAATGTTTGGTAAAAAGCATGTAAAATTTCCTTGGTGCTCACATACCAAATTTGTGAGGGCTCCAAGTCCTAATTACTCCCTAGATATACCCAAACAGGCCAAGACCCCCACTTTTTGGTTGGAATAATAATTTGCATTAAAAACAAGTTTTCCACATAGAAAAACACATTTGGAGAGAACAAAAAAATACATCACTCAGGAAAGACAACAAGACTCACTAACTAATGAAATCTTAATTGTAAAAACAATCACAGCCAGACAGGCCCTCAGCACACTGGTGTTTCAAAATGTTATGCATAATGCGTTTCACAAACATCTGTGTTGTAAATGTTAAATCCTGCACTGCTCTTGCCCCCTTCTCTTTTTCTTTCTCCAAGTCTAGTTCCAGCTTAGGAGCGTCTGATGTTCCCAAACCTTTGCTCATTTCCCCCAGACCTGCCCAGTAATTCACATGTTCTTCAGCTGTACTAAAGCAATATTTTGTGGGAATGCAATGGAAAATGAATGCCATAAATGTGCCAGCCTAAAAGAGGCAGAGAAAGGAGAGGAGGTGTTTGGTTTGGTTTGTTTTTCCTGCCTAGATCAACTCAATGATTCCATTTTACAGACCCC
>JAWWTY010000123.1:4270454-4308145 GCA_035222235.1 Margarornis squamiger
GAGAAAGGAGAGGAGGTGTTTGGTTTGGTTTGTTTTTCCTGCCTAGATCAACTCAATGATTCCATTTTACAGACCCCACATCACAACCAAACATATTGTCCAAGTGGAGGGAGCAGAAAGCACAGCATTCCAAATAAATGGAAGAACATGCTAGCAAATTATACATAGGGAATAAACCCATTAATAGGTTATCTTTTCAGTGATACCAGCTTTGTGTTGTGAAAGATCCAGGGCCTGTCACAGCCAGGCTGAGTAAACATACCTCATGTTTAAGTATTACCCATATTGCAAAATAGCTCCAAAACAAAGTGGAACATATATCATCATCAATGCTGTTGGTAAACAAGGCAGCAGGTTACAAATTATCTGTGTGTGGCTGTCGTGTAGGAGGAGTGGGAGGGAGAAATGCATTATTACTGTAAATGTGACCAAAATGGAAGAACAACCGGTGAAATAAAAGAAAGCCCAAGCAACACTCACTGAAACTGATCTAAAAAAGGAGTAAAGATTTCAAGGGTTTTTTTTTGCTCTGGAGGAACCAAACACGTAGCATTTCTGTGATCTCCTCCTACCTAGACATGCCCAGGTTTGGCTCTCAGAGCAGCACTTCTGTGCAGTGCAGCCAGCCTTGCACCAGCCACTGCATTGCATGCCTGTCTGCTCTCTGCTGAAAATGCAGCTCCAGTCAGCCAAAAGCTGCCAAGAGAGAGCCACAAACACACAGGACCTGCCAGTTCTCTCCTCTCCCTCGCTGTTTCCTGATAAAAGTGCTGAAACTTCAATACAAGACAGTTTCTAAGCAAAATCTAAAATCTCAAGCTTGATTTTTGCCAAAAATCAAGAATTGGGCCCCTAATTTGGCTCAGATGAAATGAAACTGTACCTGCCCCAGGACAATTTAATGCCAAATATTTAAAACTGATCCCACCATTAAGTACCATTCTCCTTGGCTGGGGTAACAGCAGGTTCAGAGCAGCAATCAATCCCAAAGGATTTAATTCACAGCTGCTCTCCCACAAAGCTCTGATATCCACAACTGGATAAACAGGCTGGTGTATGAGTGCTGCTCCTGCATACCACGGGTGTGAAAATGCTGCTCTAAGTGGTGAGTACACAGCACTAAACTACACGGCCTTACTAAAGATCAATATAGCACTTTTTTTTCTTGACTTGAAACCGAGAGAAAACCAGTTTTCAGGCATATTTCTGTCTTCTGACAATCGGCCCATTTAACAATTTCTAAACATTTTTTGATTGAAGAACTCAAGGACATGTAAAAGTGAGAAAGTTATTCCTCAATGAGTATTAATGCCTTTTTCAAGTATAAATCACTGGCACAAATGTTACCAAAAAGCAACCACAGTTGTGCTCAGGCTCAGGTGACAGGCATAAGAAGTGACCAGAGGAAATCACAAACACCATCTCATCAAGCCATAAAAGTCACACACAGCATAACTCAAAAAACCCTCAGTACTCCTCTCATTAGAAACAAGACTCCTCATTTTTAATACACTTGGAAGCTTTTTTTCATGATAAAAGCTCAGTTCAACTGGAGCCAATCAGTGTACACAGGTCGGGGTGCAAAGTCCAAAATACACCTACTGTGCACAATTTCCCTGGAAGCAAACTGTTGTTGATAGAATACAATTCTAAAAAAAAAGGTATAATTTTTTTTTTTAAATAAAATAAAGCCCTCAACAATCAATATATTTGATTTGTTTAAAATTAATTTCTCAAGCAACCACAGATCTGTCAAATATACAGAAACCTGCAAGGTGAACAGATCTACACAAAGACACTCACAAACTAAGTATATTTCATGGAATAGCACTGCATGAGCCTTTCCAAGGGCATTTTCTCATTATCTATACCCAACTTTAATTAGCACAACAAATTATTTGGAAGTGGGCAAGATGGGAAGGAAGTACTTAAGTATTTGTTGAACGTCAGTCCTAAATTATGCAGTTAAAGAAACCCAAACTGTTCTTTATTATTATTCACTGCCAAAGTAGGGATAGGAAACTCACCAAGATATGAAATAAAGAAGTGAAAAGGAAAAATGCTGCAGGACAAAAGATTAGTAACTGTGATATTCATTGACAGTGCCCAAGATATTTTTGCTGAACAATTTTTAATAGAGATGTCACCACAGGGAAACCGTGATAGGAAAGAGAAAGGATGGAACTCTCTTGTACAATCCAAGCCAAGAGAAAAAAGTTAGGATCCACCATCTCCAGTGACTTTGGCACTGAATCTCTGCAGTATAACGAGGTAGAACATTGCTCCAAGTACAGGACCCACGTGGCTGGGAAGGAAGCCAGGCTGTGAGAAAAGAATTCAAGACACAGGCAGGCCTGCCTACAAAAATCTGTGCACCTACAAGAAGGACAGAAGGATTGACTTGGATGAGGAATGCAGCTCTACTTAAACTTCAAGCTTCAAAATCCCAGGACAGTGGAAAAAGAGAAAGAGCCCATAGAAAGGTAGGAACCCTCCAACTAGCCAGGCACAAAAAATCCTTGGCATTGCTCTGCTGGCAGCAACAGCAGCTCCAAACAACCTGGAATACATGTTGCTTTCCATATGTTCTAGTGCTCCCACACTTCTGGAAACACGGCACCACCGCTGCTGGAAATCAGGACTCTGCCAGCAGCGCATCACGGTGTGCTAGGGATCCAGAAGCAAGCCAAGAGAAGCTGACCCTTTAAGAAGCTCTCTTTCTCCAGGATTTGCTGGGAGCATTTTGGAATGCTCCCTGATAATTTGAGAGGGGGGAAGTACAGCGGTCTGGAGCTCCTACAGCTGCCTTTGCACAACAGGCATGTGCCCTCTGGCAGCAAACAACACTGGTCCTGAAAAAAGGCTTCAGTGCTGTGGGCTCCAAGAGTTCCTTACCCAAGGCTGGAATGCAACAGAACAACTTCTGAGGTGCAGCATTAATGCAAATTTTGAGCAACAAGGCAAGCAAAGTATCACCCAGCCCAGCCTTAAATGCTGTGTGGATTATAGAGAATAATTTTGCCCTAGTGACAGAACCAGCTAAGGGAATCCTGTGCCTGTTCCAGTAGCACAGGGAACATCCCAAACTCCATGGAGAAGGTAAAAATTCAAAAGGTGTCAGCAGAAGAACTGTCCAAGAAAGGAATGTGGGTCAAACCCTCTACAGGTTCACTAAATCTTTGTATCATTAGATTTACCCCAGAATAACTATTTGGCATAGACTTAGTGCTCTACATGGCAGTAATCCTTTACTGTTGCTGTACCTTTCATTGCCCAGCTTCATGCAGGAAAAGTAAGTAAAAGAAAATTCTTATATTCTATATAAACAATACGAAGCAATTAAAAAGTTATTTAGGAAAAAAAAAGCATCCTTAAAGTATCAGGGTTTGGATTTGAGTTTTTTTTGGTAGATAAGCATGGAAAAGAGGTACATGACTTCACTGTGAGGGTAAGAAGAGACTCACTGCTACAAGCTCCAAATGAATGCATAAGTTACTCACCATATTTAGGGCAGGTGTCCGTCTCTGTACTGTTGGTTAGGAGATACTAGTCTCAAATAAAGGCTCTGAATCAAATGAGAACTAAGTGGTTTGGAGGCAAAAGCATATGTGTGTATATATATCTCAAGGTTTAACCTACACCCCAGGCTTAGGGAAACCCCTTTCTTAAAGTCATTCTACCATGAGAGCATATTCATATCTCTCAAACAAACACAGCCCACACAGACCTACTTGAAAGCAGTGCTTGTAAGAGACCACAGAGGATTCCCTCTCGTTCTTGGGCTCACCATGGAACAGTGACACAACATCCCGCCCACGTGCCTGCCAGAGCTGCTCTGTGGGAAAAGCGGCGCTCTAAGCACGGTGGAAAAGCTGCATCAACCCCAAAGGCAGAGAACAAAATATCAATCTAGAAGCAGAATAATTTACTGTAAGGGGCAAATAGGTCAGGGACCCATTTCTAGGAATGCATTTTGATTTAGACTTATTCTAAAGGCTTCCCTTGCAGAATCAGCGCTCGGTTCGACCAGCTACAGTCTCCTCATCAGCAGTGACGTTCAGCTCTGCCCTGACCAGAAACTCTCCACTATCAGATCTGATTTGCCTTCTGAGGAAGAGGGCAGAGAGAGGTGATGCCTGCTAAAACGTCCCCCCTTCACGCAGATAAGAAATGATGCAGCATTTTCAAGAATATACGACTCATTTCAGGCTACAGGCCACTGCACCCAGGAGTTGATTAATCAAGTTTCACAGATTATAAGAATTAACATTATCATGTTGTCACCTAAAAGTGAAAGAGCCATGACAGGCAAGTTCAGAAAAATGTTCATCTCTAAGCCTGATTCTCATATCAGTTTCGGTTTTGACGGCAACAAAACCTGTGCAGTTCTGCACCAAGGAGTAAAAACCATTCTGAGATGTTTAGGAGTTGTCTTCTGGGTTGGAAATACTAGTGATCTAAGTGCCCTGGGAGCCTTCTCATCCTCCTGGCAGAAACATCACAGCTGCTCAGTGGAATAGGGTGGACCTTTTTCTGTCAAAGCATTTACACTCAGCTTCCCACATGCACACAGACCACAATCATTTGCAAATTCATGTTCAAGTCACTGCAGTTTTGTTAAAACTGTTCTGGAGACACTTGCAATTATTACAGAGGAAATAACAGGCCAGGGTCAGGATGTGGGAGACCAAGGTTTAATTCTTTCCCGTGCCTTTTCCTGAAGGGGGTTTAACTGTGTGTGTACCTCCAGGACAAATGTTTTAACTGCTGGGGCTGCAGGGTGATTTCTCCAGTCTTTTGCAATAGCAGTCTTCCACTACATATGAAGTGTTTACTCTTACTTTGTTGGAGAAAATGTTCATGATGTTTAATGGTTCGGACATTTACCAACACAGTTCAGATTTACTGCCTGGCTGGTTAAAACAAATTTTTAAAAAAAACCCCCACCTATGGCACCAAAGTCCTTCACTCCTCAGAACAGCATCCTATTCACTCAGCTCCACAAGAGTTGCTTTTTCTTACCCTGATCTGTAGTTTAATTTTACACAAGCATTTATAAAATAGAGAACAGCCTCCATGGGGAAGGTTTGAAAGCAACCCACCAGCACAAGCTCAGTAGCAAAGTGCTGGAGCACTCTCTGGGAAGTGAGTGACACCTACTCAAATCCTCCCAAGCAGCAAAAGAAATCAAAGCCCAAAGATCCACCTCTGAGGAGAAACACTGTTCCCCCTGGATGACTGAGGAAGAGGGGAATGACATTAAATCTTACTCAGCAATGCATTCACACAATAGTACAGCAAACTCAGCCTTCCATGTTTTTGGCTTTCACTGGACTCAAACACAGATTTCAACTTTGGACTGACTGACATGCTTAATTTCTATGGGACTGGAAATAGTTCAGGGGGTGGTGGTTGTCATTTTGTCATCATCTGTCAGCTCAACAATGATGGGCTAAATTAAAGCTTTCCCTGTGTGCAGTTCCTGGGTTTAATATCCATCACCTGTTCGACTGAACCACTGTGGTTTCTATCAGGAAGGTCAGAAATAGGCAGTTGTCTCCTCATGCAGGACGAGGAAAAGCCAGGACTGTGAAGCCTTCAAGCTCAGGTGCCTTCTTCCCTGGAAGGCTGGATGCCATCCCAGGAGTTAAGAGAGGGAATGAAAGCATGGCTCTCTCTCCCTTTCCTGCTAACACCACTTTCACAGCCATCCTGACTCAAACAATTACAGTGTTTCTCTCCTAACTCCTCAAATATTGGTGATAGAAAGCATTGACATTTTCATCACAGCAAAAGAGGCACAACAAAATGTTTTGTAGAGGCAGAGAAAAGCAGTCAGTGGAAAAAATTGAAGGGGAACCCCTTCTCTCAACCTCCAGTGGAAAACTGTGGGGGTACAGCAGAAATCACATATGCCCCTTTTTACCTGACCTCCCCACTCAGAAGAGGAAAACCCCTTTGGCTACACCACACATGAACGAATAATGAAAATTTCATTGCTTCTTATGCATCCCCAAGCCACTTATCTAGAGAAAGGCCATGTTGGATGGCTGCCATTCAAATTATTTTATTGTCCACTGAAGAACTGCTTGCTTAGGGGCTTTCCATTGGGGAAAAATAAGGAAACGAGTTAGAGAAAATTTAATATAATGCAAAGACAGCAGCTTAAAGTACCGGATCCCTGGTGACTTGTAAAGGCCTTAATTGCCATGTAAGTATTATTCAGGAGAGAAAAAAAAACACTACAAGGAAAAGAAGAAACTGGGTTTTTAAAAAAAAATGCAGTTTCAAAAGTGCTTAAAACAGCTTGGGACTCCCATATTCTGGAGTGGAAGCTGAAGACAGACTTGCTGTCCAGAAATTTTCTGAGATTTAGGTGTAATTCCTACTTTGATAGCTCGCTTAGGGCACCAGGGCAGTGACTGTGCAGCCACAAGGGAGGGTGCTGCTCTCCACAGGGCATGACTCCCTGGCTGTGTGCAGCTGCCCTCCTCTCCCTCTGGTGCCTGAATGAGAACTGCTCCCACGCACCTGGGGGTTTCTCAAGCTAAAATACTCTCTGCTGCTTCCCTCAGAAACAGGTTGGCTTCTATCCTCTTTTTTTTTAGCTATGTGTTTCTTAAACAGGTTCACATGGGCCAGATCAGTGAGACTGCCAGGCCCAGCTGTTGTGATCTTGAGGCAAACTGAACATTTTGAAGTGAGGGTACCCCTTATCCACACTTCATCCAGTATGAAAATGTATTTTTGTGCTCACAGAAGTGACTTTCTGAGGGAGGACGATGCTGCCACCCAGCTCTACCCTGAATTTTAGTGAACTGCTTTGATTTTAGTTTGGACTTGCACAGCTTTTGCCTGAGATGTATTAAAAGTCAAGGCACTTCCCACCCATTCTGTTCCTGCTCCCTGTGTGGCTTTATGAATGGAAGACCACCCACAACAAATTCTCCCTTCCCTATGGAAAAACTTGAAATGCCACAGCTCCTTTATGAGGTCTTAGATGGTGATTCTACGAATCCCTTATTTTTAGTCATTTATGTTTTTATGGTGTTTCACTGGATTTCCCTGAAGATGCTCATGAAGTTGCTACAATAGCAAGTATGAAAACAGGCTTTACAGCAGGCCAGCAGCAGGTTCCAGCAGAACATCAATTCCATAAACTTAAAGCACATAGCTTAGTGCCAAGGAAGTTTGACTACAAACCTATTTTTCTGGGCAATAGGGCCACCTTGTTCCCCAGATGGTTGACCAAGTCACTGGTTTCTACCACTACGTTTTTGACTGAAATATTGCAGTGTTAAAATTCTGGTCCAAACTGGAATGAAACCTGATTTTAAGTGATGTTTGAATCCTCCAAGAGAGTGTTTCTGCACTGACTCCAGAAAGATTTCTTTCCTACCCATATATATTTTCACCTGCTTGCCAATTAATGGGACAAGTCAACCCTGGAGCTGTACCAAATTTGCTACTCTCTACGTCAGTGAAATCTTAGAGCAACATTTAGTGGTTTGACAGAAAAGTGACCTTTACCTCATGGAGACAGGGTATTTTTGGATGAGGCAAAGCATTTTCGCCCAGATTCAGGGATTGGCATAAACTGCAAGCTGCAGACACTTTTCTGTCTTTGCTATTTCTTGGCTGAGCTACAAAAACAAAATCAGACACAGAGGCCTGAGGACTTACAGAGAATTTTCTCAACAAGATTCCTGGTCTGTGATTTTCCTCTCAGCAGCAGGGAGTGCAGTGAGCTCCTGTGTTCCCCTAGAATGGGGGGTACCTCCACAGAAAGGGCCAAGAATGGAACAAGGTGATACACAACAATATAAACCACTATTGTACAGAAAAGCCTGTGCCTTGAACAGTAAAGCTTAGCCAGCCTTTGCTGATTCCCAGCAGTACTAGGGGTTGTACCTTGTCAGCTGAGCACAGGAGCTACACAAGTCTGGATTCAAAAGGAAGGGGAAAAGGAAGTACTGGAAGAAAAGGAAGGAAAGAAGGAATTCTGATGAGCTGGTGCTCGCCAACAGTACAGGGAGCTGAATAGAGGAAGGTGCCCTCACCTGGGTGTGCATCTGATCAAGGGCAAACGGGAAGTGAGGGTATCCCACAGGAGATGGTGGGCAAGAGGAAAGGCACTTTGGAGGAGAGGAAGGTGGCGAGAGGTGACATATCCGTGACATTTCAGATGAGAATTGTACTCTGTGCCCTCTTCTCTGGAGGATCTGATGACCTTTTCACAACCACTAGTATTCACCACAACACTGAAGCAGAAGCTGTTCCCCCCACCTTCCCCAGAAAGCACTTGAATCTCATTTTCCCTCTTTGTGAAACCAAGAGTAGTATCTGCTTACAAGTTTGCTGTATTGCTGTCCAAGTGTGTGGTAAAGCTAATGACCACAGTAGAGAGAGCTCTCTCCTTGTTAGGAGCCAGATCCAAGTATTCCTAAGGCAGCTCTCCCTCACATAAGCATGCAGACACACACACACACAAATCCATAAAGGCAAACACTCCTATATATTGTCCTACAAGCAAAGTGCCTCAGAGCTGTTTCCTGTTACCAAAAGAAAGGACTATAAAAATGAAGGAACTCCTGATCTTAGGCTGCTATTTCCACCTCACATGACCCTAATTTTATGGAAACTGTACCCTTGTGTTATTTAGATTTTACTCATAAAACATAGACAGAGGCAGTGTATGGGCATTGGGGAACAATCAAGAAAAATGTAAAAGTTCTTTGAACAGTAAAGAAAAAGGTTGTTAAAATGATTAATTTTTATAAATGATGTAAGGAAAAGCCATTTGCTGTAGTGGAGATAAGGTTTTTGTGGTTTTTTCTCCTTTATTATTTCCTTTAAAAATAAAAATAAAAAATGAAAAAAAGACAAGTTCTTGGAGCACTAGGATGCTTAGCAGACAAAGTTTTACTTCTCTTATGTACTTCCCCAGCAACTACAACCTAGAAAAGACACTGAACACTGGGGATTATTTTATAAAGCAGGGATACATATCCACCTATTAATTGCAACCTTACCCTAAACCTTTGCTGTCCTTCCTACTTTTAAGGAAGGCTTAAACCACAGCAGAGTGCCAGGGAGTCTGATAAATATCCCATTTCTACCTTTAAATCTTCCAAATATTTGTAAGCATTCAAGTTTAGTTCAACCTAATCTCCAAAAAAAAGCACATTCAGCATTTCCAAAGTGAAGATGGACATCAAAAAGCAATTCAATACATGTAAGAGGATTATTCAGACGAGACATTCTACCACAGGAGAAAAGTAGTAATGGTCATAGAAATCAAAAATAAATGAATATTTGATACTAGCAGATCACAGCCTAATCAAAGGGCCAAGGTGACCTTAACTGGCTGTGTAGAGGTCTCACTATACACATCAGGCAATTTAGGGCATTGTTATAGGATTATGAGTTTTTAGCATTGAATACCTTTGAGGACACATAAACCTAAAACCACTTTGGAGGTTGAAGGACGGAGCTGTCTGTGCCCTCCCATTCAGCACAGATACTCCTCTTAGGAAGTTAGGAAACAACTGCCTCCTGAAACCTGTAGTTCAGAGCAAGGCTCCTTCCAAGTATTGTTCCTAAGGAAATCCCCTCACCTTCAGCTAAAAGTGGTTTTTTAACTGTTCTTTTACTTACAGCATTAGTCAAAGTCTATGGGAAATTGTACATCTTTGTGGCTTTTATTAACCTGTTTCCTTCACAGCAATTATGCTGTAAAACCAGTAGTGAGACTCTTTCTAAACTCAACTGTTACCGTGGTGCTTTCAGCAACCTCACGGTCCTTTTACATGCTCAATAAGCACCATATCTCAATATATAACCACAGCCCTCCAAATCTTAATATTAAAGACATGGATACACAATGGCCTTTTAAATGGTGCCTTTTGTGGTTTGGGGGTTTTGGTTTGTTGTAGCCTGTAGGAGCTCTCAGGTAAACTCTGAAGATAAGAACGGAAATCCAGAGCTGAAAGAGGGTGGCAGGTAAGAGTTCAGAGGATAGACCTGGATTTCCTGCATACCTCTGCAGAGATGAGAAGGCAGGACCAAAGCCTACTGCAAACTGCAACCCTCATCTCCTGTATGCAGCACACCCACAGACTTCATAAAAAGTCTGGGAATTCATAAAAACTCCAGCACAACGGAGAGCTGCAGCAATTACTTCAGACAAAAGAAAGTGCTAGACAGCAGTTTCACAAGATTGCAGCTCAAAGCACCAGGGCTAAACCAGCAGTAATACAGATATGAGGGCAGTCAGATTTCTAATGAAAGAAGAAAATTGAAAGCAACCTTCCATGTCCGAAGGAAGCATTTTTAGAGCAATTCAATTTTGAACCTGTAATGAACGTACACAGACAAAAAAAACCCTAAACCAAGCTTTGCTTCTGGGTGAATCAATCTTAATATTCGTTGCTGGAAACACAAACTACTATGGTTTGAAGTTGGTTTTTGGTTCTTTATGTACAGAACTTGAGAGGTACACAACTGCTTTTCAATTAGAGATTAGTTTTGATCTACTAAACTTCTAAGTCGCTCACTTGTTACTGGAATTACCATTAATCCCCAATTTCATAAACAAAACTAGCAGCAACACTACTTGCTTACCCTACAACTCCCCCAAACCTTTCTCTGTTTTAAACTCCAACCTACGCAATGGAACAGGACTCTATTTTAGCAATAATACAATTTTATAGTTGGAATCCCCTTCAGTATGAAGCAAACAGCAGCAGTGACTCATCACAAGGCATTGACAGACAGGGGATTTCCTGTTGAAGTAAAGCACCAATGGACAGCACAGAAAACAAAGACCAGCTAAGATGACAGTAAAGAGGGAGCCCAAGAAATCCCTAGGGAGGCAATATGATAACATAAAAGAAATAGGAGCCATGGCTCTTACTTCAGCAAGAGGCTCACGATCCAAACTGGATTTGTTACTCTAAAACCGAAACCACACGACACGCCGCAAGGTGAGGCTTTGCTCTGAAACCCAGCTGAGACAACGCAGGGCTGCTCTCAGCAGCCACCAGTGGGCTGGTAGTTCTCACTTCACTCTAGATTCTGGCAGCGACAGAACCATCCCATACGTCCTTTACGATATCATACCTGCCACAGAACCAGGCTCTGGTGTAACTGTTGCACAAGACAGTAGGGAAATATGTTATCAAGCAGCAAGCCCTTTGCGATACCTGGGCTCCCTCCATGAGTCAGAGCGAAGCCCTCTGCTGCTTTCAGTAAGTATGAAGGTCATTTTTGCAATTACTGTTTCTAGTAAAGAGAAACTCCCCCGCTGAGTGAAAGCAGAAGGATGGTTACAAAGGACGTGGGTTGTTTCCTACGTAGGCTGTACATAGGAAGGGGACGCCTCCTTGCCTTGAATACAAATGCCAACAAGTAGGATTTTTAGTAATGGCCCAGTGCAGGAGGTTCTCACAGAGCACTGGCACACCAGGAAGTTTGCAGTGGCACCATGCTATTGAGGGGAAGATCAGCAGGGGTTGTTCTGCCACAACCATGTGTTTGCTTCTGCCCAGAGGCCGTATGGAAGCTGCCCAGCTCGGTGGCCCTACTGTCCCCCAACAAAAGGGGTTACTGCTGACTGAATGGAGTTGCTTTAGGGATCACCTCTGTACTGAGTGGGGCTACAGAAGGTCTTCTTCACTACAGAGAGACAGGAACGGGAGGCACCACCAAGTCAATCTGTGTGCTGCCTCTGCCTATGCTATCTGCACGAAAACAAAACACCATGAAACTGAGCAGCAAGTCAAACATCTCACTCTCAAATGCCAGGCGTAGAAAGCAAGAGGTAAGCAGGCAGTACCAATATACATTGACTAAAAGGAAAGCAATATGAGGAGTATCAAACAGCTTCCTTTCTCCACAGCAGCTGCTGAAGAACTGACCAACACTTCCACCAACCTGTTTGTGTGATCTTAGTGACTAGATATAAATTAGAATACGTCAAACTCACCTCTTTGTAAAACTGTTATTCTTTCATAATGGAAGGTTGTTTAATAGAACAGGTCCTCTGGACTGACTCCTAGATTCAGGTTTTAGAGACCCGTTTTTACTTTTCCCAGGCTCAGGTGGCCCAGTGCTTGCATCTAAAGAAGAGACATGGAAACAAAGACAACTATCAATGGAGTCAAGGGAATCTATTAAAGGATAGTGAAATATTGAATAAAGTTCTCTAAATATTTGGTTTTGAACAGGAAAAAAAATTACTTGTTTGAGCTTTTTTTCCCCTACCAGTTTTTCCTCAGAACAGCAAACCTTTACCAAGCAGGACAATGAGCCATGTACTGAGTCCACCTAAATCACAGCAGCTGCAACTGATGCACATCTCCATTTATGAATGTTCCCCTCTAAGGCATTTATTCTTAAAGGCTGAATTTTATTTCTAGATAATATTGTATGTATATCCACATAAATGGTGAAGTGTGCAACACCTCAATGGATAAAGGAAAAACAGTTTCAACACAAGAAAGTGGATCTCTATAGCCTATTTTTAACTATAGGTGGGTGCAGAGGTTCAAGTGCATCCCATGTGGAGTATTTGGGCAACTTTTTTGCCCAACAATCCTTTCAGTTTATTTCTTCCTCAGAAAAAGTTATAGACGATTCTGTCGAACATCCCACAAGGTGTCACTAGAGATGCATCAGCCAAAATACTCCTGACTCCCTCCCCTACAGATGCTTCCCCTTCCCACTAAGACTGAAAACATGAAAGAGTTAATGCAGAAAGAGTTAATGCCTGAGAAGGAGCATCCTTTTGCAGCGCTGGCCTTTAAGCTGTGCTAGGCAATAATTTGAGTGGTAAATGAACCGAGGACATACAGATCAATGGGAAATGCAAACAACTTTAAGTATCCACTTCTAATGAACTAGCTCGAAAAACTGATGATGGGTTTCACAAAGCAGGTCAGCAGATGTGCTGCCCTCTTTGCAGACTACTAATATAGAAAAAGGGACAAAATCAACCACCAGTTCTGCCTCAGTTCCCCACTAATACCAGGAACGGTGTTTTGTCTCACTTTAGTTTGACCATTCACAGTTTTATACCCATCTTTCACACCTACCCCTGAAAGACACACAGATGTTTTGCAAATACCTGCTATCAGATATAATGGCATAGCTATTGCTTAAGGCCCTTTCTATTGAACACAGCATGAATTCAAAACTGCTATGTTGGATTAAAATAATATATATTGCCCTTTCTACCATCCTTCATATTTCCCTTTCTTGAAAAATAAAAAATCACACATAACTTGAGATAAGGGTTAAGTAACATTTGAAAACCACCTCTGACAGAGAGCTCTCATTCAGAAACTACATTCCAGTGCCTAATTTCTCATGTTCTCTGAGAATATTTCTCACATATTCTTCTGTATGATTTACAGCCCTAGAAGATGACATTTACTCACAGATGAACAGTGCAGACCCAGCACCCACCTGCTCCAAAACCTCAGGTGCACCAGGTGTAGTGACTGACTTTGGCTACTGCCTTGCAGCCAGTGCTGCAGAAATTAGTCAACTCACCCCTAGGCTACACGTCAGCTTCCAAAGAATTCCCTGCATGATGCCAGCAGCCAAGTCCTTCCTGTGATCCACAGGACTGGCCTAAATGGATTCAGCTGTTGGGCATTGCCCCTTATTTCTTGGCTAGAACCCCTTGAAGAGTCACTTCCCCTCTATTTCATCCTTCAGGAGATGCAGGAAGGCGGAAACAGGGTGGAGACAATCCCTCAAACCTTTGCAAAGCAACACCAGGCCACCCAATAGTGCACACTCACAGTCAATACCAAATGGAACTATGGTCCCAGCTGGAGTTAAAATGTCTTATCCCACTGATTGGTGCATTGTAACCCCTGCTAACAGCCTACAACATGTCCAAATACAATCCCTAGGAGGCAGTCATTTCACTCGTCCTAGCATGAGTAACTAAGCTACTCTGCAGGGGTGAGTGAAAACAAGACTGCTTAGCACAAGGCTTTGTGTGTTTTATGCAGAGGTAGTTTCTCAACAGCTCAGGACCATGTGTCAGACATAAGTGAACCAGATACCAACAACTGCGGCACAGCTTCTAGGAACAGACATTCCAGAAGCATTTGGGATCTCTAAGAGGTATTAAAACCCAGGAAGCAATAAGATGGCTACTGCAAAAGCAGCAGAAGCAAAACAGCATTGCCCATAAGCATTGGAACAAGCAACTGTGACAAACTGAAGTATCATTGCTTTCCAAGAACATCCAACACAAACTTATACCAAATGAGTTGGACTGAAACTTCCCTTCCTGCTGGCCGTGTTTTGGATCCTCTTTATAGCTGCTGAATGGATTAATGGTTTCTTGAGATTTTCCTCTTTAATCTCAAAATTCTCTAAGTTTACTTTGGAGAGGAAAATACCACAGGCTAAGAAAAGTAACATTTCTTTAATATGTTCCTTAAAAAAACCCAAACTAGTGTTCACCTTTTTTCACAATTATCAACTGTTTCCATTCAAAATAGCTGATTACTGTAAACTCAGTAAGTGCAGGTCACTTTGCAAACAAACAAACCACTTTTGTGGCCACAGCCTTCTCTGCTCCTCCCCCTGCATGAGTAAAGTGGGTTTATTCCACTGCAGGTTTTAGGAATGCACACCAATAACTCATCCAAAAACTTTATCATTTCATGAGTACAGAGCAAATTATGACAGAGACTTTCCACTTTTTCTCATGGTTTGTGTTACCCTGGATAGCCAGGATTCTTATCCTCCTTTTCCACTCTTTGGTTCAAATAATAATTTGTTCATTTGCTCTTGTATCTATGGAACTTTAACTTAAACCACTGTGGCAAGGCTTGTATTTTACAGCCAATCCTGACAAGCTGCTAAACTTGTTTCTCTGTACAAGGGTTATTTTTGGCTTTTCTTAAACTTTAATAGCAACGTTCTTCTGCTCCTTTGGAGATTCTAGAGGCTTTTTGTTATGCATAAAATGTTTAAAAATCTTTGAAGACTGTAACAAAAACAGACCTCTTCTTGAGACCCTTTACATTTTCAAGTTTACCATTTAGGAACTAAGATTTCTCCTGATTGCTAATAAATAACTCTTTATTCTCTCCCCTTTTGCTTCCCTCCACTATATCACCAGATTTGGGAAGCAGGATGCCTACAGCTATGGGTTTTTTAGTACACTCCAGGGAGTCTGGAAACGACTTGTCTGAAGGATTTCAGAGAGCCTTGGTCTCTATTGTTTTCTTTTTTTGTACATCCATCCGCTAATTTATGTTTCAAAAGCTCAGCTTCAAAAACAAGATAGACCTAAGTGTGGTATTTGTTCGTTTTGGAAAACAGGAGTTTTGCAAAGCAAACAGGATGAAAACTTCAAACATCTAAGATAACACCCACCCCCCCACACCCCCCTCCAAAATCAAACCAATTCTCATAGGATTGTTTATACCATAGGTCCATGGTCACTCATGAGCTCCAACTCCTTAGCTCAGGTTTTCATCCTCCCACTGTGTGAGGCCATGGCCAAGAAAGGACCTCTTACTGCACCCTCTCTCCCTGCCAGCAACATCCTCTTCCTGTAGGGGAAAACAACATTTAAGGAACCAAGAGTGGATTTAGATGTTTAAGGTGGCAAAATCAGAGAAGTATAGGCTTTCAACCTCAGTACCCCCAAAACCACACCATGGCTATAGCAGCCTTGTAAGCAGCATCCCAGAAAACAGCACAGACACAACAAAGATGAAAACAAGGAAATCCTTTAAGAAATTCCTTGTCACACGGAGCTCCCACTGGGAACTGAGATGAGACCCAGTCACTATTGGCACTATCAGAGTGATGCCAAAGAAAAGACCTCTGTAACCAATGCTTTTCAAAGCACCATCTCGCAAACAAAAAGAAATAAATACTCCAGCACCTCTCTCCCTGTTTCTTCCTAACACTAATCCGAGGGAAGGAGGAACTCTTAGCAAACCTTTACCAAACCCTACCAACAAACACATGCTTCCAAAAGCCTGTGGGATAACATTCTCTTCGGAAGGATGCAAAGGGAACAGCTTTTCCTGTGCAGCAACGATGCCACCTACAGCCTGAGCGGGGCCACAACAACCCGACGGAGCTGCGGCCGGCAAACAGGGGTCTTTCAGACGTTTTCGCCCCAAATCTGCTCTTCAGAATTCAAGTCTGCCTGAGGGAAGAGTTTTACTAGGATATCTGGTAGGATATATTTGATGCTTAACGCACAGAGGTGCTATATATCTTCTATTTTGTTCTCAGATTGCAGGGTCTTTAAGACTCTACAGCTACAGAGCCGCTAATAGCTAAATTGGGTGCTTAACAGATGTATCTATGGAAACCATATGTCAGAGGCAGGAAGCAGAAGAACAGTCCATTTCTGTTGTCACACACAAAAGGCACTACACAGAGTGTGTTTTACAGACTCCCAGAAGAAAGTTACTGGATCTTTTTATAAGCTGTCATCTCTGCGATGAAGACAGACATCTACACTTGTTATTTGAAGCAAGAAAAATCAACTCTCCCAGTGCAGCTTTGCGGTTTTTTCTTTCTTTCTTTCCAAAAACAATACAAATGTAACCAGTGGAGTAGGCAAGGACTTTCCAAGAGTGCCTGAAATAAGGACTGGAAATGCAGTTCAATAGATCTGATAGTGAGCCTTGATGGAATACTAATTCTGAGCCACAGGGCTGCTTCACTTCAGCATCAAAATTCCTTGCCTGGTTTATTGTCATCTGTATAAAAGAGATATGGGCACTGGGACCTCAAGGAGTTGCTTGAGGAAAAGCAATAGGATTAAAAAAAAAGGACAAAGTGAAAAAGTAAAACAAAGTGAGGAGATGAGAACTAGAAAAGGAGTGAGGCAAAAGGCAGATGTCAAAGCTTGACTTCCCACTACACAGTTTGTTGTTAGGAAAGAGTGATCTTAAGCAAAGACAACTGCAGAGGTGGCACTATGAAAGCAGAAGGCTCCCAGGGATATTTATTTTTTCCTAAAATAATTAAACTCTTTTTCCTCTCCAGCAGGATGGATGTGGAAATCAATGCACTCCTGCTTTATTTAGTCAGCCAACAATTCATTCTTCAACACTTGAAAATACAGTTTAATCTTGAGTAATTTTTGCTTGAGCAAACTGTTGTAGCAGAAAACGAAATTAAAAGACTGCACCTGTGATACTGCTGGAAAATTATGTTTGATGCTGCAACAGTTATATGTACACACATTAGAATATTTATCAAGGTGGCATAAATACAAGTAGCGAGGACACCTATTTCAGGTGGGAAAATGGAATGGATTTACAAATCAGCTGCAAGTGCACTGAAAAAGCCTGAAATCCTTCTCATGTATTTCCAAGACACAAGGAATTATGGAGACCTTGCATTAAATTTTAAATAATTTAATTAAGGCTTTTCTCAGAGGCAGGGGGGAAAGATGGTGTAAAGAGATCGATTTTGATTAAAGATGCAATTTTAAAATGCAAGAAAAATCAAGTCCAGTCTGTAAACCAGAGTTTCCAGTTTAAAAAGAGGTACGAAAGTACAAGTTTTCAGTCATACATTGTGAATTCTGTACAAGAGAAAGTTAAGCATTTTGGCAAACTCAGCAAAGATACAGATGCCAGGCATGATGAATATTTATTTCATGAGGCACTGCTAAAGCCTCAGCTGAAAAGCTGCACACAATTTGATCAGGCATGTTTGGAAAAGATTAGAGATAGAGGAGAAAAGGGCCACATCCAAGGGAACAGTAAACTCACCTGATGAGAGAGAGTCCCGAGGAGCCTTGGTGCAATCAGTTTTGAAAAAAAATGAGTGTTGCCAGGGGAAGAAGCAAACAAAAACTAGGAAGCTATAAAGAGATTTCAAGTACAAACTTAAAGATTCTTGCCTCCAAAAAAGGAGTGCTGACCTAAAGTCTTTCAATATAAGCACAGTATTATCTCATTTTAGGACAGGGTCCCTTTCATAACCATGACCATATTCCATAGCATGTTTGGGGCAAAGGTTTTATGATTATTTCTCCAAAAAATAAGAAATCAGCAGAAGTTTCTGCTTTGAGAAAAAAAAAAAGGAAAATATAAGGAAATCAAAGCTTTTCATAGAAGGCTTTGTATTACTCCACAGGAGACTGATCAGCAAAATTCAGTATTTTTCAGGCAGCAGACATCTTTCAAGCCTTGGTTTGAGTTTGAAGCACCTTACAGGGCACAGATGCAATTTCTACAAGTTTGTTTGTAACTCCACTAAATTTCTAGATGCCTTTTATGTGTTACATACAAATATCCTTAAACCTTCTCAAAACCAACCCTGCCTTGTAGGGCAGCCCTTTTGCAGCAAAACAAATCAATCTCATCTTGCCTGGAAGTTGACTGTGACTGTTAGTGTGTATTTACAAGAATAAAAGGAACTGGGGTTTGGCTGACCATGTTTTGTTGTGCTGCTGTGGTGGGAAAGCTGGGGGGCTTAAACCCTCTTAACAAAACAGTATGTGACCCTTATTCCTCCAGATACGCCTACTACAGGGTTACAGATCAGTTGCCCCTTTTGTCCAGACAGACAAAATCCAGAAATGCCAGAAGAGGAAACCATGTAGGCAAGCAGTAACCAAAAGCTGGTAAAGACAGTATCACATGCTGATAGCAGCACTGGAAATAACAATTGAAATCAGAATGTATCACAGGATCAGAGAAATTCTGCACAACATTTGAGCAGGGCTTCACATCCTGAGAGTTTTGAGGAACTAGAGCCACTTGCAATGAATTATTAACTAAATATTAATATCGTGGATTCTTTTTTATCTCAAATCACCAGAGCTTGTAAAATAACTTCATAATGTATCAACTTCACTGGAGCTTAGACAGAAGAAGCTAATGATGGATTGAATTTCCAGCAATACTCCTGAAAGCCAGGTTTGAGGTGTCAAAGCTGGCCCTTGAGTATAGACAAAAATAAAAAGGTTATGTGAATGTTTCTGAAGGAATATATACAATTTAAACTCCTGTGTTTCTGCATTAAATCCACATTGACCTGTCTCCTCCTCAGCCCAAGGAAGCTCCTGCTCCATCTCCATTCCACTGCTCCCACCTGGAGAGGCACCAAAGGGGCAGCTTTCACTCTTCCCAGCCTTTCGCCCTGTGCACTGAGATGTCATTCTGTTCCCCAAACTGCTCTCTAAATAATTTCTAAACTTTCCCAACTTCTGTAACACTCAGATCATGCCATATCTATATAAAAACATAGGATAGAAAGATCACTGTGGCAAGCTATCCCTCCATGCCAATAGCTCTACTAAATCCTTTCATCTACTTACTCCTTTTTGTTTTCCCTGGGCAATAGTAATCTAGACCTCATCTTCAGTGCTGTTATGTAATTTCTCCCATCTCTCAGCTGTCCCTTCCCTTATGCTGGATCACTTGATCTAACAGCTCCTGCAAGAATCATATACAACCACCACATATTAGCTAGTCATGTAGCCAGCACATAGACAGGGCTAATGCATCACCAAGCTGAGAATTTATACACTTACTCCCTTGATGGAGACACCTCACACTTCTCTGCTGGTTTGGCAATCACTGGCTGCCTCCCATTATTCCTTGGAATATTTGGTATTTTTTAATTGCTATCTTCTAACTCTCAAAAAAAAAAAAAAGAAAAAGAATGATAACTTTTATTAGGTGGCTCTAGATGTACTCTCAGGTCAACAACTTTTGCAGGAAAGCTGAGCAAAGGACTTGGCTCTGTGCTTTATGACTGAGCCTTGGACAGCTGAACCCTGAGCGCTTTACATGTGCTTTGCAACTGCCCATCTCTGTTTTGCTCATGTCAGCAGCCTTCAGGCATCTGTCCACCTTTCTCTCCAGCATTTTCTTTACATTTAGGGCACAATCCCTTCTAAACCCTTAACACCACTGCCATTCCCTCCAAACACATCTTTTCCCATGGGTATTCTACCAGAGCAAACTGTGCTCAACAGGAGACAGTTTTTTTCTTCTTGACTGAGAACCATCAACTTAAAGATTTACAGTTCATCTACAAAAATTTTTACATAAACTCATTTTGCTAAGATTAGGCAATAATCCTCAAGATGCTAACCATACCCATTACACAGCTAACCACTTTCTCTGCCATGGTTATCCCTGCTTAGGGAACAACCAAATCCTGCTTGCAAACAGACTGAAACTGAGAAAGTGCTAACGGACAAGCCTTGGCCCGCACCTGACAAATGGGAGTCCTGTAGCAGGTGCACTGGTAGTTACTGAGAGCGTTCGCTCCCTTCTACTCACTGTTGTCCTTGTTAACACCCTCTGATCTCAGCTGAGCAAGCTCACACAGCTGACACTTTCCTGCTCCATGCACATTGGCAGTCTCTGTTCAGCTGAGCGTGTCCTTTCAGGCTGCTGTCTTCACTGGCCTGCCAGTTCCTGCCATCACCTCATTGTAACTTGGAGGCTTAGCCCCTTACAGCTGAGAACAAAAGAAGTTTCTCTTTAATTTTATCACAGAAATTACAAGTCATTCATAACTAAGATATTTTTTTCCTCAAAGAACAGAACAGTTTTGATAAATATTAGGGAGATGAGCATGTTTTTTTTTTCTGTTCTCTGGTAAAATCATCAGCCAGAAATTTTTGTGATCAGATGCACCATGTAATTCTGTTACTGTGAGGTGGGAACAAGCACAGGCAGGCTGGGGGAAAGCAGGGCTGTTCTTCCCACAGCAGAGCCAGCCTTCCCTGGCTTGAAGCACTGAGTTACAGCCAACACATGGTACAAGGCAAGAGACAGGCTACTGTCTGGACTAACAACTGACCCAGTTCAATAGAACAATTGGTTTTGTTGGTTAATCAAAGCTGAAGCTCTGACAGAGTTAAAAAAAAAAAACAAAACAAAACCAAATGTGGGCAAAATCTTGGTTATGTTAAAGTCAATAATGGAGCATTTATTCCCTGCAGCTATGAATTCTCACAAGATTATCTGGCTCCCCCTAAAAGCACTGTGTCAAAAATGCACAATTAATAGTAGCTATAAAGAATAGTATGAGAACTGTCTCTTGTATTTTGGTTTATATTTAATATAACCATAGCCACATATATCTGTGCTGAAACATTTATCAATTCTACCAAGAAACCACAAGTTTTTTTCCCCTTTCTCACCTTCTTCTGCAAAGTCCTTTAAATCACAGCTCTCAGGATTACAGTAACAGCTGGCACCTGGAACAGGACTGGAATTTAATCACTAAAGAGGCTCATAAAAGCTTACATGAATCTTTAAACAAAGAGAAACTCAAAGTGAGGTTTACAGCAGATACTCCCTAGAGCGAAACAGCACCAACAAACCCAAAAAGGAATTTTAATGAAAAAAAAAATTATATTATAAATTTTAATACTGCAACAGTTATTCAATGACATTATTTATGAGACAACAGAAGAAACAGGTAAGACAAAACAAAAACATAAATATTTGTAAGTTTTGCAAAATACTTGTTAAAACCTGTCACTGAAATTAGCAGTGCAAATAAATAAATAAATTGGCTTTCAGTCACAGGTTCTATTCGAGCACACAGTTCTCACCATCAGTCAGCTGAACTTTACATCTGCCCCATTCTCCATGGCACAAAAGCTTTTAGTAGAAGACCTCCAAAAGAATCTTAAGTTGACTGCCAAGGGAGCACGCATAGGTGAGGCAAGGGATGACAGAAGAGAGCACTGGCATTTCACAGGCTCAGATCCAACCTAGCCACAGCTGGAGTGGCACATTCTGTATTTCAAAGCCTCATTTTTGGGATCAGATCCCAGTGTACCATTCTAGAGCACACTTTTCCCCCAGCCCCACACTTGCAAGCATACTTTTTACAATTTTTCAGTTTGACCCACTGAGAGCAAAAATGCTTAGAGTTTATATGGATTTCAGCCTGGTTTTACTGTGAAGTTTACTGTGAAGCCTAAAAATAACAGAACACTCGCCTTGTTGTCAGGCAGCAATTAATCCCCTTTGAAGATGATGGAGAGACAGAAAAATCTGTCCATGTCTTCAGAGAAGTGTCTGGGCAAAAGACTTTGATATTCAATTGAGAGTCTTCTGTGAAGTCCCAACAGGCTTTGGATCTGGTCCTCTTATCTCTCCAGCAAATGGCAACATCCCGCTTTCAACCCATAAGCCAGATATCCAAGCATGAGTGTAAGTGAAATTCAGTGTTTACAGACCACTCCTGCAGCACCTGCACACTCTTGTGCAGTGCTTTTTCAATCTCTCCATTTTTCAGCAGAACAATGCAGTTTCCAGGGCACTACACAGGTCTTTAAATTTGTACCCAAGAATGAACCTGTAAAACCAGCACATTAATTATGCATGCATTGTTAATTATTAATATGCTTCCTGTTAACAAAATGTGAACATTAAATCTTAATTTTCAGAGCCAAATTCTTGCTGGCCCTTTTATATCCCTTTTTTATTTTTTCTAAAACGGAATTGCATCTCAGTCTGCATCTTTCCTGAACTCACATCTGAAGCTCCTCTGTCCTCAGAGCTGCAGAGGGCAGATCTTACAATGTCAGACCCACATCAGATTTCCACGTTGGCCAAAAAAAGTGCACACTCTCTCCATAGTTCCTGTCTTCAGGCATTCAGCTGTGTATGGTCCAGACACAGAATACACAGAGCAAGCAACAGTTGTTTGGTTTACCTAAAGCAGAGGGCAAACAAGCCCTAAACCAGCTTAGGAAGAAATTACTTTTATCCCCCACAGGAAATCATACAGCAATATTGCTTTCCAAAGTTTTACTCCTCATCCTTATAAAATAAGTATTACATTTTCTAAACCACTATGCCAGCATTGTAACAGTCCACAAAATATTTCCCCCCCCATTTCAGCATGCAAGGTAGAAAACTGTTTTAAATGGCTTATTGAAAGTTATCATGTAGAGAGAAGGATTTTTCCCTCCTCAAAACCTCTGTGATCTACTGTCCATTTCCCAGTGTGGAATGCACAGTGAGCTCAGAGCTGAACAGGACGAGGTGCCTTTTCAGATTCCTTTTGGGAGCTGGCTGATCACAGAGCTTGACCTCGATGTTGCCGTCGCTGAATGCCTCCCTCCTGCCTTCCTCTGAGTCCATGGCATCTCTCTGGGAAACACTTGCCTTCTGCCTCCTCATGGTAATCCCCCAGTTCCCAAGCTGCCTGCCTGGGGAGGCATTTTCTTTCACAATGCAGAAGCAGATGGCAGACAAAAAGTTCTTCTTGAAGTTCTCATTCATGAATGCATAAACAATAGGGTTGCAAATAGAATTGAAGAATCCAATGATCTGGACAATTGCAAAGATCATTTTGACTGTCACATCATCATACTCCTTCTCAAAATTACCTGGAAAGGAGGAAAGAAATATGCTGTAAGCACAGGATGGCATAAATAAATGCTTACTACTTAGCCCATTTATATCCAGTCTGGCATTAGAAGCTTTTGTTTAAAATCAACAAAAGACCTTGCTGAAAGTTCTTAATATCAGCAAAAGAGTTTCATCAATGAGGACAAATCAAGATCTATCACACAGTCCTGCTTTGTACATATGTAATGGCAGAATCAGTGGAAAGAGGCAATTCATGAGCCAGAAAACCTGCCCAATGGCCCTGCAACATTAAGTCTCCAATTTGCTAAGCACAGGCCTCGTTTATTCCAGCTGTTCTTTTGGCTCCAAATGTCATGTCCTATCAAATGTATAAGTACTTTAACACCACCCCCTATCCTGTCACTGACCACACACAGCTTCTTTCTCAGGTAAAAAGGCATCTTCTTGGTCACATCTCTCACTTCGTAATAACTGACACCACAGAGGACTCAGAATTTCTTGAATTCAAACTCTGGACAAATACTGCAAAGGTTTATATGGCAAGTAAAATAAAGGCCTTGCAGCACCTGAAATAAATTCCTGAAATTAGCAATGAAAAGAGAGCAAACAATTCATGGAGTCTTATGAACAATCTTAACATGGGACAAGCCAATTTTAACAGTCAGAGCTTGTGCATGTCTGATTCTGCCCAGACAAACATCATTTGGTTCAGCTGACTGGCTGAACTACTGATTTATCTGCTACAATCTTATTTGTGATAGAAGAAAATGAAACAGCTGCTGCCTTTGGCAAGCAGAGTAAACAACTACTGAAAACTTCCTCCTGTTCCTACACACAGCCTGCTGCAGGGTCCCACATGTTAGCCCAGTACCCATGGAGGAGATGGGACATGAACAGGGAATAGGGCAAATGGCAAAAAGCAAAGATAATGAGCACTGAGGCCATTTCCAAGGCAGTTTCCAGACAAGACCTCTGAAAAAGTTCAACTGGATTCACTGGGTATTATCACTATGATGTCCAGAATTTATATTTCCAATATGCCTACCTCATCACAAGCAAAGCAAGTGAAGGGGTAAATATTTCATCAGTTTAACTCCAGAAGTTAAATTAAATTTAAATTAAAACAGTACTTCCAGAGGATTTATGCTCAGAAATAACTTTTACCTTCCAGCCAGGTACTTTTGACCTTTCAGCAAATGAGGATAGCACAACAGACACAGAAAAAAACGCACCTGCAGAGATATGCTCACCACCCTCATAGTCTTGTTTTTTCCTTAAGTCTTGTAAGGCCTAACAAACCCCCTTTTCAGAACTGGATTATGTGCTGTGCAAATTCAAGGACAGCAGCCTTTCTAAAGAGCTTACATTCTAAAAGAGTTGGTGGAGAGCTTGAGTTCCCTGCCACCCACCCTGGAAAAAAAGCTCAATGCCTTTCTAAAGAGCTTACATTCTAAAAGAGTTGGTGGAGAGCTTGAGTTCCCTCCCACCCACCCTGGGAAAAAAGCTCAATGCAAGACAAACATATTTGTTGTTTGGGGGTTGGTTTTTTCTGCTCTTGGTTTGTTTGGCTTTTTTTTAATCCAAAGAGCAGGGAAGAAGCAGCATGACTGAAACAAGTATATCTCAGATGTAAGGTACTTCCCAAACAAAGGTCCTTTCCAACTTAAATGATTCCCTGGTTCAGTAATAGTAGTGTTTTTGAAATATACTCATTTTCACTGAGCACTGCAGGTATGTCTATCATTCAGAGCCTTCAGAGTAACTCATCTGTCATTGGCTATGTATCTCTATTGCAAGACAGTGATCCAGGATTTATAAGCACATCAGCCTTTGCTAGCAGAAGGTATTCTATAGCTGAGTGCTGCAGCAGCACTAGCTTGTCACAACCTGCATTTCCATCATAAAAAAAACCCCAAAAAACTAAGCAAGGCAGGTACTCACTGTATTCTATCATCATGTGAATCACGTGGAAAGGGGCCCAACAGACTGCAAAGAGAAACACCACTGTCACCATCATAACAATTGCTCGCTTCTTCTTCCTGAAATTGCACCAAGACATTCCACACTGAATCACTAAGAATTGACTGGCAGTTAGATGTCTCTCCTCAAGTCACATCTGTAACTGTGTTCTCACGGTTGCAGATGCAAACAAAACCCTCAAAATGCTCAGAATGGGACCATTCCCTTGGAAACAAAAAATGCAACATCACATAAATCTGGTACATCGATTAACACCTTTCACTTCTCTCTTTTGGGAAATCAGTGCACTTTGCAGCTGCAGCAAGACATGACATTAGTATATCTTGCAAGGCATTTCAAACTCTATTCAAGCACATGCAAATAATGCCAAGAGTAAAAGATGGGGAGGAATACAAGAAATTCCATTAATTGCTCAAAAAAATAAGAGTCCCTTCCGAGATCTGGGAGCACTGACCATACCTACAGCACCTGATCAGAGAATGTCATAGAGCAAGTGCAACTATATTCAACCTTTGCTGGTAGGTGAAGTGCTAGGAAAAAAAAAAAAAGCAAGAAACATACTCCCTGCTTCCACTGCAATGTCTTTCAAACTCAGGGAATACACACATTTATTGTCATATATAAGTCACACAAATGCATTTAGATTCCAAGATGGATCTCTCACTGGAGCTAAAGAAGCAGCACTTCACCAGTAGCAGTTCCAGGCTCTTCTGCCAGTGTGAGAAACTAAACTGAGTAGGCTGCAGATGACCTGCCACCCTAACTCCTGGGAGATTGCATCCCCCTCCCCTTTTCATTTGCAAGCGTCTGCTTCCTTAGGCACTTGGTTAGACAAAGATCTAAGGAATCATTTATCCTTAATCTGCTTGTCAGGATTCTCCCTACAGTCAACCCTTAAGGCCATAGTCTGCTCAATGAACAGAACTGCTGGGGGCTTGTAGCACATCACAGGCAAAAGATCCATTTGCCAAACGAAGGGAAAAAACATGAGACAATATTAAAGGCAGCCCATATTTAGTGCTAAACAGCAAAGGTGATAATTATTGATCTTTATAGCTTTTCACATAGAGTGCTACCATCTGGGAAGTCTCCCATAAACACATCTGAGAACAGGCAAACACTTTGGAAGCTCTATCAAGTTCAGCTGCTGTTCACAGTCTCAGAATTATATAAAGGACTTCCCACAGAACACACAGCAGCATTTTCCCCAAGTCATCTTCTAACCTTCTAATTGATGGCCTCCATCTTTTAAAAAAGCAAGCATTTCACAAAGTAGAAATATACTGAGATTTAGTGAAATGGCTTCACTCCCAAAGTGTGGCTGCACTAGGAAAAAAAACAACCTGTTTAAGCTGTCTTAAGCTGGATATACAAGTGTTAAACAAGAAGCTGGCTTTAAAAATCTGGGCTATGTTAGACTCTTCAATGCATAAAGAAATGAAAATTTTATTTTTTTTTCTTGCACTGCTTTTTAAAAACCGTCACAGGGGAAAAAAAAAAAAAACAAACCAACTTTCTAGAAGTTGAAGTTCCGTGTGTATTTTGCTTACAAACCTTGATATTTTGGACATTTCACTCCCATGAATGGTTTGAAGAACTGAAGCATCTCCCACTCGTTTCTTAATCCAGAGCTCATAGCCAATTTTAGTGTACAAAAAAAGCATCAACACCAGTGGAAGAAGGAAGAGTATAACAAGAATAAAGGTCGTGTAGATCTTCTGATAAATTGGACTGGCCCATTCTTCCAAGCAACAAACATACACTTTTTCATACAGAAAGTCATATTTAACCTGTAACAAGTGCAAAGAAGATGAGTCACTAAAGTGTTTACCCCAAGTGTAAAAACCGAGCACATTCAAATATTCCTTGCTCTTAAGAGAACAACCACAATTCAGCAGAAAGACTTTTCCACAGCAAGCACTTTTCCACATCAACTGTTGAGTTGATCCAAGTTGGCAAAGAGAAGTCAGGAGATACTCTGACTTGCACTTCAAAGGAGACCTTGGCTATGCATTTTGCAGGTAAGGATGGATGTATAGAAACCTCACCTATTAGCCACTTTAAACAAAGGCAAACTGTTAACATTCAGACTCACAAGCAGCAGATTCTGTCAAGCCTTGTTTTTAACCTCCAAATTTATACAGTAACTCACCAACTATAATTAGTAGCTAATTCATTTTAAACCAAGCACAGTTCATCTAGATCACAATGTCATCCTAAAACACTCATCTAAGTCCTACACTGCTGTGCCAGGGCACCTACAAACCAAAAGGAAGCCACAGTGAGAGTCACAGACATAATTACAGCTTTGACAGGGTTAGTTAGGGAAGGCAGACATGACATGGTATTCCTTCTTCCAGTGCGTGCAAGTTCTAATCCTTAGCCCTTCTCATGCTGGCACGCAGAACAAAAGCTCCAGTTCCACTGGAGTCGATTCAATTTCACTGCTAAAGGTACAAAAAGATCCAGCAAGGACTGAGTTTAAAAGGTAAATTCCCATTCCACCTAACATACCTCCAGCCGTTGCACGTGCCACATAGGTGACCCAACAATAAGTGCCAGCAACCAGACTATGCCTGTAAAGAAATACATCTTTTAATACTTTGCACAACAAGCAGGATAAGTTCTGGTATGAAAAGTCCAACAGCTTCATCTTTGAAAAGTCAGGCAAAATAGACAATTTGAATAAAGAACATCTATCAACACTCAAAACAACCCTTTTGTTCTCTTCTGTTTCTCCAACTACCTTCATTTCTCGGTATTCAAGTGGAAAAGCCACTTAATTTGCTTCAGAAGCATTATGTAAGTTCTCTGGGTAACAAGGAAGGACCATTTAGCTGTGACATTGCTTTAGCAGGGCTTGTACATTTTGAAACGGTCTTAAAAAAAAAGGCTTCTAAAGGTTTATTAGAGTCTTTGTTAAGCACATTTTTGCCTTCAGATGCCAAGTCTATTGTGAGGGTTTTGGCTAATTATTACTACACAAATAAGCACTATCCTTGAGCTGTTTTATAAATGTCACCACTTACTAATTGCTCAAAGCCTTCTGTTCTGTCATGCCCTCCATGCTGAAGATTATTTCTTTACATGCACGATTACTGGAGGTGCTTAAAATCTTACCAAGCATCGTGAAAGCTCTTTTATTGGTGTACTGCCATTTCATTTTTAGTGGATGCACAATTCCCTGGTGTCTTTCCACAGCAATGCAGGTCATTGTGAGAATCTCAGTGACAATAGCAGTGGACTGAACAAACGGTACCATCTTGCAAGCGAAGGCACCTGCAAGATCAGAAAGTAAAGTATGCAACTGTTGCACTTCATGAAGCAGCTGTGGATACAAAACTCCATTACTAGAAGAACAGATTAAGATTCTCAGATTTTAAATCACCAGTTTCAGCCATTCATCAAATGCAGCTTTCAACAGTCTTTGTCATACATGCTACATCTGCTAAAACCAAGACTTCTAAGGACACATTCACTGGGTCTGTATCAGTTGGACATTTATTCCCACTTCATTTTTGACTACACCTTCTACATCTGTTTTCAAACATGCCAAGTTACAGGGATATCAATTATTTTTTTTTATCTTGGCAGATTACTCTCCAGTTCCATGAAGGTCTTAGCATTACCTGTTTAAAAGTTTACCTTTTCTGCTGTTGCAAATACATTCCTTACACTCTTTTAAATACCATTCTATTTGTACACTTTGGCACTTAATGCATCATTCTGCCAAGTGAGATATATAGGGGAGTCCTCTAAGAGGCATAATGTAAAGAGGAAGAATTCAACCTCTTCATCATCTTTCTGCTCTCCCTCTTTCCCAATTAACACATTATGCTAATGACACAGTCCAAATCAAATGCAATTTCCTGACTGCATTTTCAAAGTTGCACAGGTTCCCACTGTAATTACGCACCTTCAGGTTTAATTGCTGTACATATTCAATTCTTAACATGTTAGTTGTCCTCCATTACACATCTTCAAGTCCTTACCATCTGAGAAACTGGTAGAAATTATTCTCTCAAAAATCTTATGTCAATGCCTTTCCCAATCTACTTCTCATTTACTCCTTTTCTGACCCCAAGATCATTTTGTATGTCCACATTCTCACAGTTCCCTCACACTCTTACACTTCACTATCAGCTATTCATTTCAGCAACAGACAAGGTTATTTTCCTTACCTGATCATCAGCTATATCTTACTCAGATATAATCCATAAACTCAAAACAGCCAAAGGAGTATCTGATCCAATTTCAAGTCAAGCTTTAAGATGCTACAGACACCTCAAGCAGTAACAGCATAGAAAAGATGAAGAAAACAAACACAAAACTATCAAAACTCAATCCTACCCTTCATGAAGGGAATAAGGAACAGGGAAACTTCTGTCTGCTAGGCCAGGCTAAAAGTCACTCTACCTTACAAGAAGGAACTGGTTTGCTACTGGTCTTACCAATTCTAGCTGCCCAAAAATCACTTTTTCTGTGGCTCCACAAAGAGAAGGAGAGGGCAAGGGGCAAAGGATGAAAATCAAGCACCTTTGAAGCACATATTCAACACCAGCAACATGACGAATGTGCCCACAGATCTGGCTTAAAAATACACCATGCAGCCCCATTTCAAGCTACTTGAATGAAATCTTCACACAGGCAGCAGTGACACTGCATGGCAGTAGATGCATTGGGATCCGTATCTGTTTCTCCCCAGCACATATTTTTCCAGGGCATCAGGAAGAGCAAGACAAGTTTCAAGTCTGTGCTTCTCTAAGTTAGAAAGGACTCCTGATACAAATAACAAGCAGAAAAGCAAAACTTGTTAAAGAAATGTTTAAGTTCCTGTTTCACTCAAAAAAAAAAAAAAAAAAAGGAAATTTGAGTGCTGGAGCTGTGGCAAAACAAAAACCAGAAAAATAAACACAAAACAAACCCCCCCAAACTTTCACCATATGCTATTTTTTACACTTTGAAAAAGGTCCAACTTAAATGACGTCCACTTGAGCTATACTGCATTACAGGGATTTTCCTGTAATGCACTCAAGTCCCAGCATTCCAAGATATTCTTTGGCAGCAAAGAAGCATCACTCTATTACCCCACTTAAGTAACAATATTAGGCAGTGATTTTCACTGACACCAGTCTGGTGGTTTCCAGTTTGTGCCCAGATATTCAAAGAACAAAGAGAATGCCTGAGTTCAGCAGGTAGCAACTCCCAAACTCCCAGAATTTTATTGCCTTTTATTGATGCCTCCTCATTTTCTTCCCCCTAACTACACTGTCAAAGAGCACAGACTACTACTATGTCTTTAGCTGAACTTCCAGGAGAAAAGGCTGCAAAAACCTGTTTCACCTCTTTGATGACAAAAAAGTGAACACCTAAACCATATAGAACTAACTGTTTAAAAGGTAGCAAAAGGAAAAGTCTACATATAACCTGCAGCTTGATCCTACTGAATTAGACATCAGTACTGCCAGAAATGTGAAACAAAAGGATGTTTTTCATTAGACACAGTTGGCTGAAATGTAACTCTTCTTACCTTTCAAAACCTTGATTATTTTATTTATAAATACATGTATTTACTAAAGATTTCCTCCAAGTCTTTTAATACTTTAAATTATATAACCTATGTTTTCAAACTACAGACATTGTCAGCTTTTGTACACATGGACAGTGAAATTTATTGTTAAATAAGGTACCTATTTCAGAATGGTGTGTCAAAGGCACCTATTAAAACCATGTCAAGCTAATTTTCACGTTTGTGTTCAGACAACACAGAGTAATGGAGGATTTCAAATTAACATACTGCCTAACATCTTTTTTCTAATCAAGCTTGTAAAAATGTAGCTGTTTAGAACATGCTTGGAAGACAATATGTTTAACAGCTAGTATTATTCAAGTCTTCTCTCCATGCACTAACATGACTGCTATATATTTTAGTTATTTGTATCAGGTAGTGTGCCCTTGTCATGATACACTTTAGTTACTTTACTATTTATTTCTTTTTAAGCAACACATTTCTCAAAACATAATTTCAGATCCCACCTAAAGAGGACAATTAGTGACAGACTAAGAATACTTTATCTTAAATATATATCAAAATGTTTAACTTTCTGCAAGGTAAGCAAACAGTTCCAATAGAATGTCAGTCATGACAGCACTGCAGCATTTAATGCTGACCATTTCCAGTTGGGAAAGAGATGATTTACAGCAGAACACTGAGAATGAAAATAACTAATTGCTTTTCTTCCTCAAGAAGCTGAGAGGTTCCCAAAAGTATTCCTCATGTACTGCTAAAACCTGCACACATTATTCAAGCAATGATTAGTTTCCCCCAATGATAACACATTCAGAAGACTGCAAATATTTTATTCCCTTAAACAATGCTTCATGCCTTCATTATCAGAAATTGTGTCTGTAGCTGTGATTTATCCATTTCAACAGCCATTTAAAAGATCAGGTTTTTCTTTTATTAGGGTAACAAGGGCAAAATCCTGAAACCATTCTCTGACAAAAGTTAAATTGCTCCTTCCTCTGGTAAAAAAGGTAAAATTACTGACCAAATCCTTGCACTAAAATCTCTATCACAGCTTGCAATGAGTTCTCTCCACCCCAGTTTTGATGCAATTGAGGTAATTTTTCTCCTACTTAGTAACCCAGGGCAGAACATGTCAGCCATCATCATACAGGTGATGTCCCTAAGGGTCTTTCACACCTGGGCAATGCATTGTTTTATATCAATACTTGGGCATAGAGGCATTTTGCATCCTTAGTAGTTTACATTCACAATGCCCAAGTCTCTTCCATGTTACCCATAGAGGACAAAGAACATTATACACACATCTGCCCAGAAAAAGGCATGAGTGTGGCACATGACAGTAGAGCTCTGTGGCAGTTCAAGTCTGTTTATGCTCAAATACAGCAGCTGAAATAAAATGGCATGGCACGAGCCCATGCAATTAGGCCATGAACATGGAATAGCCCTCAGCTTATTGACTGGATGGTGTCCACACCATTCCATCTATCCTGCAATTCCAAAGCATGCCCACACACCCCAGGCTAGGCTGACAGAGTATTCCAAACTGTCCATCCTCCTTCCCTGTTCTCTCCAAGGCTCACGTGCAGCTTCTCTGCCCACGGGTTTACAAAGCCACTGAAAACGGCACCACAGTCCACAGGCAAACTAGGATCAGCAGCTCATTTCAAAATGCCACAACCAGTGAGTAAAACTACATCCAAATATGCCAAGATTCAGGATAACTGTGCAGCAGATCACAAACTGCAACCAGAACACAAAACTACTGCAGCAAACTACAGGCTGCAATTGTGGTACAAACAAGTTGTACGGGTGAGGGGTTTTGACAGGGATATGGGTTAAAGATCCAGATCTCAAGACAGACTCTTTAACAGGGAGCAAAACAGGACATGGCAAACACATCCCTGATTCACTCAACACAAGGCAGAGAATGCCATGTATTTCTACCAAGAAAAAGGACCTAATACTCACCTCACAGGAAACACTAACCAATCTGTCTGCATCCTGAAACCCACTTTCTTTGTGCGTTACTGCAACAGTAAATATGTCACATCAGTTACTGTCTCATATTTACACTAATCACTGAAACGCACACCTTGCAGTAAGAAATTCCCTATGCTCAATGCCCAAGTAGAATGTTTCCTTTTGTCAGCATGGTTTTGCTGCTTTTAACCAAAACACCCTACCAATATATTATGTGTACAAAAAAACTAGGCTTATTATTTATTTTACTGAGCAATTCACTGTGTAACCCTTTCTCAAAAAATCTTCATATAGAATTTTACTGCTGCCTCTACTTGTAAGCAAGTACCCCAAACTACAGAATAGCAGGACATAGAGAAAGAAGGATAAGGTAAGATTTCACCAACATAGATGGAACTACAAAAATCCCTCTGCTCTTAACAGAATCAGATTAATCCTTAAATAGAAATCCTTGCATTGCAGGAGGCAAAGAGGAGTGCTCTTGTGTCCCTGACCTGATTTACAGCAAGTCTTAAGACAACTTAAATTGGGAAGTTAGAAAAGAGATGATTCAAACAACTGCATCTCTCATGTCCAGCTTTACTGTCTAGTACTGACCCTCGTAGCATGTCAGCAGTTTTGAGTATTTGGAAACCCTTCCATATCAAAGAATGCTCCAGAAAACAGTCAGAGTGAAGAAGCTTTTAATGTCTCAGTGAAGAACGCTGAGGTATCTGAGAATACCAGACATAAAAGGCCCAGTGATTTCCACTGCTGAGGTGCAGCTTTCATCCCTCAGAAAGGAACGTTTACATGCTGTTAAGCAGGAAAGCTGTAAGCAAGGTAACACACTGCTTGACACAAGACATTTGGCAAAGAACAGAAACCACCTTAAAGACTCCAGCTAGTAGAAGATGCCACTTCATTTTCAACGAGCTCTTTAGAGAAGAGGGAACTGTCACATCAAGGAGCACCAGATATGACAGACACCTACAGAAGACCCATCCCTCTCCTGGGCAGCAGCTGGAGGCCAGACAAGACACATGAGGGTATCTCAAATGCTGGTGTGTGTTCACAAGTGCCTCAGGTGATTCACCACTCCCTTAGTCACAGGGAAAGTCACTCCCTGACACCTGTCTTGAGAATACATATTCTAACTGATAAGATGCAAAATTCACAGGAAAGATGTACCATAGCACTAGCTGTACTGGAGCCTCAAGTTCTGCCCTTATCTTCTGCCAGGGCTGTTAGGTTACACAACATTAAAGTACCTTTCCAGTCATCCCAGGCAGTTCTGTAAAGACAGCATAAGTACTCAGGTAACTAAGCAGTGTCAGAAAACAAAGCAACTCTCCTAATGTTTGACCCAGAGACAAAAGCCCAAATTTATCTTAAATAGTGCTGCCACCAGTATGGCAAGACCACTCTTGCTGCCTCCCCCCTGTGATCATTGAGAGCAAACCCTCAACTGCTTCAGCTTGCATCAAGACATACTATTGCTGTATGCATCCATTTACTTTCACTTGAGGTCCCATTTTATCTGTCTTACCAGTAAATATGATGCCAGTGATTATTTATGTCAAAGCCACAATTTTAATTTCGTTCCACATTACAGAGATATTATCTTGCAGGATTTTCACTAAAGTTCCCGTAGAAATTACAGCCATTTTAGCTGCAATGTTTAAATTTTGAAATTAAATCATATACTATCACTATTACACTCTCACACAGCCACATATATTATTAAGAGATCAGAGAATCAAAAGTAAGGCCAGTTCACCTAATTTTAGTCAATATGGTGCTGCTTCCAGTTGCTGCCTATAGAAAGCTAAAAGGGTCTGTGTTAATGCTGCATAATAACCAGGCAAAGTGAGGCAAAACACTCAGTTTTTTAACTGTAGGTGAAGTCAGGGTGTATTAATCAACAGACTGTGGGAAAAGTCAGGGCAGTGCAGTGCTTTACTTCTTCCCATCTCTGTCAAAAGTTCTGATAAGCATAACAGAGTGAACCTGAGAGCTGCAGCTTCTGAAGAAGTCTGACAAATTCTTCATCTGTTGGATGAGTCACTTGACCACACACAATTCGGATTACTTTACCACCTATCAGCACTCTCCTTGGAGTCCTGTTATAAACCGCATACACGTGGGACCCTTGAGGGGGAAAGTGTTTGATTCTTCCCTTTAGAAGGACCAAAACAATAAGTAGTCCTTTCCAAGAGCATCCCACAATGTCTTAAAATATGTAAGAGCTACTCTGAAACTGTCTGTTCTTTTGCTTGGATTAGTGTGCTTGCAGTTTCCTCCTCCCCTCTGCCATTCTGCTGTTGGTTTCTTAAGGGAAAGAGGGAAAAACCCTAACACACAAATTCAAGCACAGAATAAAGAACCAGTTCCAAACTGAAGTACAAAACATCCACATCTCGGTCCACTTCACCTAGTACAGGTGCTTGTTTTAGTGATGCAAGTGCAAATAAATCAAGATGCAAAGTGACTGACTGCTCAGAATTCCAAATATATTTCTAGCATCAAGTGTCTCAGGATGCATCACTTTTTTCAACAGGGATATAAGTCAAATCCCGTTTTTTGTAACAGAGTTGGAGCTTGCACTACACTCAGCAGTCTTGCATTAAGGTGGATGAAAATAAGATTTTTCAGACTACAAAATAAAAGGCAAAAGGAAAATTAAACCAGTAAAGCTAGCAAGGAAAAGACTCCTCCAGGACTGGCAGGCTCTGACTTGCAGTATAACTGTAATCACCATTCATGCTTCACAGTGAAAGACTCAGAAATCAGACACCCTTGGGATACCATCAGTTCACATCTCTTTATTTTCCTGAATTTTTGCATCACACCCCCTGCCCCCAGCAGTGAAAGATTAACACCCATCAACGATGTTACTTATTATGTCGTCCCAATACTGTGTTAGTTAATTATCTTACCAGGACCACAAAGGCTGCTACCAGTGTCAAAGGGATCTATGGATTCGCTTGTACTGAGGATGCTCTAGCACAGCAAAGAGGGCAGCCAAAAGGTACAGTAAACCCCACAGAACAGTGTATTTTAAATACCCAAATACTGAATATCTGAAGATATTTGTTGCAACCACGCTATGCCTTTTACACTTACTACTGCTAGTTTTTTGTCAAGCATCCCTGGGAGGAGAAGGGAAATGAAAACACACCTGTTTTCCCCATACTGTTCCACATGCCTGTGCTCTGATCTGCTGTAATTCACCCCACATGGAGGCTTCACTCCACTCACCTTTAGTTGATTCTGGTCAGGTATGTGGTCAAGCTGACATACCAGAGCCTTCCTTAGGAGAGAAAAGAATCATACTTCTGATCTTTAGGGGAAACTACTTAATTCAGTCCTCTCTTCCTTTTATGAGATTGTTTGATGTCACCAGTAACTTACTGTTGTGTTCTTCTCCAAGGAAAGAGAACTGGGAGTAGTCAAAAGTAAGGCAGAGCAGTACAGCTGTCATTTTATCCCATGGGTTTTATTTATACATTCTATTAGTTTTGAGGTTCAACATCTGTGTTATCTTAACACAAAAGTTACCTCTCCTAAAAACAGATCTTATGAAAATGAAACAATTGTCTTTACCGCCCCAGGACTTTTGTATTCATCACTTCTCCTAGAAAGTTCCTGTTTTTCAGACAAAATATATTAATAAAAACCTGGGATAGGCATCAGTGTTTCAAGTCTCCTCTGACCTGTCAGTTCCCATCCTGCATTCTAGTCTGTGAGCAGTACTGGAAGTAAATCTCCATGTTCTAAAGGTAACCTTCACTGTCTGCCAACAACAGGAGCACAGGAAGCCTTGGAAATTGAAACATAAATGTATCACTTTTATGATCACCTTGAAATACTCTGAAAAATATTTCAATTTGTGGTTGTACATGAGGTTGTCTGCTACTGGCTGCAAAACCATCCCTTTTATTTTTCCACTCATAATTGTCAAATGCTATTTCAAGAACAAGAAAAGGAAAATAAACACCACGTGCAGTCTTACTGTGCCTTTGTTCTTTACTACTTTGGAACAGGGATGCATAGAAAACAAAAGAGAAAATCACTCTTTTAGCCATCAGGGAAGCCTTGCCAAAAGGTCCTTCACATCAACAGGAATACGATGTAGTTCCCAAAACAACAGAATGGGAAAAAAAAAAAAAAAAAACGAAGTCATTATTTCAACAGAAATTCTGCATGTTCTCTCATTCCCCTGTTTCTCCAAGGACATTTTTCCTCACAAGAGGCTATGGAGGTCTGCCTCTGAGCTGTGGAGCTCTAGCTGAATAAAGACTGATATTTCACTTGCCAGACAGATTTTATTACTCAAAAAAGAGATAGCACGGCAAGATTTCCTCTTCAGCACCACACAACGAACCACCTGCCACACACACTGCAAGTTTTATATACAAGCAGGAAAGCACAGCGGGTTTAAGAGAGGGAGGGAAGGAGACGGGATCCCTCACAGAGGGTGAGAAGGAGTGGGGGATCCCTTATAGATGGTGGGAAGGAGAGGGGGATCCTTTATAGATGGTGGGAAGGAGAGGGATCCCTTAGAGACGGTGGGAAGGAGCGGGGGATCCCTCAGAGATGGTGGGAAGGAGCGGGGGATCCCTCACAGAGAGCGGGAAGGAGAAGGGATCCCTCACAGACAGTGGGAAGGAGAAGGGATTCCTCAGAGACGGTGGGAAGGAGAGGGGGATCCCTCACAGACGGCAGGAAAAAGGGGATCCCTCACAGACAGTGGGAAGGAGAAGGGATTCCTCAGAGACAGTGGGAAGGAGAAGGGATTCCTCAGAGACAGTGGGAAGGAGAGGGGGATCCCTCACAGACAGTGGGAAGGAGAGGGG
>JAWWTY010000123.1:4308245-4341571 GCA_035222235.1 Margarornis squamiger
GGATCCCTCAGAGACGGTGGGAAGGAGAGGAGGATCCCTCAGAGACGGTGGGAAGGAGAGGAGGATCCCTCAGAGACAGTGGGAAGGAGAAGGGAGCCCCCTCACAGACGGTGGGAAGGAGAGGGGGATCCCTCACAGATAGTGGGAAGGAGAAGGGATCCCTCAGAGACGGTGGGAAGGAGAAGGGATCCCTCAGAGACAGTGGGAAGGAGAAGGGATCCCTCAGAGACAGAGGGAAGGAGAGGGAGCCCCCTCACAGACGGCGGGAAGAAGGGGATCCCTCACAGACAGTGGGAAGGAGAGGGGGATCCCTCAGAGACGGTGGGAAGGAGAGGGGGATCCCTCACAGACGGCAGGAAGAAGGGGATCCCTCACGGAGGGTGGGAAGGAGAAGGGAGCCCCCTCACAGACGGTGGGAAGGAGAGGGGATCCCTCAGAGACAGCGGGAAGGAGAAGGGATCCCTCACGGACGGTGGGAAGGAGAGGGAGCCCCCTCACAGACGGCGCTGCCCGCCCCGGCCCGGCACCCACCGCCCAGCCAGTTGGAGGAGATGTTCTGCAGCATGGTGAAGGGCACGCAGAAGAAGGCGATGAGGAGGTCGCTGAGCGCCAGGGAGCAGATGAAGATGTTGGTGACGGTCCTCATGGCCTTGCTGCGGGTCACCACGTAGAGCACCAGGCAGTTCCCGAACAGCGCCAGGGCGAAGATGAGCACGCAGATGAGCACGAAGGCCACCTTGGTGCGCCCCGGCAGCTCCGGGATGTACACCAGCGGCTGCAGCCCGTAGAGGGCGATGAACTGCTCCCGGGTCACGTTGTTGTCCCGCAGGAGCTGCGAGAACTGCTCCGGGGTGATGTTCAGGGACCGCATGGCGAACGGCTCCCTTCCCCGGCCGCCTCAGCGCCGCCGCCCGCGCCTCGCCATCGCCGCACCCCGCCGGGCCGGGGGGCAGAGGCAGGGGCGGAGGCAGGAGCCGGGCTCAGCCCCGGGCGGAGGCAGGAGGGCAGGCAGGAGCCGGGCTCAGCCCCGGGCGGAGCGGCTGGGGCGCAGGCAGGAGCCGGGCTCAGCCCCGGGCGGAGCGGCTGGGGCGCAGGCAGGAGCCGGGCTCAGCCCCGGGCGGAGCGGCTGGGGCTGCAGCGCTGCCGGCACCAAACTTGGCGCGGCGGCGCCTCCCGCGGCCGGCGGGGAGGGGTGGGCGGGGTCGGGACAGCGGCCAATCAGCGCCCAGCGCGCGCCCGGGCCGGGCGCGAGGCGGCTCCGCCCGTGAGGGAGGGCGCGGGGAACCCCTCGGCGAGAGGGGGGGCCCTCACAGATCTGCCCCTCCCTCAGGACCCCCTCACAGAGCGGGGACCCTCTCACGGAGCTGGGGAATCCCTCACAATGCTGCGATCGTCTCACAATGCTGGGGAACCCCTTACAGAGCTGGGGAAGCCTTCACAATGCTGCGATCCCCTCACAGGGATGGGGAGCCCCTCACAGAACTGGGGACCCCCTCACAGAGCTGGGGAGTCCCTCACAATGCTGCGATCCCCCCACAATGCTCGGGACCCCTCACAGAATGCAGACCCCATAAGAATGCTGAGGAACCCCTCACAAAGCTCGGATCCCCTCACAATGCTGGGGAACCCCCTCACACCGCAGGGAACCCCTCACAGAGTGGGGACCCCCTCACAATGCTGGGGAACCCATCACAGAGCAGGGGACCCCCTCACAATGCTGGGGAACCCATCACAGAGCAGGGGACCCCCTCACAATGCTGGGGAACCCATCACAGGGCAGGGGAACCCATCACAATGCTGGGGAACCCATCACAGAGCAGGGAACCCCTCACAGTGCTGGGGAACCCATCACAGAGCAGGGACCCCCTCACAATGCTGGGGAACCCATCACAGAGCAGGGGAACCCATCACAATGCTAGGGAAGCCTTAATAATGCTGTGGACCCCCTCACAGCGCAGGAACCCCATCACAATGCTGGGGAACCCCTCACAGCTCTGAGACCCGCTCCCTCACAGCTGCTCCCTCAGCATCGCCTCCCTGCCCTGGCTGTTCCCTCACAGCTCTCACCCTCATGGCTGTCTCTCTATGGAAGGCTCCAAATGCCCGGCTGCGAGCTGGAACTCCAAGCCAAGCTCTCGCTCACGTTTCGGTCGGGCTGAGGGGGAAATGAAAAGAGTTGTTCCATGGGTACACAGTCCCCCACACGAAGGGTGGCTCACGCTACCCACAGCAGGTCCATGCCCAGCCCAAACGAGACAGTGCAGGGATTTTTATCTGCCCTTCCAGCTCCCTCTGTGCCAAAGCCACTGCAGGTCCTCGTACAACGATGAGCCAAAGCTCAAACGAAAAAGTAATTTTCCAAACCTTGGCCGCTGAACTCACTGAGATCCCAGGAGACCCTTTCCCAGCAGCAGAACCACTTTTGCCGGAGGAGACGTGACAGAACCCCATCCCACACAACCTGGATGGATCGGCTACTTGGGTAAGGTTATGTGGGCTACCGAGATGCACTCAGCAAACTGGCTGCAACAGGAGTCAAAAAAAAAAGCCACTGGCCGTTTAAATGTGGATTATAATGACAATTAAGTCTAACAGAGGGACCAAGTTGAAAATATGCATTGATTTGTCCTCCAGCCTGATTAAATTGCCCACCATGGCTTTCTCACTAAAGCAGGTATTTCCCCTTAGCCCTGTATGATAATACGTTTAATAGCAGGAACTGATCAGTCACATAATGAATTATCCAAAAGAATCCAGAGAAAGCAATAAGAATATGGAAAATTGTTCTGACAACACTTACCACCTCCCACGGACATACATGCTCATTAAGGACACCACAACAGCAGGGAAAATGCTGTAAAAGTAGGTTTTGTACAGAGGGATGCTCCGTGCCCTGGGTACATGTCTTGACCTGTACCAAGAAAGTATAGAAAAGAATGAAGAAAAGTCTAACAAAAGCTGCCTATTTATAAGGTTTTGAGCTTGCCAAGGAAAATTGGGGAGGCAAGCATCACCAAGTCATTCTCAGCCAAATGAATATCCTCACCAGAACCAAAGATATTTTGTGTCACCTTTGAAAAAAATATTTCTGTTAAGTGGAAATCAATGGAGAGAAAGTCCAATGCCTGCACTGGTGTGTTTGTATCCCAACCTGGAGGTCAGTCCTCCAAAATGCTGCTGATCCTCCTTTAAGGTATAGCTCCATGGCAAAGATTCTCTTTATTAGCCCATGGTGAAAGGGCCCTGTCATTTCTTTTTGGTGCAGTACTGCTGGGTATTTTCCACTTGAGACCAATGTGATCAGGTTCCCTCTCTGACAGGCTTTCTAAGCTTGTTCTGGAAGGCAAATGCTCATCAGACTGGCTTAGTCCCTGACCTTCAGACAACCCCTTTCACACTCTCTTAGGTCTGCCTTGTTGGCTAGGAAAGCTTGGTCTTTTAGTCCTATAATGATCCTGCTGAGCTTATGCTCTATATCACAGATGGATGTCTTTTGAGTTCAATTTTCCCAGCACCTTCCCTTGGACTATACATTCACTACAGCACTTATAGCCTAAAGCCACCTTCATGTACTCTGTTCACACATCCTTTCCCATACCTCTTTTCCTCTTCTCCTGAAACCTCATTTAGAAGCTCTTCTATTAACAAACAAGCCAGATGCATTTCAGCAGATTTAATTCCTAATATAAATAAAGGGCCAAACCTGGAGGCCAGTCTGTCATCGAGGACTGCAGTGTTGTGTTAGTCATTGCAGAAAGCATCCAAGTGTATCAGGAGCAAATAAATGGGAATAAGCTCTCAGGCTTTATGGACAACATGGACATTTGTTTTTTCATATATCCTTATTTTATTGCTATGGCTGCTCATTACAAGTAATCAAACAGCATTAAAAACGAACAACATCTGAACAGTTAATCTACAGAATATAAACAAATTTTGAGGCTGTAGGCAATGGAAGTGGGCCATTACATCTGCTGCAAATTTAGCTGGGGTTTTGCATGCAAGGAAAGGCATGATGCACGTAATTTCACAGATAACTTTTCTCATTAATATTTACCCACGTGGAGAAGACAAAGGTAGGATTTACAGAAACTTTCATTTCCTGTGAGCATTATCCATCCTCTTAGCTGCAGCAGTAAGAGCATGGACATCACAGAAGTTACAGGGCAAATCACCAGTAACTGCATTTCCCAGCTCCTTAACCTGAATGAAATTCTATTTGGAGTAAAAAGGGTTGCGTTACAAAAAGTGACCTCATCTAAAACCTGCTGAAATTACTGAAATGACTTCTCTGCTTCCCTGGGCTACAAGTAATTGGTAGGTAGGGAAAAGTGTTGTTTACTTTTCAGGGCAGCAACTTGTGTTCTGTCTTATCCTGCACCCCACAGCTGCTCCAGCTCCTTCCTGCAGTTCACAGAGCAAAGCCATGGGGGGCTGCTCTGACTCTCCCCACTCTCATTCAGCTCATCAGCGAAAAGACCTGCCTGTACATACCTTTAGAGACAATCAAAAATTACAAGGCACTTTTCTGTTCCTTTGATTATTATTTGTGAAACTGATGCATTCACAAATATAAAACAGGGCTTGAAAAAACCCAAAGTATTCTAACAAATAACTGACTATACAGAGACAATGCATTTTTCATTATTCTTAACTGAAAAAAAATTAAGCCTCCTACTAATTAAGTGGCTGGAAATATTTTACTTCTCTATCTAGAATCCCAGTGGAAAACCCTTGCAACTTGAACACAGATCAAGTCTTGGCTTTGCCAGTAATTCTACTTTGGCTTCAGAGAAAATGCATATTCCTTGGTCACAAACCTACAGTTTGATGAGCATGAAAAGGGGTGAAATACACATTGTCCCAGATTGCTCCCTGTCAAACCCACTCATTTCTTCATGCCATCATATGCTAATTTTTTTGCCTACATGATTCATCTGTATGACACACTCTCCTCATTCAAAAGTGACAGTGAATTTTCTGCAGACTGAAAAGTACTGTTAGTCAATTTGTAACCTTTTCTCTTAGAGGAAAGGAGCTATAATTTCAGTTTCCCTTCTAGTAACAAAAAGATCCATGTGTGGCAGCTGTGAAAAAAGGGCAATCACAAGGAATGTGCATACACAGTGCTGCCGAAGTTTTGTCAGCTGAGCATGAAGTTTTGTAAAAACTGTGAACAGCCCACATTTGGAACACTGAGGAAGCACATCCTTATTCTGTAATCCTAAACCAGAAATGCTAAAAAGAAATCTTTTCCCTTCCAAATCGCTACTGATACTGTCTAGTTCAGGCAAAAGAAATAGATGACAAAACTACAAACAAAAGACTCCCTTTCCTTCTCCTCTTTCACTCCCTTGATATTTCAAAATACTTAAGAAAGGGCAATCCAGGTCCACATTTCCAGCTTTTAAACAGCTACTGCAAGTAACGATTAATAAACCTTACTAGCCTTGGATCCTCTGGCAGATCTTGGGGATGAACTCACCTCTAATCCACATCAGTACCACAGCTTTTAGGATCACTCTTCAAAGGAATGGAACAGCTTACCATCATCATTAGGTAATTTTAAGTTAAGTCAGAAATAAAGTGGCTATTAAAATTGCGAAGGCAGCTTCTGAAACATAAATTTAGATAGAGCAATTGCTGTCTGTTGATAACGTATGTTTGCAGAGAGCACTGAAGATACATCTTCAACTTCAGATTTACATACTTTTACACATTTAGACAAACAAACCATAAATTATCTTGGGAAAGGGAAAACTTGACATTAATTGGACTAGAATCTTAGTTGGTCTTATCAGTGTATGCTTATTTCTGGATATTGTCTCTTCTTTGTACTTTCCATCACTTGTGATGACAGGTAGCTCCCACAAAACAATATTTACGAAAAAACCCCAGGGATATCTAAAATAGAATTGCATACAGTTGCAAAGTATGTTGAAGTGGCTGAACAGAAAATACATCATGTTAACCTAGTGCGTGGGCTAACTCCAAAATGTTTTGTCTCCTACTGTGTGACTGCTGATAAACACTGCTGGTGATAATCTTTATTTGGCGAAGCCCTATGTCTCTACACCTCTAGGTTTAGGGATTCCCATTGAGTTTTATAACCAGACCCCACCTGCCAGTGATAATAAGGTGCAGGATGGGGGAGACAAACCTTCCAGCTCCATACAGCTTGTCAGTCGTATTTGATGCAGCAATTAAATGAGAATTACAGGCAGGAATTAATCTTGGTTTAAGCTAGGGGAGCCCAACCTCACTAGTCCAGGACTTAATTCTTTTAAACACTTTGACTCCTCCTGCCCTTTGTCATCCAGGAATGTTCAGTAAAATTGTGGAGGTTTTTTTAAGAGTGGGTTTCATTAAAAAAATTCTATAGTGATGATGAACACACGTGCAAGTAGCATTTCATATACATACCAAAACACTAAGCCATATACTGATTATGTTTTTAAGTTCCTTCCTTGTACTTGTGCTGAGAAGCAACTCACCCATCCTCAATTCACTACATCTTTTCCCTTTCCAGTGACAATTCCAATTGGTATTCTCTTTTATTCACATACACAGAAAACCAGCTATCAGCCGCCACTGTTTCCCCAGATGTGAAATTAAATTTCCTGATCTTCTGATTTAATATCAAGTCTAAAGCCTGCTCCAGTCCCATTTGTTAGAAACAGTTGAAAATCCCTCACCAAACAGCTTTCCTCATGGCCAGCCACAAATCTATTTCTGTTGTTCTCAGAGCAGTGGGGACAGCACCAGGATACAAAAATCCTCACTCCTTGTAGCCCTCAGGTCATTTTCTCTTCTTTCAATGATTTCCAGATGACTTTCATCCAAAAAATCAGTTCTAAACCTCATTAACACTGACACTGAAAGGTTTGCAATAGCAAATGTTTTCTTCCATCTAAAATCTTTCAGCTGTTTGCTCAGTCCCAAGTATATTAGAAAACCTGAATGCTTCTTGCTTGTTCTATCATTTTAAGTCATCATTTTTTACTAATTTTTAAGACTTTGATTGACTGCCACAAAAAACCTTATCTAAGTGTAAAAGGCCTATTACCTTGTACAGCTTTTAGCTGTTGGCCTTCTTTTTGTTTTGCATCGGAATTAATTCTTCATCTAAGAGCAGACAGAATAATTTCCACACTTTCACCCGAGAAATAAAATATAAAAGCAATTTCTTTTTCCTGATAGTCCAATTCCTATTTTCTTTCTTTCTTTCAATTGGTACCAGTATTCAGCTTTGTCATTTGCAAGATAATGGCTTAAATGTCTGTATTATGATGTCTTCTCTCCTTTGCTTCTCAAGTAAAGAACTACTTCTCTCAAACCAACAGATTCATTTCTAGATGCCAGGTTAAAACTGAGGGAATGTTTGGATCTAAGCCTTGACATGGAAATGTATATGATCTTACAGGGACTGACAAGGGAAGCTGCACCATTTTGGAAAAAAGCACTTATAAGAACTGTCAGTAGCATGTTAAATTGAAGTTACAGATGTGATTTGGTGTATTATTATTAAAGTACTGTGATATGAAGATTGTCATACTGTAGTGTTCTCAACAATTTAAAATGTTTCTATTTATAAGCACTAATTTCATGTTGTCAAGTAGAGATTTAAGCTGTTTTGACCTATAATGACTATGTGCCAAAATTTCAGTCTCTCATTTTCATGTATCAAATACACCTCGGGGGAAGTTCTTTCCTAAAGAATATAATGCTGCCGTCCAATGTCAGGTGTTCAGTTACACAGATGACCCTCAATTATTTCTGAAAGAGAAATTTCTATTAGAAAATGTGCTTTAAAAAATGAAAGAAGCTCATTAAACTTCTGTAAGCAACGTGCCAGAATCCTACCTTTTGTCAACCATCCCCAGGTAGGCAACAACTGTGTTACTCCTGGAGGGAGTTCAGCACAGTCCACTTGTCCTGGACCATTGCAGTAACCCGTATTTTGCTTTAGGCCAGTGGATTTCACGCTTTATAGCTGCTGCCTCTCAAAGCATGGCTTTTGCTTTCTGAAAGGTACTGGAAACAGTAGTTAATATATGTTCTAACATTTTACAAGCTTTAAGGGCTGGATATTCCATACTCTGGAGCAAAGCAATTGAATGACTCCTTCTTACCCTTGTCTTGCATAAACTCTTAAAAGTCAGAGCTCCTATTGGACAAAATGCCACCAAGTCACAGTTAAATAGGTTTCATATCCACTTCGTTGTAAGGACTTCTTTCTATATAAGACCAGTATTTGCAACCCTTTAAAAATCCTTTTGCAAGTTACAAAGGATTTACAAAGAAAATAAAAACCACTTCAGGTGCAAGAGAGTGTTGCTGCGAAATAACTTGGGAAAAAGGCTGATGAATAGGATAAGAAACCTTGGAAAGATAGACTGCAAATAAATAACCAGGGAAGATGAACATAAAAGTATTAAAGTTGGTGGTATTGGTTGGCCTCAGAACTCCCTTCCACAAAAGAGCTTTCAGAGCAAATCCACAGATAGAGGGAGATGAAGGCTACCCACAGGGAGATAAAATATTTCTTATCTTTTTTGATGAAATCAGACTCTCAGACTTTTTTGCATCTAGGAGTCTTCCTACTGTGATTAATCTGCACTTTCTCTGAGAAGGTAATTAAAACAACCACACTTCTGTGGAAGATTTTTCAAAAACCATCTGACTTAAAGAATACTGGTCCCAGTCAAAGGCAGTGTACACCACCACTCAGAAAAATCCCAGGAAGTGGCTAATCCTACCCTTTTGGATCTGGCAGTTTGCTGCTTCACTGTGATTTGAGCAGCAGCTGGATTGGTCCCTCTCAGCTCCAGGTTTTATTACATCCAAGCACATTCTATCCCCTGCTTGTTTGGTCTGATTGGCAGCTTTTCTAATTTAAAGAGAATCATAATATTTTAGAACGGAGGAAAAAAAATGAGTTCATGAAATACCCTGTGCACTACTCTACTTCACCCAACCCCCACAGTATTCCAGGAGGGATAAATGCCAGGCCCCTTAATATGCCCTGGCACAGGTAACGTGGGGCTTGTTGATGATCAGGCTCTTTGGGTATAAACTGTGTGTATTTAAGTGTTCTTTAATACTGTTGTGACTGGTGACCCTGCTAAGGAGCTACTGCACCATGATTTAGTTAGATGTGATTAATTCCACATAACCCTTGTTATTCTAGATTAGATCAGCTTGCTCTGAATAATTCCTTCCTTTCAATTAGAATATTAAATCATCTTCTTCCGTTTTAATGTTTTGTGTAACATCAGCCAGGGAGGGTAGTGTTGGGTGCTAAGCAGCCAGAGGCTTGTGCTAGCACACTTCTGCTGCTTGTATTGATGTTACCACCTGCTGTCCCTCCAAAAAAATAAAAGATACAGAGGGAGATATATCTGCAGACACAGATTTCAAGCTCCAGGCAGGTTCCAGGGTATAACCCTGATGAATAAATTGCTTTAGGACACTTAATGTATATTAAAAATGCCAGGATCAACAGTATAGAAAAGCAATGGAATTTTGTGCTTTTAAGGGTTTAGGAGTAGTGTTTGACTTAGCTAAAGGTGATGATGACGACTTGTGGGACATTTACTTCCAGTTACTGTATCTCCATGAATCAAGTGTCATTTAATGTCACATGATGACAGCCATAGGAACAGGTACAATTTGTCACACAGTCACAGCAGATTAATGAGATAGTCAGAGGGCTGGCAAAAGCTTTGGCAAGAATGAGGCTGAGGAGAAAGAACAGGAGTGGGAAGAGATGGAATCTCACTGCCCACGTGGGCAAAAAATCAGTTTATTTGCCCCTTCAAGCACTACCTCAGCACTAGGTTATACCTTGCTTTTGAATAACAGGTTAAAAGGGAATCTAGTTCCAAAAAAACTAAAAAGATTATTAAATCTTTGAATAACTAAATGCCATAATCAACTAAAAAAAGACATGTAGGATTTTTGTTGTTAGTTAAAGCCTAAGGCTGAAACAACAAAAAGCTCTCATAGGTAGATGCAATCACCAAAGACCAGAATTCTGGACAAGTTTATGCACTGGGGTGGTGTAACAAGAATATAAAACAGGAATATATAAGCTACAGGAAGATTTTATAAGTACCTAAACTGTCAATAAGACAAGGGTTATTTGCAGAAACAGCAACTTCCTCAGTGTAATTCAAGGATAAAAAAGGTCAAAGAAGTGAGAAAAAGCATTAAATTGTGTAAGAAATCCTGGGACTCTTAAACGAACTGAAGTGCAGTAGAACAATCTGATCTTCAAATAGTGTCAGTATCAACAGGCACTTTGGCACAATTCATTTTTCACATTACAGAAATGTATTCAGGGGCACCATGGTCTTTGTTTTGTAAGAATGTGAGTGGTTAGCAAAGTGAACACCATGAAATAAATCTAAGGATTTTTCTCCTGAATGTAACAGAGACAAGAAAAATAGAACTATTAATCAAATCTTTGCTATTTAATATTTCACAGCTATGGCTATATTGTACACTGCTCACCATGGGCTTTTAGATCATTTTATATGGAACAAAAAAGTTCAGAAAATATTCAGCCTGAGAAGGAATCAATGGCAGAGAAGTCTGCTTTTTTTCAAGGAGTGTTTTGACTATGGCTCCGTGCATGGTTCCAGTCCTTTATGGGGTAAATGAACATTTTTTTAATCAAGCCTGAAGATCGTCATCCTTCTCAGACTGAACCTGGACACTTTGGCCATGCTGCCTGCCCACGGTGTGGAGACACAAGCAAGCTCTCAGTGTGCTGGGAGCCAGCCACCAGCAAGCCAGCTACCACTCAGAGGGCACATGGTCATAGTAATGTAGCACCAGGTCTAAGCTAAAATGACCTCCTTCTATTCACCTCGAACACAGCTGCTTTTCAGCGCAAGTTTGCTCAAAGCTGCCTAAGAAGATCCTGTAGGATGATGCTGGGACATGTGTCAGAGCTCTCCTGAAATCTTCCCCTTGGCTCTGAAGGTAGTGGGGCCACAGATGTGACAAGTGCATAACTTCTCTCCAGTAAAGTCCTAGGAAAGTTTTCCTAAGGTGTGAGGTTGCCCATTTCTCCCATATCCAGAACCACTGGCTGCAGTGCCACATGTAACATCGGTGAACAAGGATTGGTTTTAACAAGGAACCCTTCATTATGATAGAAAGGACAGAATAACAACAGTTAATAGCAGGCACATCCCCCCCATGCAGGTGCTTGTGATGCCTCTGGAATGCAGTAATGGCCCAGCCCCCAGACTCTGTCATCAATTGACATTCAAATGCTTGACAAGGGAGAGCAGGAAAATGTTGTTAAGGAGGAAGCTGAGGTACAGAGTGACATAATTTGTCATTCTGCACACAAAACCAGGCATGGGACTTGGACGTTAGGCCAGTGCTTTTTCCACTGGACTGCAACTCCCCCTGCCATGAGAAATTCCATGCATAGGTTTGCTTTCCTTGCCATCAGCCCTTACCTAAGATAAAGTGTGTGCCACTGGGACACGTGCACCTTAGCATGGGCCATGGGGGAAGAGTTCACATCCAAACAGCTCCTATTCCCAACACCATGTGCCATATCCCATCCTGGAAAGCTGGAAAACTCATCTGAGACAAATACAGATGTGAGGAATCACTTTAAGAATCAGGAAAAGTGAACATTTTCACAAACCCTTACCAATGCATCAGCCTATGCTTTGCCAATATGCTGAACACGACATGCAGTTCTGATTCCTCTCAGTCTAAAACCAATCAAGCCCAACTGGAGAAGGCACAGAGAAGGATGATTAATAGCACCAAGTTTTCTCATTTCCAAAACTCCTCAGCTTGGAAATCAATGATTAAAGGAGACAGAGAATACAAGTCTAAGAGAATAACACTGAGTGACAGAAGCTGGTGAAGTGAGCATGATTGTTTCTTTAAAAAAAAAAAACCACCAAAACAACCTGGTTATGTTTTCTATTTTCAAGCTGGCAATGGAAAAGCAGGATGCCTGCAGGACTCTTTTCTCCAGTGCAGGATCCAGCTGAGTTGCTGCCCAGGGCAGAGCCCAAGTCCTCTGCCCGAGGGCCTGTTTATGAGTTATCTTCACAGTTGGCAGAAACCTGCTTCACCTTGTAATGGTGGGACACAGGGGGATGGAGGAACATGGAGAGAGGGAGCAGGAAGGGCATGGAAGTTCCTTTTTTGGTTATCACTGATTTATGTGACACAGCTGAACTTCACCAGTGTTCAGGATACAAGTGTCATTTTCTGATTTCTCTGCCTTCCATAGCCTCAAGTTAATGACAGCCAAGCTATTTCAGGGCACAATTGAAACAGAAAAAGACTTTTTAAGTTACTGCTTTTGGGAAAAAAACCCAACCCAAAACTGCAACTTAAATAGTTCTGCCTAAATACATTTTCTACCTAAAATTACATTTGGAATACTTACATTTCTTAAACATAACTGTGCATTTTTAGAATTTCTTATTAAGCACCAACACTGTAAAGAATGAAAACCAGTGGATGAGAAAAGTCATTGACTTGAGGAATTGGTAATGAAGTTTTTTGATAGCTGTCAAAGGGAACTGTATGGAATTGATCCTGAAGACTTGCCTTCACTGCAAATCAGCTTACCATAAGTTATCATTCAGTGCAGGTCAGCTGTTCCCTGAAAACCAATTAAGTATGAATGCTAAAGCCAAGTAAATTCAGTTAGGAAAACACAATTGCTTGCCACTTGCTTTAAATCATGCTGGTTTATATCAGTTCTCATTATTTACCCTTATCTTTTTGCCTTTGCCAAAAAGTATCCTTGAAGACCTTTTCTTATCATTGCCATACAAAACTAAAAAATGTATTTTCCAGAAGATTTCATTATGTTGTTCTTTGTTCTTTTTTTTCCCCATTCAGAGGCAAAATAAGTACCGTGGCAATCAGACAGTTGGTATTTAATATTTGATAAAATTAGAGACCTTCAGAGAACCATCTGTCACATTTTGAGATGTCATTTGAGAAAGGCATATCCATCTTTCCTTAGCTTTGTAAAACTCTAACTCCAAAGATTACCTACAAACTCCTACAGAAGAGCACTACAGAACATGTATAAATAATACAATTTTTTTCTTGCCATCTCTCAAGATTTCACAAAGCCCTTGTGAGACTAGAACTCTTTTCTATTTTAATACAGTTCACTGGAAACACTGTTAGAGACACAAGGTGAAAGCCTGAAACACCCCAGGCAACCAGATGCCCAAGAAATGTTCCAGAAGAAAGTGTTCCCTGTTTCACATGCTCCTGGCCCACATTACTTTCCCTGCTCAAACCACCTGCTGGTCTTCTCAAGTGTTCTTCATGTGCCTGCAAAGAGCTCAGTTTCTCTCTTAGCCACAGGTTTTTTTGGCTATTTGCAAGACAAATAACTCTGAAGAGACCCTCACATCTGTGATTTGTCACTGTGTTGTGTTCTTATTTAAAGTGTGACTCATTTAGCTGAGGTATACAGCATAAATAAGCAGCATGTCAGACGGCCAGCGCTGGCTTGCCTGGGCATCCCTTTTTGGCCTTTGTTCCTGTCACTTAAATCGCTAAAGTTTTGCTCTCTTGTGACCACAGCGCAGCTCTCGACCCTCTGGGAATGAGAAAGCCCCAAACATTTCCCAGAACCATAGTCCTCTGGGAATGTGGCATAAATAAGTAGCTGAAGAGTCATTATTATTCCCTTGGCCTTTCCCAGACCTCCCTTAGGTCTTTCACAGAGCACGGCAGGGGCTGCCCCACAGGAGGGCTGGCACAGGGCAGGGGCCACCAGAGGAAAGGGTGCCTGAACCTTGGATGAGCTCCTAGGAGACACCACAAGGTCATCAAAAGTGGAATATTGTGATGACAGACAACGCAAATAACTCTGGAAAAAAAAGAGTCCTCAGCGTTGTCACAGGCTGAGCATGGTAGTGTCACAAACCTGCTCCAGCTGCTGGCATGTGGGAATGACCTGATAGTTCCTTCAGATAGATCTATCCCACACATTCCTTCCCCAAGTGCTGAATTTACCATATGCTTCCAAAAAATTGTAATATTTTATGCTTAAAATGTTTTCAATGGATGCTCCTTTTGGCTGGGTCTGGACTCAGAGTTGCAACAAGGGTTCTTCTCCCTCTCGTGAAACAAGGTAATTCCCCTTTGAAAACAGGCCCATGTTGTACAGCTACCTAAAGCAAATTCCTCCCCACCAGTCATCTGTCCGATCTTATTAAGTACTTAGATTGGGACTGCAGTAAATACCTTTAAATTTTGAATCTATCATGTGGTAACCACAGATACCATCATTTACGGGTAAAACTGAGTTTTGTGGCAATACAATTTTCATTATAATGAATAAATTCATATTTAGTAACATCAACTCCAATTACATTTATATGTGATCCAAAAAACAAACTCAGTCTAGAAAATAAATGGTAGAAGGACCAAATGAGCTTTAATTTTTCTTGTGTTAACCTTATACACCATGCCTGTCCTTGGAAAATAATTCTCCAGATTCCTTTTCTCAAACCCACGTAACTATGTGCCAGACTGGGATTTTATTTGATCAACTTAGATTATGTAACTGGGACTTCTCACTGATTTCTTCGTGCCAAAAATTGCAGCCTAAAGAATACAGTTTGTTTCAGGGAACTGTGGTAGCAGCTTTTCCCTAAATTAGCAAAGTTAATTCAGTCATCTTGTTTGTTATCCCAGAGTAATGATGCACGAGTTTCCAATGCTTCTCAAAACTCTAAGTTACCATCCTGTTATTGGGGGACTCAGAGAGAGAAGCCTTGACAGGCACTCAGGCTTAAAAACAGCCTCACAACATTTGCATTTCATGCGTCACAAATACCTGGCAACAATTACTGACATGCAATTCTGTTTGGTACCAGGGGACAACAGGTCCCATTTTCCTACAGAGATCCAGTGATGCAGCTGGGGGTGACCAATGGATGGATGGCCACTGCCAGGTCCAGCAATGAGGATTGTCACAGAGCAGAAGGGGTAGGAATGACCAGGCTTTTTGATCATCTGTGTGGCAATGACAAGGAGTCTTGCAATTACAACCAGCAAGGCTTCAGTCACAGAGGAAAATGAGAAAAAAGGGACAAGAGTTGCTGTGAATTTGTCAGCTGCTTCTAACCTCAACATTCAAATACCTGCAGATGCCATTTCTACCAGGAAAATGGGAAAATTTGTTTTTTAGGTGTGCAATCTTATTCCCAGGATGGGTTTTCTTTCAAGCTTAAAATTATTATTTGAACTAAGAAAAGACAGCTCAGAATAAATTATAGAGCAGACATCTACATAACATTTGTCTCAAGAGATAATTACTCCCACTTTGCCACCAGCAGCAACTTAATGAAAACAGCAAGTGTTTGGTAATACCACACAGGCACAGGAGATGTCACCAATTCCAGAGTCCCAGTAACAGTCAGATCCTTGAGGCACTATTCCTTCTTTCTCCAACTTTTCAAGCTTTTGAAAACAGCTAACAAAAATAAATCAGTTATAGTGATTTTGCAGGCATTCCTAGGCTTGTTTTCAGTTGAAGTTATTTCCCCAGAAAACAGTACTTGTATGATCCCAGCAGCAACTCACTGCTAGACCTGCTTCTAATTACTACCCTGTTCTCCACTGGAAGATTTCTTTTCCACAGTGCCCTCACATTTTTATGGGTGTCTATTATCTAAACTTCTTCCCCTTAAAACTGGTTGTAAGTAAACATATATAACGTATGGTAACAGAAGAGATACAAGAGGCCATGTTTAGATTATGGGAAGGGCAGTCCCTGCTTCTGGTCTGCTTAATAACTCTGCTGCAAACAACAACCCTTACAGCATTATATCAATTTCCCCCTAGTTTACTGAGTCAAATAAGTTCTGAACTATTAGGCTGGAGGTAAGTGATTTATCTTTTGTATTTATCCCCCAGAGAAACACCTCTAACAATGCACTAATATTTGCCTTGGCAAGCAGGGTTTTTCCTAGACCTGACATGGCAGAGGACTTGTTATAAAGTCAGCTTCATCTCTCAGAAGAAGCATTTCTCTAGAATGGCTCTTAATTTAACATTGAGCTCCATTAATTTTGAACTAGATGCCATCCTTCTGACTGCTGAGTTGAAGAACTACTGCTTTTCTTTCTGTCTGAGATTTGTGCCTGCTGACAGACTTTTTTAATGGGAGTTTTCACCAGATATTTCTCAAAATTTCAGTCACAAGAAGGCATACAATTTCTGATAGGTTATATATTCCCATTTCTTGAAATAAAAGTCAAAGTAATAAGTATATCCTGCCATACATTTACATTCACCTCTGCACATTTGAAGTCATTGATAAATCATTAGGAAATCTTTTCAATTGCTGGAAAAACTCCTGGGTTTTTTGCAGAATTTCTCATGACTGATCATTACTACAAAAGTCTGTTTCAAAACAATCCTCTGGCGGCAGCAGCAGCTTTGATGATAACTTCATGCTGTCACCCACAATTCAAGCCAGCCTGTGAAAAGGAGTGATCCCTCTGCCACAAGCACACCACGAGATTCTCTTGACATTCAACAGCTACTTAATCTGCAAGAGCAGCTGTTCCTTTCCTCCAGGAAGGATTCAGAAAAGTTGATTGCCATTAAGCTGTGAACACATTCTGCCCTCTCAGTTCTTAGATAAAACTGTATCAGTGCTTTTGCCTTGCCCTGTTTGATACAACCAAGGACTTCCGTGGCTTAGGGACTTTACAGCAGCGCCAGGATCCAGGGGAGGACACTCCTTTCCCCACTGAGAGCGCCCTCAACACCCACATGTCACCCTCTCTTGGACCCATAGTGTCTTTAATAGACATGACTTAAAGGCATCTTACCACAAACACTTAATATACAAAATACAAAAGAATAAAATCACACGGGCCTGGACATTTCTAAAATGTGAAAATCCTGAGGTTCAGCCCTTCCCTGCTAATCACTTCAGTCCTTTGAGTGTATTTCTTCTTTAAACTTGAGTCTATCCTGTCTACTGAGCAAGGCAGGGATTCACTCTTGCTCTTACATTCAGCTACAAGTTTCTAAAAAACACACTAGGACACTCCTTCCACACACGCCACAGGTTATAACACATCCCTGCTTTGCCTCTGGGCAGCAATTGTGGGAAAAAATACCAGAGAAAGTCCAAGATTCCCTCAAAGACAAGGCTCCTGTCAGATACTTTGACTAATTGCTTTGCAATTAATTTCAAGGTCTTGAGTAACCAAGCACTGCCAAGCCCACCACTAAACCATATCCTCAAATGCCACATCTACGCATCCTTCAAATACCTCCAGGGGTAGCACCACTGCCCTGAGCAGCCTGTGCCAGGGCTTAGAGCCTAGAATTACACCTTATTGAGGGGTGCTCAATACGGCCCACCTGCTGGTTAGGGTTCAACATAAGGACACAAGCTGCCTAAAGAAAATACTTTGTAGTTTTTGTGATTTTTGTTTGTGGGTGGTTTTTTTTTCCATTTATTTCTGCTCCAGTCTTCTATTCAAGTTGTATCTTCTCACAAAATCAAAGTGAAAAAACTCAACTCCCCTTTAGTTTCCCTCTGACTCCCCTACACAAAGCCCAGAGAATTTAGTCTGAAGTGCTGCAGCTCTCAGGATGCATCTGCTTCCCAGACAGGGAACAAGACAATTACTCCTGAGGTGGCAGTAGTAGCTGGAAAGTTATTGAGTGGCATAAGCCCTGACAGTTCCAGCAGGAAAGCTACTCCCCAGGCTTCAGAGAAAGGTGGAGAACTTTCAGATCCCTGCGGGGTGAAAACAGTTCCATCTCCAACTCAAAGATGATGCTCAGAGCTGAGCATGTAGACGGAAGCAAAAATGTCAGGCAAAGATCAGAAAAAGGATCCTTTGTGCCATCACAGGAGTCCTGTGCCTCCCTTCCAGCTAAGTACAGTCCCAGTGTGCTGGAGGAAGGCAGGAAAATGGATTCTATACCACTCAGGGCTGAGGAGCAAAGCATTCCCAGCCATGGCAGGAGAGCCATCACAAGGATTTGTCTTAATACAGACTCACAGCGACTGAAGAGAAAAGCAGGCAGGGAAAGCAATTCCAATTACCAGATGTAATCACAATTTTAAATTGCTGAACATAAGAGCTTCATTCAAATCAGGAATTCCAGTTTCAGTTTGCGTCTGCACTCCAGAGCAATTTTCTGTTTCCAATTTTCTCCGAAACCATTGGAATTTGCCAGTAAAGCAGGAGCACAGACACTACTGAAGCCAGTGCTACTGTTCCCAAAGCAAGAGGGCAGCTTTAGATACACATGTGTTAGAACAGCAGTCATGGAACTCAATGCTTATTTACTGCATGATCAGGTGACATTTTGTTTAAAAAGTGCAAATTTTGGGCCAATTCCCACTGAAATAATAGTAACATAGCATTTAATATTTATCACCTTAACTAGCATTACTTTATGGCTGTTCCTCATGGGCATCACAAGGTCACACCAGTCCCTCAAGGTACCATTCTCTGTTTTCCCAACCTAAGCTGCAAACACTGCTAATGGCCTGAGCCCAGCAGAAGGCAGGATTTGTGCCTTGCCCTGCCTGACCCCACAGCACAATGCAGTCTCCTGGCACACCAGCTCACAGGTGTCACCCTTAGTCACACTCAGAGCTGCTGCCTCTTCCTGTGCCCTGCACAGGAGACAGAATTCCCTGGCAACCTGCTCTTTAAGTCTCCTGCCTTGCTCTTGCTTCTAAATGAGCACAGGCATTGTGTGTAGTCACTCCCAGCCCTCAGCAGCTACAGGGTCACCCAAATTACCTTCTTTTCCTGTACTAAGGGCTGAGGAAATTCAGTTACCTCAGACTTGCCTTCAGCCACGAACACATGCAGTTACCACACGTCCTCTGCTCCCTCATTTATGGCCAGAGTACAAGGCTTTCACCTTAAAGAAAACACCTCAAAGATGTCTTGCACTGTAAAAAATGGTTTATATATTTTTAACCTTTCCATACTTTAAAAGAGATCACCATCCACACTCCGAGTTCATGTAACCAACCCACGTATAAATTGTACAGCCCCCTTGCACATGAACTAGGGATTCCACTGAATTCTCAGGGAAGCTAACAGAAAAACACAATTGTCCACATTTACATTATATTTAACTTGAAAGTACTCTTTTTCTGGTTTCTACTAGAATGAATTTCCTTGTATAGTTATTTTTAAGAATGATGTTTCTTTTCTGCTCACAATCTTTATTTTTCTCTATAGCAAGAAAATGTTAAATACACTTCTATGATTCCACTTCTGTGTTTTTGGAGTCTACGTAAAGAAACTCACCCTGTACTCTTTTTAAAAGAATGAGCTGTTTGTAAAACAGAACACCCTCACAGGCCTTGAAAACCTTTCCACAGGTTGACACGCAGTGACAGTCACAACACCTGATGCCAATTAGTTGCTTGGCTTCAGCAAAGAGGACAATTAAACATATCACACCAGCCTCTGGCCAGACTTCTCCAAAAAGACTGAATGCCTGTTCCTGGACAGCTTTGGAAATTAAAGGTTTGGGTGAAATTCTTCTATTTTCATCTGCTGGGCTAAATCAGTGGGTTTGGTGGTGCTGGCTGGCAGAGTTTGTTTATTGGTACATTTGTCTTTGCACTGCTGGGCAGCAACTGCAAATCTAATTACTGCCAAAGTGGCTCCTGGGGCTTGTGCTCAGGTGTTTTGCTTAATATCAAACCTAAATAAAAACCTCACTAGCAGGGACCTGTTAATAACAATTTGGGATATGAATGCTCTCGAGGAGAAAAGGCACCGCTTTCAACGCCCCCCTCCCCTCCAGCCCTTTGCTATTCAATTCTTCAGGCAGTACCAGTGTGCAAATCAGCAAATATCACCTCACCATTTCCAGGTAACACTTTTCATCGTTGCCCAGTGAGTGCTTTTGAGTGGGGCTTTCCCTCTCTAGCCCTGCTGGCACGAAACCCCTAATTGATTTGTGAGGCTTTATCTCAACAGGACAGCTTGGTGCATTTGCTTCAAGTCATGTTCTTGGTAACATCTATATAGTCCCACAGATGCTACTGGCAAGGCTAATAAATAATTCCATTCAAAAGGCATGAGAAGGAATTGAAAGTAAGCCAAAATGCCTCAAAAAGCAATTTAAAATGTATTTGCTACTCTACAAGGCATACCTTTTCTTTGAGAAATACTTAAATCACTCAACAGAAGATGCCCTTCTAAACATACTTTAGTTTCTCTCAGTAATTCCAACAGCATAAAAGCCTTGTAGTCTTGAAATAAATTTTTTAAAGTACTTTATTTTTCAGAAATTGTGATGCAAAGAGCACAGCTGAGACCAATACACAGAAAAATATTGTAGAAGGTGTTGACACTCACTGTTCTTCATCCCGTGCCTCAAGATTTGATATTAAATCTCTGTATAAGTTAAAGGAGTGTTAAATGAATGATTAGCCCATTTATTGTCAGCTGTGCTTCTCTAGTTCTCACAGGATTTATATTACTTGATCAGAAAGTTATGCTGAGAGAGTTACTTAATTAGATTTTCAAGTTTTGCCACTTCAGGGAAATACGAGGGTAGAAGACAGAAGAAGAATAAAAATATGCAATGGTTTCTTTTGCTGACTTTAAAGAGGTGTTTTTGCTTAAATTCTACTTTCTTCAGAGTCTTGGATGTCTTTTAGGTGTTTTAAATCAGCCAGTGACATTCCCCTTCTAGCCCCACCACTGATTGCTTTGCAGTGCTTGTGCTGTTCAAAGGGACAGGAATAACCCTCCCAACAGCCTCCTGTTACTGCTCCCTTCTGCAAGGCCATGGAAAGCAATGCCAAGAGCAGGTCTGTCCCCTTTTCAGTCTAACAGGGAAGAAAGGCAAACTTCAAGCTATTTGGCCAGTGATCACCCATCTTCCAGAGGCTTGAGACTCAGATTCAATCAAAATCTAAGGTTTACAAGCATTTTTGTTTCATGAAACAGCTCTTTAATCTTTCCTTTAAATAAAATCAAACTTGAATTAAGTTAAAATCAACATGGCTTAGTTGTGACTCCTGATACCCTCAAAAGGTAAAAAAAAAAAAGGAGATCAATTTAAAAGAGAAAAATGGAGAAAAAAGATACATCCTGTAAATACCACTTAAAGAGCCTATTTTTAGGAATAGGCTGCAGTTGGCTTAGCTGCCTTTCTTTAAAGAATGAATCAACAAAACAATGTGCAAGGAAAAAGAGTCCAGATTAGAATAGAATTATAAGAGAAAATGTATTTTCTATGACTATAAAAGCTACAGAAATGCCTTATTTTAGCTCTTGCTGATTAATTATCAAATAGGTCATTCTAATACAGTTAGTAAATTGCTGCATTTATCATAATTCTCCCAGCAGTGTCAGTCACATCTGTACTGTTATTGCACCATAGATATTTCTATTTCATTACTGTGGCTAGAAAAATACATGTGGGTTAAAACTATAGTACGACCAGAGAGAAAACTGTTTTAATACCTTGTTCCTCAGGGAGGAAGAGGAGGATGTGACTTCTCCAAAGCAGTCTTTGCCCACTGTAGGTTCCTGAGAGCTGATGCTTTGGTGTTGCCTGACCAGAACAGGGAGCCTGGGGATCTGCAGAGCTGGGGTGTGCAGAGCTTGCACCTGAGGACAGGCCAGGAAGGACTACAGTTTCTTCTCTTCCTCTTTTTCAGACTGTCCCACCTGAATGAGAAACTGGAATGCTGTGTGGTGCTTGAAGACAAGAAGAAACTTGCAGGAGTGGGAAAATTCAAACTAGGCAACTGGCAGTGAGACTGGGAACATATTTGGAGAAGGTACAGTGATCAGCCTGACAGTGTAAGAACTGGCAGCACAAACCCATTGAGAAGATCAAGATGTTTTCCAGGAAAACACACAAAGTCAACAGATTTCCAATTCCAACCAGGGCAGGAGGTAACAGTCATTCAGGTTTTTTAAATGTTTAAAATCCCAACATTCTTAGGAAGTTAAAATCAAACGTGTTCTAAATCCTCTCCTAGGGGAAATCAGTTCACTGTCCCACGTCAAAAAAGTGTACCCAGCAGAGTGAGTGCTGACAAGCACAGGTGAAATTTGGAATTACTCCATTCCCTCGTTTGAGGAGGACATCCCATGCACTTCCCGGAGCCATGGCATTCCCAGAAGAATGAAGGGACTTTGTGCAAGTCTGAGGAAACAGGACTAGGCAAGGTAAGTCAGAAGCACAACAGTGGATATGGAAGGTGCCCTTCTGTGTGGAGATTCAGCTCACCTTCTGACACACGATTCCACTGGGTATTTAAAGATTAAGGTTTCACTTTAGTGCAGTTGAGGTTGATTTGGGCAAGTCAAAAACTTGGAACAATTTGACCACTAACCTGCAGAGGAAAGCCAGAGTGAATCCTTTCATCTTCAGCTTTCCCACCCCTGGATAGCCAACCTCCTCACCTACTCCAAGCCACTTGTTTTTAACTTTAGAGGGTTCCCAGTCCAAGCCCATTTAGGATTAAAAAAACCAAGTTAATTTGGAGTGGTCTGCTCCCCACACAGTATCCTTATCTTTGGTCCAGCTGCAGTGTGAAAGGGAGCCTGGATTTCCCCTGCCCCTCCCCGTGAGCTCTGAAGGCCATAATGTTGTGGCTCTGCTTTTAAAATCCTCTTTCACTGTACTTTTATGAATTTACAATGCAGGTAACCAGCAAAATGTGAAAGATATTGTGTCTTCTTTACCACAACAAATACATCAAAAGAGTGAAACACTGGCAACTGATTAAAGTATTTCAGTGAATAGATTGTCCAGCAATGATTTTTATGCATTTTATAGCCATTTAGCTACTTCATAATAAACTTTAAATATAGAATCTGGCAGTTCTTACAGAGACCTTAAAGAGGTCAGAGTCTTCTCTGAAAAATTAGAAATACTGTTCAGCTTTATATAAAAAGGTAATGAAAGAAAATCTCTAATACCAATAACCTGAAGGACTATACAGTTTATCCATTAAATGGACAGCACAGCCTTCATTTGTTCCAGCAAATATTCATGCTGAGTTCATCTAACTCCCAGACAGTGCCTTTCAAAAGGTACTTACCTAATAAAACAGTAAATCCAGCTTACCTAACAGTGAGGCAAGTATAGAGGAACTAGCCAGCATTTTTGAAAGGCATAAGAATTCTAAAGCAGCAGTAGCCATTTCCCCTTGATTTATGGGAGCTTCAGCTCCCTGGGAGCACACAGCCCTCATGCATATTTGTAATCCCTCCCCAGCACAGAGTTGGCAGAAGGCAAACTCCACCACAGTCTACCTGGTTAGTTTTCTACTTCTCCAATAAGCAGCTGGTTTATAATAACTCACTCTCTGCATTTCTTATGGTTTATAAGGTGGATGAGACAAGTCATTTGAGATCTGTGGTTGCTGACATTGCAAGCAATTCAGCAATTCCAGATTTTTTATAGATCCTTCATTTTTTTAAGTAGATCAAACTGCTAAATGCAAGGAGGTAGAGAAAACACTAGATTGTGGGGAGGGGGCCAGGGTTGTGTAAATGTGACTCTATTATTCTATGTCAAAAGACAATTAATTCAGCCACCTACACTCAGTATTGCCTGGTCTCCTTGTGCTCCTCCACTGAAGGATTACTCTTCTGTGCCCTGTGGCACAACCAGCAGTACATGTCATTCTTGACATGTATGTCTGCAGCCCGTTATTAAAGACTTCAGAACCTGACAGAGATTTCAGTCTTTCCAGTCCATGCTGACATTTCTGTATCTTTAGCTTTGAAAAGTCCTGGGGAGCACTTCTGAAACTTCCTCAATTTAAGCCTGTTCATCCTTGCTTTACCAAGAGCAGTCAGGCAGAACAAGCCATTCCCTTCCACACTGCAACAGTCTAGGTGTAACGCATGGATCATCCTAATCCTCTCTTCCAGATAAGGAACATTGATTTGCCTCATCTTTTCTCAGAGGTCATGCTTTCACCCTTCAGACAACTCTCTTCCTCTCTGCACAGTCCTCAATAGGTGCACAGCTTTCTTGGATTTTGTACCCATATGGTCTAGGGTTTGGTACCTGATCCTCTAGGACAAGCCCTAATCGTGCAGGACAACTCACTCATTTCCCACTCAGACTACAGATTTCATTTCATGCACATCCCCCCAAAGGATTTTTCTTTTGACAGCCTTTCCCTGGAACTGCCATCCTCTCCTGTACAGACATTCCTGAGCCAGCTCTCCCCATGCCATCACTGCTCCTAAGCTCTGTGTTCTGCATTTGTACCTGTTGATAAATTTTAATGCTATTCAGACTACACTTCCAAGTTTGATAGGATCATTTCAAATCCCAAGCTTTTTCTTCTCCCAATACTCCCTTCTCTACTTCATGTCCTATGAGGATTTAAACAGCCTGTTCTCCAGCTCTTTGTCCAAATCATTAACAAAAACACTGACTAGTTTTCATCCCTAGTCTGTCTCCATCCATACTGTGGGATTTTGGACAAACACAGCAACAGCTGTCTGTAGGCTTCCAGGAGAAGCTGTGAGGGTGTGATACATATACCTCATCAAAGGAAAAGTGAATGTTGACAACTATCATTATCTACTATACTCCACTTCCAGAAAAATCAGACACATCAGATACCAGGGAACATATGCATTCAAATCCACCCTCCTGTGCATAATCTAAATTCCAAATTCTCTCTCTGGTTAATGCTTGGGTTTGCACATTATTACTCAATAGCAGTGAGATTTTAGCTCCTCCAAAGCATTGCATTATTAGCATTTCTCCCTCTAATGCTTTACAATTTCAACTTTTGTGCTAATTCTTGCTGTTACTTCACTGTATAACTCCCTACCTCAGAAAAATGCATCACTGATACAATGCAGTTACAGACAATTGGTGAAATATCAACACACATTTACTTTGAGGAATTGCCTTCTCACTGACAATGAAGCCCATTGTTTACGAGTAAGAGAAGCATCTCCTGGAGATGCCTCTCATCTCAGAGAAAATATACTTTTTTATTTCACCTAAGAGCAATTTGTCAAGAATCTTTATATTCCTCTAAACCTCTCTCAAGGTTATCTCACAGATGTTCAGAAATTAATTGAAAAAACCAGTGACAAAGCAGAGAAAACTTTGGCTCCTCAGAGGGGTTTTTAAGTTGCAGTTAACTCGTATAATCTCTGTGCACAGCCAGAAACAGGCACAGGCATGGCCCAGAATAATTTAAGCACTTGCAGTGCTCCCAGAGTCTGAGTTGTATTCAGCCTTGAGAATCCTGCAAAACAAATGAAAGAAGAGCAGGCTTCTCTCAGCAGCTTGGGACAGAAGAGAGCATTTCAAGGACATTTCAGCCTGGCTGCTTTCCCTGACAGCAGCCTTGGCAGAGGGTTGACACCGCTCTGTGCCAACCCCACACCACCTGGGAATCCCACCCATGAAAGGTGAGGGCTCAGAGCACCACTTGCAAATTTTTAGGGCACTTATATCACCAAGGCAATGGTAAAGGTCCTTCAGAAAACTCAAAATCAGCTCAGACCCATCCACAGCTTTATCTGTCACCCCTCTGCATCTGGGGCGAGGAGCACCATTTGGCCACACCAGTTCCCATCGGACTGGGAACAGGGAGATGCCTGCACAGACAGCTCAACCAGCCAGCCTGAATCCTGCTGCCAGCCCTCTGGGGTTAAACAGGCCGTCAGCAATGAGGGCAGCGAGCTGCTGCTGTAGAGACAGCCCAGGCAGCCCCTCAGCCAAACAATGTGCCAGCCTGGCTGCAGCGTGTGCAAGGAGGGACCCAACTCTGGGGGCTTCTCGGGAGGAAAACCAAAGAAAGACTATATAGAACACCATTTTCCTGGGAGAATGAAAGGTGGGGAGCAGGGAGAAAGTGCAGTGGGGAAAAATCAGCATTAAAGTTTCTACCATAGATGCCAAACACATAGCCCAGCAATAAGGTTAAAGAGAGAAAACATCTGAAAGCAAAGTACCAAAGCTCTGACCTGAGCCAGAAAAAGCCAGTAAGGGTGAGGGGAAGGATGTAAAACCTCCAGCTGACTGTCTACTGCCGTGTTTCCTTTCTTTTCTCTCCTTGGCTACGGACTAACAACTTCAGTTTAAAACACTTTCCACCCCTATATTTGAAGAGCCCAAAGGTGAAGAAAAGCAACTAAATTCAATTAGTTTGCCTTGACTATTTTTTCTTCTAAATACAACTTGGCTGCTAGCCTGCACAATTGACTCGGTGTCAGTGTAGGTAAATAGCGTAGACTCATAGGGATCAGGCAAGATCTCACCTTGTATCTGTCACCTTTTTCCAAACCAAACAGAATCTTACAAGTAATGCCAACTGTTATTCAAGTGCCTTTCTTGTATAACAAAATAAGGGTCTCTAACTATTAGGAAGCTGTTTCAAAGAGACATTTTCAACTCATTAAAACACAGAAATAAGTTGCTTCTGATCTGCTGGTTTTGGTTATTAAGTATCTAAACATCATTCATTTAACAAGGCTACACAACACAGTATATTTGTTTCTCTACCCTCCACAAACCAACTTTCACAGCCGGTGCCAGAGGAAAGCTTCCTTGGGATGTAGCCAAAATAAGCAAAAAAACACCAAATTGTAAAACTAACCCTGTAATCCTGGCCTACTTTCATTTGAGCTGTCCAGACATTGACAGGCTGCTAAGAACAACTAAATGTTCTAAAACAGGACCCAATTTTTTCATAACAGTCAGCACAACTGCCTGCTGTTTGTTCTCTCCTAATAACTCTTCCTGCCCCATGTTTATTCCCCTTAAATCATGTGTCATAATAAGAAACAGGACTACACAACTGCAAGGTAAGTAAATGTAAAAAACTTTGAGTCAATACAGAAGCCAAAATTTTCGATGGCTGACAAGCCAGGAACCCCCAGAACTCCAAGCTCAGCTTTACAATTGTTTTTAATATTTTCCAGTTTTACTGGTAGATTGCCCCTGCTCCCTTGGGCACACAGAGCACAGAACACTGAGCACTTAGAGTTTCAGTCAACCATCTCTCATTTGCATAACCTGCATTTATTAAGAACACAGCCCTTGGTCTCCCTCCATTTGGAGGATCAGCAGATTCGGCAAGTCACCAGCAAACTTGCAATTGCTTTCCTGAGGCTGAGCAGAGCTCCAGAGGCTCTGCTGAGTAGGACATGGCGACAAAACCCAAACACATGCTGGTCAGCTGGAATCAGAAGCCAGACCAACACCATTCCCTGCCATGTGTCAGCGTTAAGCACATCTCTCCAGTTGTCTCTCAACACCTTCCCCACACCCAAGGTTCCTTTGCACTGTTCTGAGCCTCAAGCATTTTAACAGGGACTAAAGCAAAGCTCAGACAGTGCAAATCTTTGCTCCTCACAGCCAAGCACCCTGCATTGTACTCTGAAAGTCTTCTGCATGCACCTGAGCTTGGGATACTGGTAGTTTTAGTCTGTTTTGGGGTTGGTTCACCTGACACTAATCATTTGGATCCTCCCAGAACAGCCTAGGTATCCATCATCTCAAATGTTTCCTGTGAAGCAGCTTATTTTGCACTACTTTTCCTCCTTTCCTTTTTCCTCCCTCCCTGTAATCACAGTTCTCAGTGTAACCACTCAATAGACTTTGCTCTCACCAGCTCACAACGCTGTACCTTGCAGTGGTAAAGAAGCTTCACTCCTTTCACACCCAGCATGTTGCTCTTCTGCAGTTCATTCTTTCTCCCACGAGCAGAGAGCTGTTTGGGAGGAGAAAGGTGATTAGAATATTTCCAAAGGAAAACAAATAAATCAAGTTATGACGTTTGTCTGAAAATTTGTTTCCCTGAATGTTCCAGTCTGACTTTCAGACCACAGATATTTGAAACCTTCACAAGCCCCTCTGATGTTGCTCATTACTAATTGGATTTCAGTATTTCTGATGGGCACTGTTGTTCTGCCCCTGTCTTTGGGCTTCCAGGCATTGGTTCTGCCAACCTAGATTCCATACTGGCTGATAACCCCAAGCCATAAAAGAGTTTTCCCTGTCTCCACTTGGAAAATTTTATATCATTCATACAGTCATTTCCTGCTTAATCCTGCTTCTTCTGGTTATGCTGCCTGCCCACAGTCCTGCTCGTTATTTGAGCTGTTATCCCTAAAGACAAATGCCAATTTGCTTTGCAAACTGAGCCAGGAGCACCCACTTACCCTGTGGCTTTCCTTGCTCCCAGCACTCCTCCCTATCCTCACACTGCAGGGAGCCATGGAAAAAGCTGTTTTCCTGCAGCTAAAGCACAAAAGCAGGAAATCTGCTGGGATCCAATTTGTCTCTTGCTGGTGCACAAGGTGGGCCTCAAGGAGAGACTGAACTGCATCAGGCATTTGGTATCTCAGCACCCTCTACAAAGCAGTTGGCTTCAGTGCACATTCCTCCAGGACTGACTCAGCTCACCCCTGCTGCTGCCCTGAGCCAGGCCAGCTCCAGTGTGGGGCAGCTGAGGGGGAACACCCAGCAGGGCCCCCACTTCCAGCACCTTCAGTGTCAGTGTAATTCATGTTCCACTGAGGTGCTGCACATGACAATGGCACACACAGGGAGCAGAGCCTGTGCCTGCTGGCTGTGGTGGGGTGGTGTCATCTCCAGCACAGAAATAAAGGAATCAATTGGAAAGAGCTGCATTTCATGGGCAGGTCCACATGGCACCACAGGACACATTAATACTGTACCAACTGAGCTAATCCAAGGAAAGGGAGATACAAACACACATATCTCACCCTGTAGTTTGGCTGCTTTGATTTCTCTTTTCCCAATCACAGCAAACTAAGATCGAATTTATTGTCAAATTAATCTGAAAGCAAACTTTAGGGCTTTACAGCATTTGGTACTTTCCAGTGCTTGAAAGCCTCAGCACTGTCTTTCAGTCATTGATTTTCTTTCCCCAGATATTTATTTTTTTTTGCTGGAGATGTACAGTTTGTTGAAGATTCTCCTAAAAGCCAGGAACAAACTTCTCCATAGACTTAGCAGACTTTTCCCTTCATGTGCTCACAATAGCATTTCCCTGTATTTCTAAAAAATTTGCTAAAAATAGGCTCCCCAAATGGTGTCCCTGCTTAGAAGCACGTTATTGTCCCAAATTCCATGTTGTAAGGGGTGGCATGCATAGAAACTTGGGGTCATGGCCATGCAGCTTTGGATTAAGCTCCCTAAAAAAACAAGCTCAGCGATGTTGGGATGTTACACAAGTTTGGCTGAAAAGAAGAAACATCACAAATGTGTTCTGCGTGAAATTGTAAGATGCTGTGAGTGACAAGTCCTAGTAATTGAAAACACCAGAGCAGAACAGTGGTAGATGGGCTCTAAATTTAATTTCAAGTGTATTCCCAGGGATTTCTGTACATAATTAAGTGGGGGAAAAAAAAAGTTTTCCAGTAATTTCTCAATATTTGCATCACTCAGTTTGTGTGTTTCTCTGACCCGGATTTCTTCTGCTTAGCTATGCCACAGGGGTTTGAATTTGACAGATATAAGTAATGTCCCATCCACCCAGTCACTGAACAAAACTGATCAAGAATAAAACACAAAGTCAATTAGAAAGCAGAGACCATTTGTAATCTTACCTGTATTTTACATATTGCAACCCCAGTTGATTAAAATTCATTATGCACTAACAATGAAGCAGTAAACTGGCCTTGATCTTTGTGAAAGACACGTGGAAGCCTTTACACTGACAGCAATTCATATCACATTTTCTCATAAAAAGGAAAGCAAGGCTTTAAAGAGTAATTAAGAGTGTCTAAGTGTTCCCACGTGCCAATACCTGATGCTTTGGGTTTATCAGCTGGAACAATCTGCAGCTCCTCTTGCACTGCAAAATGCAAATGCTGGTAGAGCTGGGGCTCCCTCGCTGAAAACAGCATTGAATCAACAGCCTGATTTTAAAAATTTAATGACGCTTATTCTGCCAAAAACATATTCCAAAACCCATCCTTTTGAAAACCTACAAGTTGCCAGAAACAGGGCTCTCCAGAGTCAGAAGTCCTAGAAAAATATAAATTAAAAATAACTTCTCAGAGATGCTTCCTCTCTGTGTTACAAAGTCTCACTCAGGATATGTTTATGCAGCAGGGGGACTGCTTCTAGACTCTTCTTTTCTCAGGGATCCATGTCACTTCTAGTAGAAATAATTCTAAAAGCATCACAAAATGTGCATAAATACCAAACTTTTGTGCACGAGCTCAAAAACCATTTTTTCAAAGTTTATGGCATTAATGTATGTTCTGTAGCTGAGCTGATGTGATAAAAATAATGCAAAAGAGATCAATTGCGAGGCTGAGATCAGCCAGCTCAGATCTAAAGTACCTTAGGTTCCTTAACACCACCTGAGAAAAGCATCCAACAGATTACAGAGCAATGAATAAATTAGAATTAATTTCACTGAAATGTGTCCCAAATTGGCATAAGGATTTGGATCAGAATGATTCTCTGAGTTTATAAGAAAAGGTGCAAGGAGTGATGCTGTCCCTGTCTGGGTCAACATCCAAATGAACCCTGTGAAGGCAGCAACCTGCTCATGGAAAAGCAGTTTTCAAGGGATAAGTGGCTCACTCCTTTCCCTTATTACAGGCTATTTCAGCTCTCACTAAAGCCATGGCAAATTGGCCCATAACCACGGAGGGAGCAGAGAACTACCTGAGGGGTTTGAGAATAAATAAAAAAGGAAAAAGAAAACCAACCCCCCCCAAAAACCCTAACAAAAAGCACCACAAAACTTTATTCAGCCCTTAAAGGGGGAATCCTTAGAGGGATATCCGCTATTATTATCATTATCTGCTAAAGGGGATCCTTTTTCTAATTCCCACAAGAGAAAGCAAAAACCAGTCCATACCCTAAGCATGAGTAGCATATACATGTCAAAGGGATGTCAAAAGTGGGATCCCCAGACCTGCTGCTCAGGCACCACCAGCCAAATCCCACACCCATTCAAAGGAAGCACCCTGTGGAAATCTGTCCCCAGGTTGTTTTTCTGTAGCAAAATGCCTTCAAAATGTACCTCAGACTTGTACCTGTCAGTGAGTAGCACCTCAAAAACCATTCTTTCCTAGACTAGATTTCCCCCTAAATTTAAATTCATGTTCTTTTGTATCACTTCCTTATTTTTTCTATTCCTATACAGCCTACTAATCCTATTTCAGTTCTAGAGGAGGGAAAAAAAGTTACTTATGCTTCAGTAAGGAAAAAAAACCAGGCAGGCATTCCAAGCTGGGCAGGTGAATCCAAATGGCAGGGTAAGTGACCAAACCACACAAAGCACTCACCTGGCTGCTGGGTGTTGCTAAAATAGTTCATGGTGAAGAGTAAAGAGCTTGTTAACCTGCTCCTGGACACAGTTCTCTTTGTGCCTTGTTTCCAAATATCACTGTCAGGACAATTATCTTAGCACCTTATAAGCATGTGATTGTCGAGAAAGTTCTATACTTTTTAATAACCATTTCAGACACCTCTGCTCAGAGAAAACTGGAGCACAGGTAATCACCATTCACCACATTTTCATCTGGTGTTTTTTCCGTCATGCTCTGAATGTTCATGTTTGAAATTTTAGGGAATTATAAGAATTAATTGCTAAACAAAAAGCACTATTAGAGTATTTAAGTTACCTGAATACATGTTCCTTTCCATCACTGAGGAATTCCATTCTATTGCTATAAAAGGGGTGATTTTTTTTGGTTCTCTTTGCTGAGAAGGGTTTGGTTGAGGTTTTTTATTTTTTAACTGATGGGATTCCTTTCAGAACTTGCCTATTCACAAATAATTTTATACTATAAGCTGGTAATCTGGGCTGCACTGGGCTAGAAGAAGATGCTCTTGGGAAACCAGGGACACTTCTCTTTGAAAAACAAACCTCCTCTGTGAGACCTAGCAGGGCTGTTATTTTTTTTATATTCATGGGTGAAAATGTAAAAGAAAACACAGGTGTAGAAATAAAATAAACTTATCTTGACTCTCAGATACCATTTGGTGAGGGAATCAAGTTTGTGAAGAGGGGAAAAAAGTTATTTCTTTGACATGATTTTGCTGGCGATTACCAACACGAAATATTCTTCTTTATTTCCAGGTTGTGATCCACCCACCACATCCTAGCATTAGAAAATTCACTCTGATTGATTAGAAAGTGGCTAGCACAATCTTCTGCTTGCTCACATAGGGATCCATCGTTCCTCCAAGCTCCCCCCTCTGCCAGAGGGCAGCGGCACCCTGGGCACAGGAGCTGTGCCCCTGGCATGGATGTGCCAAGGCTTTGGGGGAGCAGCCTGGCAGCTGAGCTGGATCCACAGCAGCACCTGCAACAGGGAACAGCTCTGATCTGAGCTCTTGAGCTGCCCCTTGAACAGCCTCTCCTCCACCACTGCTGTTTCTGCAAGGAACATGGTTCAGGAGCCAGATAATGTTTCTGAAAACAACAATTGCAGGAAAACAAGTTCTCAGCTCTATCTGGGGAGCAAGAGATAAAACCATGCATTCAATCCCACATTAAGAAAAGCTGTTATCTACCTCAATGGCTAAAACTGTACTTTGAAAGCTTACCCATGAAAAAAATATATCTCACATTTACCAGGGACAGCATTTTCTGAACCCCTTTAATCCATAAAGGAAATCCTATCACCCATCTCAGCAACAAGCCATGCATCTATTTCCCATGACACACACGTTTCTCTTCATCAGCCTACGAATTTCTGGCAACATTAGCCAATGCTGTAAGACAGTGCATTCCGAAGGCTGGCACACAAACTGTCAGGATGAATTTATAAACCCTTCTTTTCCAAAATGTGTCTCAGACCAAGGAGGTGAACACATGTGAGAGTCTCCATCTGTCTCTCTCACCTCGCTAATTCGGTGAGCAGAGGTGATAAATTCACTTAAGTACCATTACACATGTACACAAATGGCTTCTGAAAGAAACCATTGTCAGGTGAGGCCAACCAAATGATCAAGTTAGCCAAGAGAAAGTGGTGAGGGAAAAAAGAGGAAATACCAGCATTCTTTCCCTTTCTCTACTTCGTGGGGGCAGCTGGTTTTGCCAGAGGTTTTCAGACCAGCTCAGACATGAGATGACATGCAGGGCACTGATTTAGCACTGAATGACTTTCTGTCACTCATACATCCATGTAGGACTGGGGTAAGAAACACATTGTAAAAGGTGAATTTTATAATTTGCTAGAAATTAAACCAAGAGAAGTTATATATATATATATATATGTTTTAAACTGTTGGATTCTGTAAAAGTATTTGAGAAATTCCTTAAGGACAAACAAAGCTAAGGTTTGAGATTT
>JAWWTY010000123.1:4341671-4373243 GCA_035222235.1 Margarornis squamiger
CAAAGACCTAATGTAACAAAACCATCTACCATTTGTGAAAAAGACATTACATTACTTAACCCCTAGACGAAATAGCGACTTTTTGACCCTACCACCTTGAAGTCCAGACTAAAACTGAATAGAGCATGCCCGAAAAGGGGGTGCGGTTTCGCTGAGAAGCAAACTGAGTTTGCTCAGAGGGGCGGAAACCTTCAGAGCCAAAATGGGTATAAATACAGCTCCCTGGCTCATTGCCATTGCGCTCTTGGCAGGGACAAGTCCCTCCAAGTCGCCCAGCATCCTTTGCTGCTTCTGCTTGCCACACAAAAAAGAGCTGAAATTCACTGGTTGCCTTTCTTAATAAAGTTTACCTATTTTTTTATTTTTTTATTTTAATAAAAATCATTTAATGCTTTTATTAATAAACTTGAAATCACTAACTTTTTTCCTTTAAAAATAATAAATAAAATTAATAAAATAAAATCAGGTTTAGCTTATCGCTGATCGCCGATAACACACATCAGGCACGTCACTCAGTGAGCCATAAGCAGAACCTGACATGAGCACCTGGTTGGGATTGTGACTGCTTTCATCCTCTGGGAAGTCAGATTGAAAATGTGGGCTGCTTACTATCAAGTCCTTAACTTGAGGCCCTGCAGTGGTGGTCACCAATACACTGGCAGCAGAAACTGTGTCTAAACCACCTATGGAGGGTGAGCACGTGGTGTCTTTCTTAAGCAGTGTCATCAGCTCACCAAAAGGCAACGCAAGGCCACTTAATTTTCAGTGTGCTTTCAGAGCTGGCCCTCTGCAGTTCTGGTCATGCTTACTGAAAACCCAAAGGAATCCAAGCTAAGATGGTGAACAGGAGTGGAGAGCAGAGTTAACGACTGGCCCCGTGCAATCAGCCTGGTAAATGAGAGGGGGAGGCAGGACGTGACTGCTTCCCACAAACACACTGATGTGGAATCCTGTGAGGAACAGGTGCTGCTCAGTGGGAATACAGTGGCTGATTCCAAACTGAAAATTAGGAGGATCAGTGGAGCAATGATGTCCCAGGACAGTCAGGGCCAATGGAGACTTTCAAGGTGCATTAAGTACATTGGCAAAAGGAATTATGGTGGCTGTGACAGCAAGAAACAGGATTTGATCACCCAGGATAACTTTTCAATCTCATGTTCATGAAAATAGACATAAAATGAGGCAGAAATGATTTCCCTGCTTAGAGAAGAAACAAATTAAAAAGGCACACAGACAGCTCCTATAGTGCAAACTCCAGGGGTGGGAGAGCTGCCTTTTGGTGACAGGCTGCAAAGCATTCAGTGATTTGGCAAAAAAAGACAAACCCACACTAATTATAAGGTTTCACTTTCAACATTTCAATCAGTGCAGAAAAACCTTCCAGAAATATCAATTAGCTGCACCAGAACAGCAAGCAATTTGTTCCCACTGATATCCATGTCACACTCAGAGTCTCAATTCACATTTCATGGGTTTCTCTGCCTCCCCTGCTATGCTATGTTTTAGAAATAAATCGCTTTTTAAGCGTCAGTCAGGAAATTACAAAGCCACGCCACCATAATGAGAGACAATCTCAGTTCCTCTTGATTGGAATTGCAGCAGCCAGCCTTGGCAGCACCAATTTTGCTGCTCCCACAGCAAAAATCTGGGAGCAGCAGGCCAAATTCCTGGTGTTCCAGCACAAGATAGTTTAGGTTCAGTTCCTGGGTTAAACTCCTCTCATCCTGAGGCACATGTGTAAAACACACGTGAAAGTCACGCCCTAAACACAGAGATATTTCTCAGGGGGATGTGCTCAGGGAAAGCCATTCCAAGTCACACCTGGGTGAAGGAACATTGCAAGAGCTGGCAAGCAACAAACACCAGTATTGATGGACAAGTCTGAAGCAAATGCCTCCCCTGACTAAAACTAAGGGGAAAATAAAAGCCAAGATCCATAAAAGGAAAGGAAGGTTTCCTCCAAACTCAGTATAAAAATCAATACAATGGATAAGGAAACAAAAACACACAGGAGAGAAGATGAAAACACTCCCCCTAAAAGAGACAATCACAAAGCTCCTTCCCTCTGCAGTTATTTCTCTCAGCACCTGCTGCCCATTTTAAAAGTGCATTTCATTTCTTATCCGTACTGCTGCATTTTTGGGAACAATTAAACATATTTAGAGGGAGCAGCCTGGTCTCATGGCTGGTTTTATAAGGTACCTTTTCCTATATCTGGTTACTGAACTCTGGACATGGAAACATCAGCCAAGAAACTAACCACTCCAGCAAATTATTTCCTTTTTTTTTTAAATATATAATTCCAATGGGATAATTATCCCTGACTGCAGGCAAACTAAAATTTGAGTATTTAACTAAGGTGATAACATTGTACAATAATACCATGAAGACAGGGCAAGAAAGCAAGGTCCTGATACACCTCTTTTTAGTGCTGAATAGTTTGGGGTAATACAGACGGTTCCAAATGGTCTCTAGCTCTGATTGGAACTCCACTTCTAATGAAAAAGAAACCCAAACACATAACTCCTATACAATTCCAAGGCTTTTTGAAGCTTTGACTGGATTCATTGCTGGATATTGACTTCCAGCTCTGCACAGCACAACACTTCAATCTATAAAAGTGCCTTTAGTTTAGTATTAAAAATAAAACCAAACACAAACCACCAAAACCAATACAAAACTGAGTCAAGAAGTAGCAGAAATCTATCCTGTATCTGACTATGTTTCATGGTGAAAGACAGTCTGGCTGGAAATCAATTCCTTGAAATTGGATGCTGCCTCTGAATTATTACTTAGGATTCTCTTGCATAACTTGGAGAATTTGTTTTATCTTCTTGCAAATGTTAGGCCACGTCAGGAGAATGAGGTCTGCTTGTACTGAAATGTGTAGTTCATGTAACTTTCCATCCTCAGGCTGTCATTTTGCTTTGCTCTTCGTTCTCAGTAGCAATGCTAGTTTGTCATGACACGGCAGAGCTTGTTTGCATTCACTCCTTACAGAATGCTTCCATCCTTTAACACTCATTTTGAGAAAGCAAGAACAAGGTGACTAGACCTGACTAGAGTTAATTCTACAGATGCATCACTTCATCCCGAGAAATCAGATGAAATTATGTATGACATATGTAAGACATGTCTCAGTGACCATTCCTCAGTTCTGTGGAAAGATGAATCTCTCATTCCTCACTGTCTCCAAAGGTAAATGACAAACAAGGCTGCCATTAGCTAATAAATACAAGGCTGTCAGTAAACAGTAGCTACTGACACACTTACCAGGGGTTACTAAATTAACATCAGCAACTTAAAATAACTTCTATCAGAATTTACACATGAGCTTTCTTACTAGAGCTGCCCAAAAACGTGTTAAATGTTCTCCACAGAGCAGACAGAGTTTGCAGGAAGTTCTTAAGAACAGATTTTCGGCTAAGCAATAGCAAACATAAGATAAAAGCAATTACACTTATAAATCCCTCCGAGGCCTGCCAATTCATTTCTGTCTTTCCTTGCACTCCTTCCACTCGGCCCCAAAGGCTGGCAGGAGCAGTAGGCTGGCATTACTCTGCACATTGAAAACATGCAGGCACCCCTGTCACAGGCTCTGGATGGAACCAGAAGAGCTCATTCCCTCCTCTGCAGCCCTCACAGGACCATGTTTGGGCAGATGCACACAGAGAACACTGTTATTGAGATCCCAATCCCATGCCTTAGGCTGGAAGGAGCCTCACTGCTCACCTCTGCATGGAGCTGTACTGGGACACCTCAAGGAGGTCAAGGCATTGCACTGAACCAGGCAGGAAGGAACAGCCAAGAAATGCTGGTACTGCTCCCTCCTGCACCTCCATGCCCACAAAGCCCCAGGAATGCAAGCCCATGGCCAGTCATTACCAGCTCCTGCTTATTGTGTGGCACCAGGGATGCCACATCCACAGGTTACCCTGCTGCACTGAGCAACGAGGTTTTCCTTTGTCTCTGGTTGACATACCAGCCTCCACTAGCAAACACTAGTTTTAAACACAGGTATCACTTTTATTTGACCCACCAGGAGACAGCTAACCACATGAAATCAAACCTTGGGGGCCATACAGCCCCTGTTTCCACAGCCTCTGCCAACACCCCCACGTTGGTCTCTAGGTTCAGCCATAACCCTGCAGCCCGCTTGGTCATTTTGCTCTCCAGCCTGCACTCCTCAAAAGCTGATTCCAGCTTTTGGCACTGCTGGGATTTGGGGCTTCTGAGCTCCTCATGGAGCTGAACCCCCAGATGAACAGAACACGAGCTCCATGTCAGCCAAACACGGGTGCACATCCTCCAAAAGTGGCATCCTGCCAGCCACTGCAGTTAATCGTTCAGTGTCCTCAAAGCTCAGAGTTAATTACACAAAATGTAAATTGAGACTAAACCAGCCACCCACAGAGCGTAAACGGGAAAGAAAAATGTTAACATGAGATTCCTGAACATCTTAGTGACAGAATGACAGCAGAGGGGAGAAAGAGACACCTGTGGGCTGAAAACCAGTAATTAGCAAATGAAAAACAGCCATCCCAATGCCCGTGTGGGGCCAGTAGCGTCTCCAACAGCTGGTTCTGTGTGCACAGAGCAGGAAGAGGTGCCAAGGCCTGGGAAACTGGGACAGAACTTCCCTCTAAAACACCCTCAGTAGTTAAATGCCCACTTCTGTCCAGCCCAGTGTTCCCCTCAGTTCCCACTCCACAGCCATTAACAGTCAAAAGTAACAATTTCTCCCTTGGAAACATGTAATTGGTACTTAATTTTCCTGCAAGAAATCAACGCCAGCAAAAAGAACCTGCTGCTGGTGTGGAGTTACAGAAGCTATAGGAAAGGAACTTCTATTTCTAACCACACAGACTAACAGATCACACAGAAAGTACAGAAGGGACTCATCTTACAGAAGATTAGCAGCAAAACTACCACTGGAAATGCTAATGTTGACCTCAGCCAGTAAGTACCTGGTTAAATACATAATGAGTAACTTTTAGCATTAACATTGGTTATGCTAATATTAATTGCTACTTATTAATTACTAACATACTATATTAACACTGGTTATAGTAGGCATTCCAGCATACTGCTGTTAAATTCTGCAATACTTGCATGTCACTGAAGGCAAAGCTTGAACATGCTATGAAGAAAAAGCACCACACACATTAAAGCATTTAGGTTGTAAGAATGTTTGGATTTTTACATTTATATTTAAATAGCACATCAGCTATTTATATTTGTGCCAAAATTATGGAGCCCACTACATATGTATTAGGCATCATCCTACTGCCTCTTTTTGAAAACATAAATAATTGTATCATGCAAAATAATGCAGAATTAGTAGAGGGGACTCTCCAGCTCTTCTGTGTGGCTACAGTTTTTACAAATAAAATATTTTGGTTGGAATAAGATGTTCTACTCAGAATAAAATAATAAGGAAGGGGGAAAAGTCTCTCTAAAGAAAATAATCGAGGTTTGAGATAGCAAGAAATAAAGACATAGAAGCAACGGAAGAGCAGCCCCTGCTGTGCCACGAGGGGACTCTGCCATCCCTCAGCAGTTGTTCACCTCCTGCTAATGGGTTGCAGTGCCTTCCTTGCCAGAGCACCTGCTGCCCTGGGCGTGGCTCTGAGCAAATGGCAGCCTGGGGGAGGGCATTTAACTGTGCCCTTCCTGTAGGGGCTTCCAAGTAAACTTCAATTAAAACGTGACTGAGAAGATCCACATCATCCATTGGTAAAAAATACACCCCACCATCAAAGCTGAGCTTTGCAAGTGGTACCTACAATAATCCAAGAGTCCTAACTGAAGGCTAAGAAAGTAGCTTTCTGCCATATGGGAAATTCCAATAGTGATTTTTTTTTTCCTGTTCTGAATGAAAATTTCAACAACAGCAGCCAAACTAGCAAATAAAAAACACCCATCTCAAACCAAAAAGAAACCCCCTAGCTTTTCCTCAGAAGTACTGAGCTACTAGTTCAGTTCACAACTGCAAATGGATTTTGTTTTACTAATGAGGACAAAAATGGTTTATTGAGGCAAATACAAAGTCACTGAAAATGAATTAAGATGAAACAGAACAGAAACAATACAATATAAAAAGGTTATTTCAACATAATTTAAATGGGACCAGGTTATATTAAACTTCTCCTAAGACTGAGATTCCACAAAACATTTTGCTTGTTTTTACAGCAGTGGGAGTCAGCGTATTCCACTGATTTATTTATCCATCATGTTTCACTCCAAAAGCAGGACAGAAAGCAATCAAAGCAGAGACAGAAGCATGGCAATTAAACCCAGAGGAAGACTGCAAGCATCGAAGTCTGTGCTAACTATCACAGACAGGAAAGCTCTTGTTCCTTCACTCGTTTGAAACCAACTTTTACCTCAGGTTTCTCCCTCTACACCTGCAGCTCCAGCTCCGTGGGAGGAACAGCACACATTTTGCCCAGTTCCCCACGGCTCTGTACCCTGTGTAATTACTTGCCAGTGCATGACTGTGTACCACAGGGAGCTGAGGTATTTTACAGCCATGCTGCACCAGTGTAAATCACCACACAAAGTACAGGGAGGTGACCAGTTGGGCACAGAGCGATAGCCAAGGCACAAAACATGAAATCTGTACTTTCTGGCGATGTCAGCTCTGGGAGGCAGAGGGTCCCCAGCTCTCAGCAGGGCACTCAGGGCAGCACTAGTAGTGCACCAGCCCTCCTTCTGCCACCTGCCAAGCTTAAATCCTGCTCCTCCAAGAGGCAGGGCAGATCTGAGTCTGTAATAATTCTAAAAAGATGAGAAAATTCATAAACTGCAGACCCTGCTGTGTGGCAGTCAAATCCTGAACAGATGGCAAGCAATCAGATTCCCACCCCTGGAAGTTGATCAGTCCCTGGAACACACCCTGAGTGAGCAACAGAGGCTTTTAGGGAACATGTATTCAATACTACTTATTTAACTGAACTCATTGGTAATGAAGGAACATTTAGAGAATGAGCTAATTTATATGTTTATTACAGTGCTGAGCAGAGCAAAAAGCCTGGGATTAATCGCAGCAATCCATGGGTTGATTTGAAAGAAGAAAACAAAGCCTGAAGAGCTGTTTTGAAAGCAGGGTAAATGCAACCCCACGCCTGCTTTCCTGAACACTCATTAACTTCCTTTTTTCTGGGCAAAGACAATATCTGTAAGCCTGCTTTCCTCCCCTGCCTCCTGTGTGGAGGCTCTGGAAAAGGAGCTGCCTCTCACTTGCAGGGAAAGCACATCTGTTTGTGTCTTACTGTAAAACCAGGCTGCTCTGAAATCCCGTGTATACCCCCATGAAACCCAAACATCCTCTGCCACTGAAGCTGCCACCCTAACTCACTAGGCAGCCTTGAACACACCCTGAGAGGTTTTTGAGGGATTTTAGCTAGTGGAAGAACACATCCAATTTATTTCTTTTTGCATAAATTATGCATTATTTATCTAAATATTTTCATAAATATTTAAATATTTCAAAAATATTTTCCTAAACTCCCCCCTTCTTGCAGAGCTCACCATTCCCAGTCAAAAACTGGCGATTACTTTTTCCCTACTTCAAATCGTCTCCCTGTTCTCAGCAAGCACCATCTCTTGCTTCCCCTACACGCACTCTCAGGAAGAGCTGTTAATGCCCCATGACACCATCCCATGCCAGAAGCAGCACTGGGATTTTGTGCATATCCCAACACCAGGCTCCCTCAGCTTTCTGGGAGGATAACCCTTTACAAACTCCCTTTAACTAATCAAATCCTGTAAAGCAGAGTGAATCCTCTGAGAAATGCTCATCAGGAAGCCCCTCTCCTTCCCATGTTGCTTTTGGCACCACAGTAGGAGGGCTAAACCCGAGGAGACAAATGGGTGTCACAGGAGATGCCCCCAAAATCCAAACCGAAGGCAGCAAGAGTCACACTTGCCTTTCCCATCCCAGATTTGGCTTTAGCAGGTGTCCATAACCTTTAACACTGGGTCTGGAACTCCAGTGCTAACTGAGTGAAATGCTGCTCATCCCACTTGGAGAAAACTCTATCAGCTGTGTGAGCAGGCAAGAAAAGGGCTGGGGCAAAGCTGCATGGCAGGATCCAGATCAGCCTCCAGCCTGGAAGGCAAGATGCAGAGAGCACCTCCTTTTGGAGCTGAGTAAACCCTTCACATAAACAATCTTGGTTACTCCCTTATCAGACTATTACAGCAATGCTGAAGGAGAGCTCCCTATGGCTTCCAGAAGAATGCTTTAATTATCTTTGGCTTGTACCTCTTCATGCCTTTTGGGCAATCACTAAAAGATCGTGGCCCCCTCCAGATTAGGTCCATCTGGCGAACCACAGTGGCAGCCCCGAGCCAGCGAGAGCCTGGCAGCCCCTGAGTGCCTGCCCTGCTCAGGATTTACAGCCAGAGGTGGCAGAAAGGACAGTTGCCCACTTTGATGCACAGAACCTGAACAAAAGCCAAAGCCAAGAAAGCCACCCTGTGGCAGCCTGACAGGCAGAACTCCCTGTCCGGTGAGGGCTCCACCCTGCAGGGCTTCGCCTTCTCCACTCCCTCCAGCAGGATCAGGTGCCCAAGGCACAATTACCCCAGGCAGATCCACCCCTTCCTTCTGCGGCTTGTACAGGTACAACCCAAATGTAATGAGCAGATTCCTTTGCTACATCCAAATCCCTCTAATCTGCTCTGGTGAGACCCCACCATGAGTGCTGTATCCAGCTCTGGGGTACAGGAAGGGCATTTACTGCTGGAGGGAGTCCAGAGCAGGAGGGTCACCAGGATGATCAGGGGGATGAAGCACCTCTGCTATAAAGAAAGGCTGAGAGAATTGGGTTTGTTCAGCCTGGAAAAATCTCCAGGACTTTTTACCTAATTGTGGCCTTCCAGTACCTGAAGGGAACCTACAAGAAAGAGGGAGGGGGACTATTGACAAGAGCCTGGAGCGACTGGACAAAGGGGAAGGACTTTAAACTGAAAGAGAGGAGGTTGAGGTTAGATATTAGAATGAAACGCTTCCCTGTGAGGGTGGTGAGCCCCTGGCACAGGTTGCCCAGAGAAGCTGTGGCTGCCCCATCCCTGGAGGTGTTCAAGGCCAGGCTGGATGGGGCTCTGAGTAACCTGGATGAGTAGAACATGTCCCTGCCCACAGGGGCTGGAACAAGATGATCTTTAAGGTCTCTACCAACCCAAACCATTCTGTGATTCTAATGTATCAGAGATGATATCAGAGAATAAACAGAAGAAACAAGGGAGAGGGATGGAGAGGGCAAAGAATACCAAATGTACACCTCAAACAGCTCTCTGGAAAAGAAAACCAGAGTTTTATGTAATTTTTAAGCTTGCAAGCAAGTATGCCCCATATTAAATTAAACATGGGACTTGAATTAAAAACACACTTCTTTAAGATGCATCCATCAAATAACCAAACCCACACGTTCCCTCCTAAGGATAGAATATTCCAGAGTAAGTATAGAAGTATGTAAGGTTATATAAACAGTTTTCTGCAAAGCAAAACAAGTATAACATATTCAACAAAATGCTGTAAGATGCAATGGGAGCCATGTTCAGAGATCCCTGGATCTTCCCAAGAGGGGCTAGAAAGGAAAAGGAGAAGTACACAACATCCTAATGACTGCTCACATCACACTGCTGCAGCACTGGCGGAGCATCCCAGCTCACAGAAGTGAACCAGAGGGGCTGTTTACATTCCTGCACCAGCCACGGTGCAGGAATACAGGCAGAACAGGATACAGGCAGAACAAAGGAAAATACCACCTCTGTGAAAGACAATAACCCTTCAGCACTCTGGGAACAAAATCCGTGCTTGGAAGGGCTGTCACTGCACTCCAGAGCAACACTGCGTGAGGTCCGAGTCAGCTCTCCAAGATGCCACAGAGCTAAGCACAGGATCAGGTTAATTGGTGGAATAGCCACTCTTCCCTACCAGCAGAGCTTGCCAGGGGGAATCTCCCCCAAGGGACACGTTCACCAGGTGTCAAACAGGCTTTCAGCATCAGGGCTTTCAATAACAGTATAAGGAGACTGAAGTGAAATCCAGTAACGAGCACCTGAGGGTACAAAGTTTAATGAGGGCCCTTGTTAGAACTGCATTAAGAAGCTTCACCTGTTGAGTTCCCTGTCAGTTTGGCCTTGGGCTGCTGGCACCTCCCAGGGCTGCTCCTCAGGTGCTGTGGCAGCTTCAGAGCTGTCACTGCTTGTGGCCTTCCTGCTACAGACTTCTCCAAAAAGGAAATGATGGAGCAATGGAGGAAGGAGACCGAGCCAATAAAGCAATTAGACTCCATCTTGTTTGCCAAAAATCTGTCTTAATGACATCTACAATCCATTCTCCTAAATTGGAGATGTACCAGTAGAACAAGGGCTTGCTCCCTGCTCAGTAACAAGGATCCCACACTACCCAGAGCAGCTCCTGTTGCTGTTACATCTACTCGCCTGTATCTTGGCATTATTTTATTTTACAAGTTTCTGCCCAAAATCTATCCCCTCACTTGGATTATTTTCTCTTTTCACATGCTAGTTTGCATTTTTCCAACTAACCTATAAACTTTTCTGACCACCCACCCAGATCTCTGGCCCTGAGCTTTTACTCTTGTCTCTACAAGTGACCTTCTAACACATAAATTAGTTTTGCAAACTGGCAGTTCCCCCCGAGGCCAGAAGCATATACAAATCTCTTATCAGTAAGCAGTAGAATAAATAGACAAAGTTTCATATTTTCAGTGTTAAAAATAGAGGGTTTTTTGTATTTCAGTGAGTCAACCAAACAGAAACAATGACTCTCATTAAAAAAGTGAAGGACTTCTTGCTAAGAATGTCTTTCATTTCAAGGCCCCTCACATTTCTCTAACGCACTGAGATAGTAAAGTGGGATATGAAGATCCCACAGCATGAGGAAATGCTGAATATTGTACATTCACTGCAACTTAAGCATATGTGGATGGCTATGAGAAGATTCCTTACCTGCTACCCGAATAGTTCCTCCAAACCAAGAGCACACTCCCTCTGACGCCCTGACGTGGCAGCAAGCTGCTCACTAGTCTGCAAAGCACTTCATTATTTCTCTTCACTAAGGAAAATCCCCCCATCTGAATTCAGAAACCCTGGGAGGTCCTGAGGAGCCTGTATTTACCCACTCTGATAATCAGAGATATTTTCTTGCAAGAGCAGAACAGCTGAGGAGAATAAGTCAATTCTCTCTCCAGCCCCTATGACAGCTGGGAGCCTGCAGTAATTGCTAAACATGATCAAATGCCCTTAGACATAGAAAACCAAAAGAAAAAAGCACCAGCCTCCTGCAGCATGATAACAGCAGGGAAAATAAGCTTCTTTATACTTACACCTTTCATCAATGTGCTACACAGTTTATTTGTTCTCGGGACACAACACAGTTGTTATGCGTGGATACATCAGTTACTTATTGCAACCACTGAATTCAGAGATTATAAAAATAATTCAGACAAAGGGTTTATGAAGCCAACTAGTCCATTCCCCAGCTCCAGGGCAGGAACAGCTAAAATTTCTCTTTTCTGATGTATTTTAAGCTATTGTTAAAAACCCTCCAGTCATGCAGGTAGGGCCATGACCTCCCTGTTGATCACATGTGACAGTCTGTTCTCCCTCAAACCACAACCAGTAAGGCTTTGATAGCCTAATTAAGAGCAGAGCTGGCTTTCTGTTGGAAATGGAGTCAGAGCTGCAGTTCAAGGAAACACAAAACACATTATGGAATAAGAGTAATGTGCTCTGGAAGGAAGTGGCAATTCAAATTCTTTGTTGTATGTCATAGAACAATGTTCCTTTTAAACGCTGTCACTGGGCAGCAGAATAAGCTGTGTTTTGCCCAGTCCTGGCTAGAGCTATGGACCCTCCAGAAGGAGCTGGGATTACACACAGTGGTTTTGGAGCATCTGGGAAAGCACTGGAGGGAAAAGGTTGGAAGGGCCAGAACACTGCAGGCTGGGAAAGAGACTGAAATCCAGCAATTATCCCAGTGTGGCAGAAGACGGCTGTGAGAAAAGCTCTTTGCTCTGCAGAGGCTGCAACTCAAGGGCTGCCCTTCCACGTGAGCAGCAGTGACCTCTCAGCTTCCCCCACCCAGAGCCTCAGTGTGCTGGAGGAAAACTCGCTGCATTTTCCTATCCTTCTCCAAAGGGAAGGCAGCCCAGAGGTCAAGAGCCAGAACGGAAATCACAGCCCACTTCAAGTGGTTACACAGGGTGACATCTTGCATTCCAATTTTCACGTTCATCCCGGCAGAGCCATACTGGAGCTCATACGTGAGACCCCAGCTGCTGCTGAGTGCCCCTAGCCAGAGTGCCAAGGGGGCCCTGAGCCCCAGGCAGGCTGCTAGAGGAATGGCAAAGGAGCGCATTACAGCATTTGTGGATATGGCAGACTAACAAACACCACTTTGGCCATGCCAAAAGCAAACAGCTGTTACAGACAGCATGGCAACAAGTTACCAAGGGCACATTAATGCCAAGCTCATTTCAACCTGCACAGGCGAGAAAGTGACACAGATCACAAAAATGTAAAGGGATCTGGACACATATTCTGATTGCCACTGCGCATGAAAATCTCTTGCTTTGTGGGCAGCCCCTCACAGGATGGCTTCAGTGCCACACTGGCAGTCAGGTGGGAGGGAAATCTCACGTCTAAGATGCACAGGGAGGACCAGTGGGGTTTTTTTCCTTTATGTAAGCCAGAGTAAAATGGAAATGCTGCTTCACACCAAAGCAGTTTTGCTCCACTGTGCATGACAGCAGATAATTAGAGCCACAAGGCAAGAAACAAAATCTTTGTTTCCTATGCAAAACCACACCCAGGGGACAAGTGATTCGTGCTGTCATTAGGATTTTGAATGTTGCTCTGGCAGATGTTTTGGGGACAATAGTTTGAAAAACCCTGGAAAGATGTTCAAGCAATAAAGTTTACGCCTAATTTTTTCCACCTTATGATTGTTTCTTGAAGGCATAAGAACTTCTATCCACGAGCCTGGAGTTTGGCCTCTAATTCCACACTTCATTGCCAGAGCCTTAAAGGGTAATAAAGACAAAATATTCCAACATTCAGACTTTCCATTAGGTTGATATCTCATGAGCCCAAGTTTCACCCTGTTTTGCAAAGTTTTATGCTTGGAGTGCTTTCAAACAAGTGATCTCACAACCATCCTGCGACTTTGTTCTCATTAGACCATGAATCTCCACCATGCTGGTCTCACTGGGAAAGGGATCTCAGCCAAGATACGACCCCCCAAAATGTGCAGTTACATTTGGCCATTGCTCCTGGTCTGCACTGCTTTCTCTAAGGTACACAGTAGGTGAGAACTGCTGTACTAGACCTCTGTAGCACCATAAATTTCTGGTACAAATAATGTCTTAATTTTGGCTGCTTTCACTCAAACCTTTATTTGTTCTTAATACCTTCAAATACCCCATTTCTCTACAACAGTTGCTTTCCCCCACTCCCATCAAGATTAAACAGAGACCACGCAGGGTACCCACTGTGATGTCATTCCAGCCAGTGTCCCCAGGGGCAGATTTGGGCCCAAAAGACCCCAGGTATTTCCATGGGGGGAAGCTCAGTCTCCTGGAGCCCACCTCACTGAACACAGAATGCCAGCAGCACTTACCCCTTCACAAACCAGCAGTTCCCACCTACGGAGGTCTGTCTGCTTCCAACATTCTGTCCTCCTTTAGAGATTTACTCTGAGTATTAATGGAGGTAACTGGGCCATGCAAGTCACTGACTGAATTACAGAGGGAGCTCAGGAGGGCTCCAATGCAAACTCCAGGGGCCAATTTTAAACTGTAGAGCCACTCCCCTCTCCTGTAGTGCTGACAAACCAGTTGCCTTGTAAGGTTCGATCACAGCTTTCTAAGGGCTCGGGAAATACCCTCACTTCAAAATGCGGCCACTGAATTATTTATTGCTGCCTTGTTTTTAACCATATGCAAAATTGAGGCATGCCAGAAATCCAAAAGTCTCTTCTTTCCATATCAGAAAGCAAGATGAGGATACAGAAAGCACCTAAATTAGCAGCATGCCAAGGGGAAAGAACTGGGCATGGCACGGCACGGAGCTGGGGGGACGCTGGCAGGGCAGAAAACCAGTGAGCAGCTCTCCTGCAGCTCTCCCAGGAACCTGATGGACACAGGTCTAAAAGGACAGCTCAGAAATGCCCTGGAACTCCCCAAATCACTGTTAGGGTTCAGTGTCTGGCACTCAGAGCCATGGGGTGGTTCCTTCCCTTCACACCCTGCAGCCTGCATTGGGATCACTCAGAACTGGCATCACTGGGGTTTGGTTTTGATATAGCAACCAGCACAAACTTGTGACAAGTTACTTAATAACATTGGAGGGGAAAAAGGGAAAATAAATTTTAAAAATAAAGAGTAAAATAAAAAATAAACAAAATTAACAAAAAACCCCAATATAAAGTGAAATAAAAATAACAAAAACGGAACTAAATATATTAAAATAAAAAGAAAATAATGAAATAAGATTAAAAATAAAAATAATCAACAAAGTAATAAATAAATAAAACAAATAAAATAAATAAAATCTAAACATTAGAAAATAAAAATAGAAAACAGCAGCTTTCCCCCTTCTCACAGGGAGAGCTTTGCCAAAACACTCATTAAATCATTCCCCCTGTTCTCCCCACTTTCTCCCACTCTGCCATTACCACAGCGTTCCTCATTCCTTTACGTGGCATCCGTGCCACCGAGGCAGCCGAGAAACCCCGGGGCAATTGATGCCAGTGAAAAGGATGGATACCCCATCTTTGTCTAAGCGTTTGCCAGCCCATCCACAAACCCCTCCCAGCAGCAGGGAGGACACTGGAGAAACAGGATGGATTCCCTTTTCTTTCACGTGAGCTTTTCCCTGTTTCAAAATCCACAATTATTTTAAAACTTTTGGCAGAATCCATTCCCTTTCAGAAAGCTTGGAGTGAAAAACGCCCTAAAGACAACTCAAAGTTATCATTTAAAGTGACTTTAAACATAAACTCTATAAAAGCTCTGCAACACAACCCAACCCAAGGGGCCTGAGATGAGAGCAAGGGAGACAGAGTGCCAATGTGAGCACAGGATGGCACTTCACAGACCTCATCCCAGCTTTACAGCCTCCTTTCCTGCTTATGCTGGATGGATCCCTTTTCCCTTAATTAAATCTATCTGCTTATGCATTGCATTTTTTAAGCAAAACACTCCAGTTGTTTTGCTTTCCACTAGAAACAAGACTCTTTTTTTCCACAGCATTTGCTCCCAGCCAATGAAATGTTTTTACTTTCTTATTTGTAGTAGCATAATAAAGAACCCAAAGTTAGGGCTGGCTCTCCTGCTCTTCATCTGTTTCTGCAGGTAATGCAGGCATTGATTTGGGAGTAAAAGAGATTAATAGTAATTGGCGCAGGCTGCAGCAGGGAAATCTTTGACTCGCAATAAGAAAAGGAAATATTTACAGCAACGGCAGCTAAGCACTGGAAGAGGCTGTTCAGCAAAGCTGTGGGGTATTCCTGGACATATTCAAACCTCAGCTGGGCAAGTCCCTGAACAACTGGACCCAACTTTACAGCTAGTCTTTGGTTGGACCATGACCTCCAAAACTCCCTTTTAATGCAAGTTTAATGCCAGATCCAAGAGCAGGTATTTATTGCATGCCTGCAAATCTCTGTAGGTGTACACCCAAAATCATTCTCATTGTTAGCCCCGTGGAAATGAGGCAAAAACCAGGGAATTCCATGTAATTTGTTTGTCCAGTGTCCCTTGCCACCTTCTGCCAAACCTGCAATAACTTCGGAAACAACGGAGCCAACATCAGATAGATCTGATAGAGGTCTCCAAGATATTTCTAAATGTTTCAAAATAAATATAAACATTCTCACACACCGAGCAGTCCCACAGCCAGAGGCAACCAGAGCACACAATTAGTAGATGGCTCTGCCATGAAACCTTTTACAACATTCCTCTCTGCTGAAGGGCTTATCCTGAATGAAAAGCAGCCATAAAGGGACTGGCAGGGCAGCTCGGCTGCATCACTGAGGGGAGATGAGAGACAGAGAGGACAGGGGCATACCTGAACATGCCAAAGGACTCCAAGGAAAAATACTGGGCAAGAGAAGGTGGATTTAGTCTCCTCACATGTCACCTTCCCTTATGGCTCGCTGTATCTTGGTAAATGCCTAATATTTTACAAAACAGAAAAGAAAACACTTTAGAAAGCATCCTGCTCAGTAGAACAAAAAAGACAAAAAGCTGTACAATGCACATAAGATCTGCCAGCAGGACAGGTCCCTCCTCCTCATCAGGAGGGTCACACCAGCACTAATTGATCAGCTTTTGCTGATTTTCTCTGTGGTCCAGACTGGAGACAGGAACAGTACATAAACAATATGCCTAAAAGGAAACCATCAAGGTTCCTGCTCCTTCATGAGAACCTAAATCACTGAACAGAGGGCACAGTCCAGATGGCTGCAAAAGCAGCTCAGAAGCACGTGAGAGAAGCAGGGAGCACAGACAAGGGACATGCATTGTGCCTTTCCTTTTAAAGCCCCCAAACCTCAGGTGTTTCTGATGTTGTGTCCCACTGCCATTCCTTCCCAGACTGCAGTGGCAGCATGCAGAAGCTCCCGGAGCCAGGGAGCACTTCCCACAGGGAACAAGGGGGCTTGGTGGGACTCCAACAGCGAGAGCCATCTCGCTGCTGCTGAGGACACAGAGACACTGTGGGGTCACACCTGCCCAGACACAAACCCACCTGCACGAAACAAGAAGCTGAGCAAAGGTTTGCCTCCTGCTTCACAACGTTTTCGAGGGCTTCAAGGTCACATAACTGTGAAATCTTTCACGTGGGGATTTGTCTGGTTTTCAATGACAATTACTTGTGCTGCCACTGGAAAGGAAGGGCTCCAAGTTATGTGCGGTATTTGAGAGGTAAGGTGTGACTCAAGCAATTTTAGATGCATTTTATCATGGCTTTTCTGTTTAATTATTCTCATTTCAGCCTTTTGGACCCCTAAATCATAATCTTGTGAACCAGCTGGCATTGAATAGCTCTGCTAAAGGTCATAAAGTCATTTTGTGTTTATGCCATTATCACAAGCAAGTTCTTACTGTGCAAAATGATTGCTTCAAGCCTTTTCTTACAGAGAGTGTGAGCTCAGCCTTCAGGAAGTGTTAACAATGAACTAACTCTGCATTAGCTTACCAAACAGCTTAGAAAACCCAAAATCCAAACTAAGAATTGTCTGCTCAGATATATGCAAACTAACAAACTAATTTGCTCTGGTCTACTGAGTGCCTAATTCACCAGTTACATTCTGGTTCAGTCTAATTTGAGCCAGCAATAAATACCTCTCAGTTCTGTTTTTATTTCCATGGGACTTCTGTTTGTCTCATCTAGATTGTGGGAAGGAAAAAAACATTACCATCCAACATCCAGCCCCCACAAAGAAACCCCACCATTTTTGTAAGGAATATAAATTAAGACAGAGCAAAAAAATGACAACAAAAAAGGGTCTTTTCTCAAACCTTGGTAGACAGAAGAAATTAAATAGCCCAAGGGTATCATGTTCTGTTTCTTTTTAACATTATGAAAGAAAATTTCAGTTCTTGATTTCCAGGGGCTTTCATAATATATACTGTATTAATTCATGTAAGTTTAATCACAAAAATCTAATTTAATCTCGCTTATTGCACCAGCATGCCAGCATTTCACTTCCTGAGTATTTGTTTCAGCTGGTTTTCTAAAACCATCCAGAAAAAACTGATACCTCCTAACGTTTTCCTAACACCTCTCATCCAAAACAACATCACATTTCCTTAGTCCCCACTGAGATCTCCCTCTCATTTTTCTCTGGTCTTATTTATTGAGCCAGGCTTCACAGAGCAGCCCAAATATCTGTCACCCATTAAATCATATCTTTTTTCACAGTTCCAGGAGACTGCAAGCTAAACAATAAAAGTCTCTTGTGGTGCCACCAGACAGCCTCATGTATTTCACTGGAACTCATAGAGATCACTAGAGTGGAAAGCACATTACAAACATCAGAACAAACAAGCAAAAGACAATTTTAATTTATTCCTCAGCCATGTCATGTAGATGCATGCATTAAGTTTTTTTCTACTTGTTGACCAGAAAGCTTTTTACCTCTGCTCTCACAGTAATTCAACCATCAGCCAGGAAAAACCTTTTTGATTCTCTGCATTTACCTTTTCAAGAAGAGCCACCTTTACGTTTCATGTGATTGTTTAAATGTAAATTCCCCATCATGGGGGTCCTCTCAGACTGAGTCCTGAGGAACTGCAGCTGCTACAGGTTGAATTTCTGCCCTCAGTTACTGTGAGGAAGCCACTGCTACAGACACAGCCACACAGATTTTACAAGCCATCATCATATTGGGGATCACTTTGTCTGGCTGTTCAGTGCTCTGATGCCAAAAACTACACGAGGCAGAGAGAAATGTCCCCGAACTCATAGGAAGCAAAGTAAAACACAGGGTGCAATTTTGGGCAGAGAGGCAGGTCCCAGGTATCCTTACAGCCCAGAAAACTGCTCTGGGCTGCTCTAAGCAGTTAGAACAGTTTGCAAAAAGGCTTTACTAAAGTGGCCTGTCCAAGCCTGTTAGAAGTCACACATTTCACCCCCATGATCCCAAGGCTGTGTAATCCTGTTAGTGTGATCTGTCACAGTCCACACCCGAACAGGTACCTGTGTAACACAGAGTGCTCGTATAAGCCATCTGGTGCTCTGTTAAGGTCTGATTTCCAGCTACCAGAGCACTATTGAAATTGCTGTGGGATACTCTGGCAGTGCCTGAAGCCTGAAAGAATTAAGGTGCAAGGTTTCTTGCTGGAGCACATCTGTCTTCACAGCATCAGAGCTCACCATCACTCCCAGAGCCAAGAGAACCCTCTGTGCAGGCAGTGACCCTGCCATGGTGCAGGTCCCTGTAAGAGACAAGGAAAGCTCTTCTCTGCCTCTCTGCTCCTTTTCCACATTAGCCAGAGTGATTTCTACCAACTGCCTAAGGAGACTGTCATTATGCCAGTGCCTTGTTTTCAATGCTCCCCTCTGATGGGAAAGCGTGACAAAGTGTGAGCATTTACAGAATTTGCTGTTGGGGCATTTATGAGTTTTGTCAACACTTAACTAAGATGTCTCTCCAGTTGTACTCAGCTGAGATCCATAGAGTATCCATTTAACATTATCAAGTCTATTACATGGAAGGAGCTAAATTACATACCATAATAGAGCCAGATGAACTGATGACAAAAGTGAGTCAACAGCTGAATTAGGCTTCGTGCAGAAAAAGTATCAATTCACTATATTTTCCAGCTCAGTAGGGCTTCCCCCCCCCCCCCCCTTAACTGTGTATAACAGTGTTGTCATTAAAATGATGGATAAGAGGACAAAACTTGACATCTTGGGTATATCCAGTCTGAGTTCCCACGTGGCACATGACCATCAGCAATTCCCAGGCAATACTGGCACCCCAGGAGTCATTAACATTTCTGGAGCTCTCTGAGCGCTTTGCTGGTTTAACACCAGGGATGCCAGGAAAGGGGAAACCATCACTGGTTTGCTGTGTTGAACCTGGACACGACACTGACTTTTGCTTCCACTTTCACAACTTGAAAAATGACCAAAGTAATTTCTCATTTGCGAGAGGCTGTCTCGTGGGGTACACAGATGGATAACAAACCACCTCAAAATCCTGCCTGCAAATTCCACTTGGGGTTTGGTGGGAGAGCTCACAGAGCTCTGAGAGGAGCAGTGCATTTCTGGGCAGGCTCAAATGCAGATATTAACCATGTAAAGCAGCTTCCTTGGGGATTTGCAGTATTTCCTTTGTTTGTGCACCTGTCTGAGAATGCCTGACACGTTCTGAACTAGACTATCCATAACTTACAGTTTTCCTTCAGTGCCATCAAGTTCTGAGGTTTGCAGCCCATCTCTAAAGCAGTTGTGACTGCAGCTATTAACCCAAAAGTTGTGTTCTCTGAGGCAGCAAGATCACAGGACAGCCACAGAACCTGGGCCACAGCAACAACAAAACCCAACTGAATTGCACCAGTTCTGCCCTGGCTGCCTACAGGCTCTTCGTGCCGTGCCAAGGGCTGTGCTAGGCTCTGTTTTCTAGGCACTAAACCAAATAAACAGTGCTTTTCTGAACGACTGACATTTGGGAATGGATGTTGTTTCTCCCTGTTCCCTTCTGTGGATTTCCATAACATGCCCCTTCTGTTACTGTAACTCTTGCTAAAGAAAAAAGATGAGAAATAAAAAAACAAACAAACAAACAAGCTTACACAATCTAAGACTGAGCTCAATTTTTTCAGGCCAGCTGTGGAGTTCTGCAACGTTTTCATTCTGTGAGTGTCAAATGAGACTGAAAGGCAATCAAAAGTTGCTCAGTAAATGCCACAAAGTCTTGATTTGCTCCCATCACACTGTTCTCAAAAAACCTGCCCGTGTTGCAGCTTTTAGTGGTTATGACTTGACCCTGTTTAACCCTAATCACAGCTCCCTCCCTGCAAGCACTTTGCCACACTGCTTTTCCAGGACCAACAGCATGTTTATGGAATGAAAACCACCTCCCCTCATCTGTCCCAGCTCTCTGTGCAAGCCAGCAAGAAATGGTCACACTGCTCCTCAGAGCTAAGAGACACTAGGGAAGGAATGAAATGCCACCAGGGCAGTGTTTCCCAGGGTAACATAATACCCTGAACAACCCAATTGCTCTGATTGAAGGCCAAAACCAAATCACACCTTTAGAACTTAGAGAGGGATAATATTTACTACACATGGCTCTGTTCATTCAACTTCTCACTAGCAGTTGAGCAAGCACTGACAGTACTGGAACTGATGTTCTTTTTATATATAAAACCTCATCACCTCCCAGGAAATTTTAGGGGAAAGAAGAGTGCAGTTAATCATGCTCCAAGGTCCTTTTCTGGACAAAGGCCAATTCTGAATCTGCAGAAAAGGTTCAGACTTTGCTTTTACCAGAGGAGCAAAGAACAAAACTTCTGAACAGCAGATTGGCAAGTCACTCCTTTCTTGCCTCTCCCTCCACTGCTGTGAAAGCCAGTCACACTTGCACTCAGGGAATGCAGAGCTCAGCTCCCAGGGAGAAGAACATCCAGACACTTCTAAATGCAATAAATGTAACAATTACAGACAGCCTCTCTGCAGAGCTTGTCCATCGATTGCAGTTGCACTCAGAGGCTCTCTGGCACAGTGCTCTGACCAAAGCTCAAGCTGTTTAATCCCACATCTTTGATGCATGTTTAAGCCTAACTAGTGTTTCTAATAAAGGCCTAAACCACAGCCAAGTCTTGCAGTGTGGTTCTTGTGTGCTCAAATCCACCAGGACTACAAGGCAGGCAGTTTAAGTACAGGTTTTGTGAAAGTTTCTCCAGCCAGTATTGCTCCTCTAATACAAGTCTCAAACGATCAGTTTAACGTCCTCATTTGAAAAGCAACATGTGCCTTGCCTCAGGAGGCCTGGAAAGCTCTGTGCTGGTGACTATTTGACCTTTCCCCCACCATTACTGGGCAAACTGAGTTGACAAACTCGAGGAAGGGAGTTCAAAACCCAAACTGTTCAATTGTCAGGCCTTCAAAAGGAAGTTTGTCCTGAGCAAGCAGCCTGTGAAGAAAGAAGGGAATGCAGCTGGAGCTTTTAACATGTGTGGACAAAAATAAATGTGGCTGTTCCCACTGGCAGGTATAAAGAGCATTTAGTCTGCTCATTTATTACCCTGATGTGGTTGTTACAGGCCAGCCCAAGGGATGGTGGGCAGGTTCAGTGCCGGGCACTGAGAGCCATGGGCATCCTGAGATGTACAGACAGGAACAAAGAGACAGACCTGCTTCTGCTGGGGTCAGGTCTCTGCTGTCCATCAGCTTGGCATTGCTCCAGGCAAGCACAGAGCCCCAGTGGGAGAGCAGGGGTTGGGGTACCTCTCCTCATCCATCCTTTCCAAGACTAAGAGCTGGCAGCAACCTGCTGCAAAGAGAACTCCTGGAGAACACAGTCCAACAGACCACTGCAAACACTTACTGGAAGGGTCTTGTTCACCTGCACACACACAACATGAACATGAGTAAAATGAGAGGGGGAAAACAGAGACAGCTTTCCTTCATTGACTGTTTTTATTTTTCAAATAGGTTTAGGTGAGTCTTTAACTAAAATAGGTTGAGAAAAACACTGCCCTGTCTTCTCCCTTCCCCAAGGCAGGAGCATCCACATCTACAACACCCCTGACAGACTGTTGCCTTCACCTAATCACTTCAGCTCATCCCAGAATTCATCAAGGTCACTCCCAAGAGGCCCTTAGTTAACAACTTCCTGACTATTGCAGCACTTTCTTGTGTGGAGAAAGTCTTACAGGAATATTTTGCACTTTTAACATGTGACTTAGCAGGCAGTCAAGGGCAAGACAAACTAATTGCCAGCCAAGGAGTTAAGGGGGAAGAAATAAAACGTGGTACCTGGCTCAGAGGATGGGCCATTTAACCCTGTAACTGGCTGCTAGCAGTGACAGAAACAGGGCTCCCTGCCAGCTCCCACAAAAAGCAGCAGGAACAGTGTGAGCCACACGCTGTACCTGCCTTAAAACCTACCACAGGACCTGTCTGTGTGAACTTGCCTTTCTGCCTTACAATGCCAGTTGTAGTCATGGCCTCCATAGTGCCATGGAACAGCAGGGTCTGCAATTTAACCATGTCATGATGGATTTTTCCTTTCATTTGATTCCTAAACTTCCTACCTGGCCATGTTGCTGGGGTCCTGATTTTTCTGGTATTAGGGCAGTAGATGACTCATCCTCTTGCCCTGGTCATTCCTCAGGTGAAAGTCTTCTCTCCCTCCCACCAGTCATTCTGTCTCTGAGCAGCACACACATCTCACAGGTCACAACAACATCAAGGCTCTGTCAGCACAGGGAACGAAGCAAACTGTGGCAGGTGATGTTTTGTTGTAAATGCAGCATTAACCTGAGCCACATGTGCTGTGAGAGCTGCTTGGATCCCACTCTGCAGCACAAGAGCCTCCTTAGAGACAAACAGAGAGGCTCCAGATAAATACACATTATGATACATCAGCCTTAAGTGGAAGTGACACAGTGGGTTCTGAGCCAAGGCAAAACACAGCATAAACAGGTTAAATAATTAGGCCATCAGTTTGCCTGGGTTTTGTTTCCTGTAGCCAGAGGATGTCTTTGATGGACAACAGTGTATTTTTACTCACTGTAAATGGCATTAGGAGGTGGCTGCTGCATTATACCCTTAAGGTTAACAGATGTTTTATCCCAGCTGTGTGGGAGAATCACTGTGTATGCTCTTCATGGAGCAGCAAGTTAGATTACCTGGAGATGTAAAACATTTTATAGATCCTGTTAACATAAAACAGGAAGGAAAAGGAGAGGGGAATGTAGGGGCAAAAAAGACCAAAACCAAAATAAGAAACCCCAGCCTCATTCTTCCTTCACAAGTTGTATCAACCATGTGTATATTACCACTAAAGGAAAATTTTGGCTGTGTCCAGTAGGGAAAAACCTGAGAGAGACTGTTTCAAGTGAAGCTTACATGGGGGCTTGCATGCCATATGTAATGCAGGCAGTGCTATTGAGATGGTGAATACAATAAAAGTGCAAGCTGTGATTAAACACTGCCTATTTAACTTATCTGTTAGCAGCAGTGGATGGCAACAGTGTAAAGTCAGTTTTAATGCTAAGTTGCCATTGCTGAAACACATCAAAAATGGAGGCACTTTTCTTCTTTTTTTGGCATTTATGTTCACTTGTTGGTGCCAGCACAGTCAGGCTCTATGAACTCTTCATTTCCTCCATTCATCCTTATCATCAGAGGACTGTTTTCTGAGAGCAAACATAAAACACCAGAAGGATGAGCACAGATAAATAGGTGAAACAGTTAAGAAGATTTAAAGCAGTGGAGTTACTCTGTGGGTGCCTCTAACATTTCTGCATACAAGGACAAGGCAGTCAGCGTGAAAGAACACACCACGTGCTGAATGTACAGACTAAGGCCTCTCATGGGATTTTCATTGGAGCTCAGAGACACTGCTGTGCCTTGGAGGCCTCATTACAAGCAGCCTGTAGCCTGGTATTATTGAAGGAGGCTTGGAGAACAGGAGGAGAAGGAGGAAAGCCCATTTACTGCAAAGTGTGTGGAAATAACCACCTACACTGGTTGGCTTTTTTTTTCCTTCCTAGATGTGTGTAAAGGAATAACCAAGACTGACTTCTTGTTCTACCATTCTGCTACCTAGTGAAATTAAGGCTAGAAGCAGTCAGAAGTTAAAACTATTAGAACTGCTCTGTGGATGAAGCTCTGTGTGCACACACTCTAGATCCTAGAGGATTTATGAGCCCATTTCCCACAGATACCCATGGAAGATTACTAAAACATGGTAGCAATTGAGAGACTGCAGGTGAGAAATCTCTGTATCTGAAACAACACTGCACAGCAAAATCTGCTCCACAAAACCCACAAGTTGCAAATGCATGAGTTTAACAACAACATATTTTCTAATTTCTCTTAATTGTGACTGGGGAGGAATAGTGGAGATTGTAGAAGGGAAATGCTTAACATAAATAAAAATGTCATGTGTGTAAACCCAGCTTCTGTTTCCCACAAAGTATATTGTACACTGTTCTCTCTCATTTCACAAAATCACATTAAAGGATTCTGAAAATATAACAACAAAAAATTCAATTGTCTGACTCATGCTTTAGGCTGAGGAAAGCAGAGAAAGCAATCTGAAAAAGTAAAAAGAAAATGAAAATTAGGCAAGTGATTCAATAAAGAAAACCTCGAGCAGCTCCATGACCTGCAGAAGATTGCTTGGAACAACAGCACCATCCCCTGCCCGCCCTGTGAACAGCACAGGCATCACCTGGAGAAAGTGACACTCCTGTCCCGTTTGGGAAATGGGGGTTCGACTCACTCGTTCCACCGACACCCAGAGGAGTCTGAGCTGTAACTACAGACACTGAAGGACTGGGAGCACACCCCTCCACCGAGCTCTTTTTGCTGGGTATAGCAAGACTTCTTGCAGGCAGGACTCAAAAAAACCCTTTGTGGTTTGTTTGCTTTATTTGCAGCAACTCCACGAGGTGTGGGTGTTTCTGCGGATGCTCTGTCAGACAGGAGAAAATAATCACATGACTAAAAGCTTTACTGTGTCAAAGAGATGAAGCCCTTCACTCACAAGTCAGAAATGCAGCATCAGGAGCAATGAACTACAGTTACCTGACAGGTGAGTTATCTACAAAGTGCTTTTCAGTCACATTCCACATACCTGTTCCAGGCTCTGGATTCTTTTTCAACAACATCAATTTTACCGTAGACTTTCTGAAGATTCTTTTTTCATTTAAAGCTTGCAAGACACAGAAAAGGTTAATTGCAGAGGAGCAAGTTCCTATTTCTGATGAAAGCCACCCAGGGGAGCTGCATGTTGTGCACCAGCCACTCCACCTCTCCCTGAATGCCAAATGGAGGCAGATGAGAGCCTGCCAGATACAAATGTGTGGCTATGGACACAGGGATAAAGAGGGGGGGAAAAAGAAACTGCTGGAGCTATGAAAAGGTCCCATTTCTGAGGCACTTCATTATCCTTCTGACAGGACAGAAATCATCACATGAACAGCTTCAGCAGAGAAACCAGCACCTGGGTTAGCTGAGCACTGACCTAATCTCATTTCTCCACATCCAGTCACAAGCTTGAAATGAAGACCCAGTACAAGAATTTGTGCCCTATTCTGGTCCAGCAGTCCCACCTCTGCCCAGCCTGTTCCTCTTTGGAGGGCAAGGGGAACACAACAGCTCAGAAGGCTAAATGGTGACATTTGTAAAGGGCACCAGAAATATCCCCCCCACACAAGACAAGCCACCATCACACTCCTCACTGCAATGGCTCCCCAGCTCTCTGGTACTCTGCTCATGTTTGACTCTTAGATGTACTGCACACTAAAGCAGAAGGGAGAGGAGTTATTGCTTAGAGCTCCTCATACATAATATTGCCTTGTTTATAAATTATTGTTTCAAGACAGATTTGAGTAAATAAATGCCCAGCTGGCAGAGAGTTGAAGTGCGATAAAGAAACAATAAGAATAGCACTTATCATGAATATAAATCAATCCAAATCATAATTTCATATGCCTCAAAAATTGAGGGGAAAAAATCATCAAGAAACTAACAAATTTCACTTTTCCCCCCCAATGCACTGTGTGCAACAGTGAAAAGATAAACATGTGATGAAAGCAAATAGAGAATATCATATTTTTCACAGTAAAATAGGAGCTCATAAAACACTTTCCTGTGGGGGAAAGAGGGACAAAGGAAGTGGGACAGTCGGCTCTTCAGGCAAAACAGTATTTGAATTACTGAAGTTTGCTTTGAAAGAGATCCTTCACAGGCAGCAAGGGCTGAGTTCAGTGCTCATGCTCCAATTTGCTCCTGACTGAGCAAAGAGATTGATGTGCTCAGAAATCCTATCAAAGTTGTGCCAGAAATGAGCTGAACACAAGTTTCATAAATCAAAATCAGAAGAGGGAGAGAAAAACCCAAACACACCAATGATTAACTATTGCCACAAAGGAAGTAATTAACTCATTGGCAACTGTAGTTAAAAGCCCTCTTAGGAATACACTATCCTGGAGATGCCAGATTTTGTATTCCTAAAAGGGTGTTGCATACTAAATACTAGAAATATTATAATTAATTAAAAGGGAAAGAATTTTATTGAGACTTCTTAGAGAAAACATAGGTTTGTCAGACTTGGTTTTCTCTGTTTAATTCGTTCAAAAAGGGAATTTCAAACCTCTCTGCCCATTTGCACCTTAAAACTTTTTGCAGATGGCTGACATTATACTGACCCATAACACAACTCCTGTTTCGAGTTACTACTTACAAATCCTGGCATTAATTTAGGTCATCCATTGAAGCATCAGGTTTGGGACAACGGCTGGACTTTGCTGGAACAGTTTCACACATGAACCAAAAGCTACAAGAGGACTGAAAACACATCATGAAGATCAGGTGCTACTTTCCCTAAAAATTCTAAAGGAACTGAGAGGGAAGCCAAAAAATTAAATCCAGTGTCTAATCTCTAAAGCAGTAAAAAGCAGTGCCTTAAGCAAATATTTCTATGCACGATTTTGCCTTGGCAAATATTACATCACTTTAAAAAAAATAACAGTAAAACCCCCCCAAACCACCACAAACCCACAAAACTTCCTGTCATCCCAAGGCAGTGGCCAGGCTAAGCCTGCAGTGTGTGCAGCTGACCATGCCATGTAAAGATGACCAGTTGCACATTAACCATCTCTGCTAACACAACTATTAGTGCTTCAAGGTTATTATCATGCTATTTGGAAAAGATGTTCTCATATTCCAAATCACTACACTATTCCACTCTGACAAACTGGAAAAACACAGTAAAAGTAGAAGAGGAAAAGTTGTGATTCAAGCACAGTCATGAGATTCATGGACTCTGATTTCAAACACCAGCTTTTGAGTTCAAATTCAACCCACACTTCTTAACTTGGGTCTATACCTGCAGAAAGCAATTTGAAGAATCCCTTTGCTAATACTATGCTGGTTTTAAGTCTTAAATTTGAACTAAAAGAAGCAGGAAGAGAAGGAGAGTGAAAGTGAGAGTGCGTGTCTGTGACAGAAGGGAAAACAAAGAGTTTTAGAGTGCATAAAGCTTTAGTTAACATATTTACTTCTAAAAAGAGCTTTCTATTATACATTGAAAACCAAGCACTTAGTAGCAGGAGATCGTGACAGTACTAATTCATAATTACAATATAAAATTTTAAAACTTTACATTTATTCAATATGAAAGTTTAAAACCCTTAATAACCCCTGAAGAATCAATTTCAACAGGACTATCAAGAAGTGCAGTTTCCACAACTGATGTATGTGACTGAGAAGCTCATTTTAGAACCACAGTGTTCAGCCCTTATAATGCATGAAACAGAAGCCTCCTTATTCTCCTTCATACATGTCAGTTTAATTTTCAGAACCAGGCACAGATGATGAACTAAAGCAGAGAATTTAAGGTAGCCCATATAAAAGGCTGGTGCTTCTCTCAGCCTGTGCTTTGCTCCCTGCTAACCTGATGGGAGTGGTGCTGCAGCCATCCTCTTGTCCCCCGAGATCCCTGAAGGACATCACTGCCTTCCCATCTCCTCCTCTCTTGCTTCCATCCCAGCAATTTCTGGCTGGTCCTACAGTGCAGCACATCTGCTCTGCTTTGGCACTGCACAACAGCTGTCCTTCCTTCCCCCAGCTTTAGAGGAGAAGAGAGACACAAAGCAGCTCAAAATGACAACAGCAAGCACCAATAATTTGGGTTTCCAACTACACTGAACAGCAGCATCACCACAGCACCCACATACTAGTCTAGACATGAAGATGGAGAGCTGCAAACACCATATATGTTCTTAGAAGCCTGAAAAGTAGTAGAAAATATTCACCAACAATTTGAAGCAGAGCTATCATGTGAAAGGGAAAAGAGATTAAAAACCACATACAACTGTGATGAGAGGGGGAAAAAATTTATTGGTCCTTTAGATTTCCAATGATTGCTTGTATTATGCTCAGCAAACTTATTCAAACATTGCATACAAAGGATATCTTTTCTTGGTTTGCCATGTTAGAACTAGCTTAACATTCACTGGAAATGCAAGGAATGCAAGCAAAACAAGAATAATGTTCACATTGTTAGTGCAATACATGATTATTTTTTCCTATTTCAGTGGAACACTTGGTTCTCAGCATCCATCTTCCACGAAGATGACGCTTGCTTGTCACAGAAGGCACTTGGAATTCCTGTCAGGTGGGAAGTGGGGAAGAAGAGGGTTCACTCGGATAACAATACGCTCGTTCCTAATAAGAGCAATGCTAGTATAAACTCAAGCAGCCACAAAGCATTAAGGTACAAAAACTTAGCCAGCCATGCCAACTACAGGGCTGCAAAGCTGGAGCACAGCAGAGCCTCGCTGTCCCCATCAGTCGTCGTCTCCACCACAGAGGAGCAGCAGTGCTTTCCTGTAGTCCCCAGACGTGTCTTTCTGTTAACACACAGAGCAGCCACCGTGAGTCACCAGAGGGACCAGCCAAGGAGGGCCCCAGCACATCACACCCACAGGAAATCCACAGGGATGACTCTCTGCCCAGGAATGACACAAGGAAATTCTCTGCCTCTCATAGTAGAGCTGTACTTACACAGACCTTCAGAAACACAAAAAAAACCCTCCAAAAGCTTTTCTAGGGCTGAGCTATCCATTGCTTATCCCAATGCATTTGTCTGCAGGGGACAAAGCCCAAAGGAGAAGCCCAAAGCAGCACCAAAAGCAGCAGCATTTGATGGGCAAAGTGCACCTGCTGTGGCTCAGAAAAGGCCCCAGCCCTGCTCACTGTAGTCAGTGACAACCTTTGATACAAAATCCATAGGACAGCTGTATGGCAGGGTCAAAAGCAGCTCCACCCAGGCTAATTAAGGAGCACAATACCAGGAATGATAACAAATAATTGTAAAAAGCAACATTTAAAAATAAAACAAGAAAAAAAATCCAAGGAAAAAAAAGCATTTTTGGCTTCAACTGTGCAGCAACAGCTGGCTCTGGATTCCTTGCTGGCTCTTTCCCTTGCTGCTCCTTCCCATCCACTCAAAGGAGATTATGATTCAGACTGGTTCCACAGTGAAATGCTTTCCACTTGGAAACGGTGCAAGAGGTTCCACGCCACAACCCAAGATTTAAACTCCATCCTCATGGTAATGCAGACTCCCAGCCCCAGGGTCATTTCCCTGGAGCCAGCGTCCCCTCTGAAAGCAGTGACTCTGAGGAACCCAGGCCAGAAAAAGGAAGTGAAGCAGCAGCTAAAATAGAGTGTATGAGTAACTGTGATTTCAGAAACCCACATCACCTCTCCTTGGGAACACTGGAAGGAAACCTTTAGCTTCCCACAGGAAGTGTCCCCTACTTCAACAATGCAACGTGGTACTCGCCAGAGCTGCAGACCAACAACCACTGACTGCTCCCAGAGCTCCACGTGTCATCCAGCTCTACTCACATCCCTCCCTTCCCAAGAAAATCAACTGTGAAAACATTGCCACCTCGATTACCCCTGACAACAGAAGTGGAACTTTACCTGAATCATTTGATACAAGGATTTTGCAAAGTTCTTTCTGAATTCTTGTCTAATATCCAACAGATCAATTTCACTTCTTGAAACCATGACTCTGATCAGGGTGTCATCATCAGTGCCAGCCCCCTAAAGAGAACAGGTTAAGGGATATTAAAACATGAGTTTGCTCTGGACAGACACTGCAACAAAGCAACAAACACCAACAACCAGGGTACAACATGAAAGCAACAAGTGCAACAACTGGCATCTCAAACCACTCCTGCATTACATTCCAACTCCAAAACAGAGAATTTTTGGGACAGTATCACAAGACATTCACACTGCAGCATGGAGAACAGAGGACTGACCATGCAGGGTGCTCTAATCCCTGGATTTCTCCCAAGCGCCACATGGCCAGACCTCTCACTTGACATTTCATCTCACAGGCTTCGACTGTGAATGCCCATATAAATTTAAAATGATCCAGTTCCCACATTCCACAGCAGTGGAGCTGGTCACCACAATCAGCATCACGTGTAAATCTCCCTTTCAAGGTACTCTGAGACTGCAGAACTGCAGTCAGTTCTGGAACGGGGCACAGAAATCCCAACAGTGACTAATGCAAACACCATAACATCGTACACCGAGACATAGGCAGAGCAACTTGTTCCATGAACTATCCAGCTGTTTATTAAGAAGGCCAACTTTATAAACCTTTTCCAGCCACACAAACATGCTCCACTCTAACTCATCATTATTGCTTTAAGCATTTCAAGTTCCTGTGCTGGCAGGCTGTGCAGACTCAAGCCCTGGCCCCTCTGCTCAGACAAGGCAGACTCCACACAAGCTCAAGCGATACACGAGTGTTACATACATGTGTACACACATGTACACACACATGTGCTGACCTGCTCATGCACCTCAGGGAAGGACCTGGCAGAGCCCCCAGGATCATCTGCAGCCTAATGTCCAGGGTCACTCAGTCCTTTGGGTGCAATATTCTTGGATTACACCTAAAAACGCCCTAAAGCTGCTCAGAAGTTTTGCCATGGATTTGAGTAGGATTTGACATTAGAATCCCATAAAAGCCAAGCTCTGCCCCACCTAATCGTGAAAGCAAACTCTGCTCAGTGTTGAATTTTGTTGTGCCAAACTGTTAATTAGAAGTACAAACTTCTCTGCCGAAGTAATACTTGATGAAGAGCTTTCTCATCTGAAGTGCTTAACGATTTTATTTCTATGAAAAAAATTGGGCATCTCACAGGCAGACATTCATCAAGCTCCTCATAACAGAGGTGTACAAGAAACAAAAGCCTACAGGAAAATTGCACGCTTCAAAAACTAAAAAATAAATAAGAAAAAAGCCATCCTCCTCAT
>JAWWTY010000123.1:4373343-4412880 GCA_035222235.1 Margarornis squamiger
CAAGAAACAAAAGCCTACAGGAAAATTGCACGCTTCAAAAACTAAAAAATAAATAAGAAAAAAGCCATCCTCCTCATCCAGCTCGGCGTACTGGTATAATACTTTGCATTTTTCACCTGAACCTTATTTTATGTTGATATCTATAAAAACAGTAAAGCAACTTTTAAAAATTAAGGTATCATTTCATGTCTTGCCACTAATTCTTATGCTGGCACCTCATCAACACAACCATCTGGTGACAAACATCCTCGAGGGCTCTCCAGCAAGGGGAAGGGAGGAATTCTGAAAACAATAGACTACCTACCTCGAGCTTAATGAACACTCTCCACTGGGAGTTAAAAATACAGTTCTCCCTGCTTATCTCTTCCCATGCAAGAGAAGGTGAGGCTAACAGAAACACAGATGTGTTGCTAATGTAATTCCCCTGCATAGTGTTTTGTAGCTGTTTAAGCCCCTTTCCTCTACTCTGATGAGTTTCTTTCCCCCCTCAAAATGGGATGAATAGTAATCAAAACGTATTTCAAAGCCAACTAAGCCTTCAGTCTGTACATACCCACCTCCAAAACAAGGAGCACTAATTTGCACAGTTTACAATTCAGTTTTTGGTCATCTTTACTTCCTCAGTGTATCTACCACCTAAAGACGTCGTAGTCTATTCCACTGAAAGTGTCCAGACATCTTCCAGTGTAACAGCACCAAAACCAAAACCAACTGATAAGACTGTAAAATATTTGTGATCTGACAAACCCAGTCCAAGTAAACTTTATGGACTGCTTGTATCCTCTCCCAGATCTGCATCCCCTGAACCTTCTGCAGATACTTAGTGATACAGCATCCTATGGGCATTTAGTGAGAGAAGTAGCTGAGAACAAGTAAAAGGGAGAGGAGTTGTAGCTGGAGGAGATGGAAAACCTGTACATACCTTCATGGCATAGTACAAAGTTTCAGCAAAATAGGCAGGCACACTTCGGATGCATTTCACTGCAAAAAGGCAAATGATTGAGTTACTGATTGTTATTCAATACAGGACAACCCTTCATTGCCAGGACAAGGTGTGTGCTACTGGGTCATTCTCTCCAGTGTGGACACTTAAATATCCAGTTGTCACCTGGTCTATCCCTCTGTTACAGCTCTTTGTGTTCTTGGAGTTAGAATATACCATTTATTTCTAATACCAAGGAGACTTTCCTAGTCAAATCCCCCTCCCAATCACAAATCTAGCACAACACTGTCCTAGATGAGCTGCCAGGAATACCAGGTGAGGTTTTGTCTCACATGCAGTTTACTACCTCCCCTCCACCATCCTCTGATAAAGGAAGAATAAAGGCCTCTTCTCTAGATACAAAAATAGATCCCAAGTGATTAACTCCCCAAAAGAACCACGTTTCATGCCTCTTCCTATAACAACTGCCATTTAAAGAGGCCTGGGAGCAAGCAAAGAAGGCTGGGTCTAGATGAAGTAAGGCTTCATTACCAACTGCCAGAAGCAGCTTCTCCAAGTCCCCAGAGGTTTCCCGGTCAATGGTCTCTTCGATTTGGAAGCCAGAAATAGTCATGTACTTGTCAAACACTGCAAAACACAGAGAGGCCTCAGCCAGGTGCACAGCCAGCATTCCTCCCTGTGCAGGATAATGCCAGCTGTGTGTCATAGCCCATCCACTCCTTCTTCCCTCTGCCCCAGTTTCCCATCAGATGGTGACCACACCGGGGAGCAGCAGCCCCAAGGTTTATTTCCAATGGCCTGAACAGCTTGGTCAAACAGCCTTATGGATGGATAAGGAGCAGGAAACCAGAGTTGTCCCCGTTACCAGCTAATAGAAGCATGCAGTTCTGAACAGGCTGGGTTTCGGGCAGAAGGCTGCAGGCACACAGGAGCCACACTACCTACCCCTCCTTAGATGGGAAACGCTGCGGGTCCCCAGGATGGTGATGAACTTCTCTTCATCTGTTCCCCATTTCAGCTCCCCAGCTCTAAACAAAACCTGTGGGGAATTCAAGAGATCAACACAGCAGCATTTGCTCTGCATCCACGCACCCTGTTGAAAAGCTCTATTTGTCTCACTCTGAGGAGCCTTACTAACAAGCTATAGCTGGAGGAGAAAAAAATGAAATAAATTGCCAAGCACTGAACTCATCTTAGAAATAAATGAAAAAATCTGGAATTGACTGTGAAAGCATTGACATGAGTAATGCTGCTTAAGGCCCTCAGACTGACTGCACCAAGTCCCTTTCATAAGCCTGAAGCTTTCTGCAAGTAGGATAATAGAGCAGATAAAATCTATTCCCAGTGCTGCTTTTTCTGCCCTTTTTTCCCTTCCCTTTTTCAAATCAGATTAGGAAAACTTTGTCACACGTAGACTCTTCAGTGGCAGAGCCATGCTAACTTGGCCCAGGAGGAAGTTTTCCAACAGAGAGAGGAAAATGGATTTAGAAGCAGAATTTGTGGGCTGATAAATTCTTACTCTTATGAAGCCAGATTTGTACCACTTAATTGTTTTAGCACATTCATTGCTCTGCAGGCAAGTCATTCTTGATGCCAAGACCAGGCCATAAGCAGCACTTAGGCAAGTAAAGCAATACAAAAAGTTGGAAGGCACAACACCAGGGGGAAAATGAGGAAGGAAAAAAAACTATATAATCTGAGAAGAAAATGAGGTTTTTTTCCCCCTGACACTCAGAAGCCTTTTCCCAAATTGTGTGTAAGGAGAAAGGGCGGTACATATAGCATACAAGTTTTTTTTCTCCCTCCACAGTGAGCAGAGGACAGGCAAAAAGATTACCACCTCTCCTGAAGGAACCAAATATTTCTCACAAAAATCCCCACAAACAAACCTGCTGCACAGTAATTCTGCTGGCTACTTGTCTGTCCACACTGTAAAACCTGAATAAGATGTTATGAACTTCCTATTTATGTCTGTCTCGCAATCCTATCCAGAAGACATTTGTGACTGCTGCATATTCTTTTTAACATTAATTGTACAGAGTACAAAAGGATTTGGGGAAAAAGGCACTCCCTGCAATGATATTTTGTTCAAAAAATATATGCCAAGTTCCCCAAATGAATACCAGCACTCCCCATCCAGTAGCAAAAGAAGAGTCCCAGCACAGCATTCAGAAATGCCAGGAAAATATTTATTTAGAGATACTAAAAGTTGTGAATGACATTTAGTGTTAGCTTTCAGTTTTTACTTCCTTGCCCCTGCGTGATACCCACAGTGTACCTCAACTGCCTGACTTGAAAGAAGTGATATTCACAAAATCTGTTCTAAAAAGTTAAACTTTCTCCTTCAGGCATTCTCACAAAACTCATCCAACTGCTTTGAAGTAATATTTATTAATCAAAGACCCAAAAAATTAAAACTCACTGCTGAGCAAAAGGTTTGCCTCCTAATTATCAATCGTTTCCAGCGTATCATATGACTCCAGGAAAGCATTGGGAAGCCAGAAATAGCCTTACATTTGCATGGTCATGTACCTCAGTTCTGACCACCTGTACCTGCCAACAGTAATTAGAACAGTACTGGATCTGTTGCAGCTCTGTTGGATGGTGAAGGTAAAGTCAATACTCAAGGTCCCAGCTCAAGCCAAGTGTACAGAGCAAAGCACAGAGACCATCTGGCAAGGCAGGACTCATTCAGCATTTGGAAATGGCACTTCCTCAATTTAGATGCTCATTCAGTCTCACTCAAAGAGGCCAGAAGGAACCTGTGCACCGCCCAAAGCCTGTACCTCATGCGTCCCCTCAGGTACATGAGCCTGCTACAGGCACAACTCAATTTCATGAAACAGCCTAGTTCACCACTCAAACATTTGCCCCACTAATTTTCAAGTTGCCATTTCCACGGGAAATTAACTTTAATAGCAGCAGAACAATGCTTTCTGAATTTAAGTAACAAAGAATAGGCCTGTGCCAATAAAATATATCATGCCAGTTTGTCTCTCCATCTTGCTGTGCTGTCAGAGGAATACCTTGTTGATCTGATGTTCTGCGTTTAGCCCTTGTCACTCTGAACAATCTATGTATTTTCTTTCACCTTAACAGGCAATTTATGATAGAAAAATAGAGTTACGTGAAATAATTGAGAAGAAATACGTATTGAGCTGTAATCAAATAGCTGAAATATTGACCATCAGTACAACAAAGCTCCTGGCATCCAGCAAGAGACTGCCCCAAGGACAGCAGTGAGCTGCTGGCATTCCTTGTCATCCAGGGCACAGGTTTAGAGAGCAGTCATGGACAATGGATTAAATTCAGAGAGCAGCTCAAGTCAGATATGAAGGAAGGAACTGTTTGTGGCTCTGAGTTTTCCAGCAATGGGTCCTTCAGCATCACACCACCTCAGCAATTGCAACTCTCCCTTCCAGTGACATAACCACTGTTGCATTCAGGCATCTCTTTATATAATAAGCAGAACAAGATATGCCAAGAATTTTAATCCCATTGTTGCAGATTTTGACACTTTTGTCCAGAACAGTTTTTTGTCCAAAAGCACAGGAAAGCATATTAAGAATCACAGAGAACCTTAGCAGTTTACCTCTCACCTTTGAATCCTAGCTGTACACCCTCTTTGCACAACAACCTCTAGAAATGCCCCAAAACCCAGGTCATGCACCCACCTGAGCATCCTGCTCAACAAGACCCTCATCAACTCCAACATCAGGATCTCTGTTTGCCTGAAGAGAATTTTTAAGAGGTGTTAAACTGAGGAATTGAAAGTTAAGTCAAAAAAACATTTCTCTGTTACATTCAGACTGTGAGACTTACTGTGGGAAATCAACCCCTAACCCAAAATCACCTCATGTTTCCCTTCTGCTTGCACATGTCTGTATGAAATAAATGTTCCCTTCCCATTTTGCCTTCAAAGCCTCATGCAGCAGCATCTGCTACACCCGTGGGCATCAGTTCAATTTGTGAGATGGAAGTGACTCATAACAGCTCAAGACTGACCCTGCAAGTCAGAGGAAGTGACTCAGCTCCAGGACCAATCCTGCCTGTTACCAGGCCTTATCTGGAACCCAGCTTAGGAATCACCAAGTGACACGTGTATGAAGGAGTGAAAAATCACACACACAAGCCTGCACTGACCTGCAGCAGGACCACCAGCATCCTCTGGAAATGGCCTGAGGTTTCTCCTGTGATCTTATCCTCCAGGTTGGCCTCATACTCTGTAAAAGAGCAACACCCATTCACCACTTTACAGGCTTCCTCACTATTTGGAGGAGAAAGCAAGGAAAGGCAACAAGTTCACTTGATTTACAGCCTGGAGAATCATCTATCAAAAACATCTTTAACAGGCAGGAGATATTCTGCTTTCACTTATAACTCAACATTACAGGAAAAGAGGTGAAAAAAAAAAAATGGACCTCAGACCAAGTGTCAGGAGCAGAGGACTCAAAATATTTTGAAGTACAAGGTGACATGCTCTTTGAGGAACTGAAGAGGACCCAGATACGAATTTATGTTAATATATAGCACTCAACTGTACAAAAACCATGAGCCCAGACAAGTCTAGTTCTAAGTTTTGCCTTCAGATTCTGAATTTGGGCTCAAAATTTCTTCAGACATGAGAATTTCTCGTGAAGCAGGAATCTGCATAGAGGTAAAACAAGTATGTTGAATTAAACACCTCCTTTAAAATGACAGGGTAAAAGCACACATTCGTGTGTTCACACAAAAAGCTGCATATGCTTTTGCACAGGAGAACACTGAGCAAAAGGCAAAAAAATCTCTTCTGGTTTCTTATGTGATACCACTTTCCTAGTTTGCAACTACCAAAAATTGCCTTTCTGTCAAAGGGATGAAAATAATAGGTAGAAGAACAAAATGCATTTGAAAGAGTTCCAGCTACAAAGCACAAAACACCATAACCTGCACTCACAGTCCTGAAATAAAAACCCTTTTAGTTTACAGTCCAAACTTCAGTTTCTCTCAATATGAAGTCTTGCAACACAGCAGAAAGAATTTCTCTTATTGAACACATCCATTGGTTCACAGAGAGAACTTAACTGAAAGATGAGCTAAAATCATATTAACACATGACTGAAGGGAAATTTATACAGGAAGGGATTTTCTACAGGAAATTACCTTGCAGATAAACCTGTTTAATCTGGTGCATTTCCGCAGGTGTTCTGGAGGCAAGAATTTCAGTCAGCACTTTCTCATTGGTTCCTGCTCCCTGCAGGGGTGCAAATATCAATCAGTTGATGGAATAGCAAAAGGAAGACAAGAATTCCCTTTGACAATCAGAAGGAAGCATCAGCTTATGCACTTGGATCAAATAAAGGGAAAATATTTTCTTCTTTCTTACATATTGTGAGGGTTTTGAAAAGACTTTCTTCCAGTTCTGGCTTGTTTTCAAAACCAACCCAAAATTAATAAAGGCTCACTACTGGAGGATTCAGCTGGGCCCTTCCACGTTCAGGCACAGCCAGGCGTGCCTCAGTTCTTTGCTGCCACAGTCAGTGACACCCAGAGAAGTGAAGAAAGAGAGTTGAGTCTCCATCTCAGCTCTGTTCATGTGCTATCTGTCACCAGGCAGTACACAGACACACACAGAGCCACCCAGCAATGATGTTTACCCTTCTGTGAGCAGTGCTGTTAAACAAACCCCCTCTTCCACTGCAAACACACACACTCAACAACAGAATTGCTAACCCAGAGAGTTTAGGTTGGTGCATTCAAATTACAGCAGACACAACAGCCACTCTCACTTTCACAAGGGTAAAAATTACCAAAGCCAAACTGCTATCTTGTTTCCACAAGTCTGAGTCCGCTTTGTATGAATAAACCATTGCTCTTTTGCTTACAAAGGACTCGTTTCACAAAAGGAACACTGAAATGCAATCCTGTGCGGTTTTTTTGCTTCAGGACACTATTTACTATTTCCTGTAAGAAAAGCATTGAATGCTCAAAGCGCATACAGAGATATGCAACTGCACACAAAGCTATCCAAAACACAAGCCTGCCAGGCTCCATGCAATCATTTCCAGAACCCAGGTTGTTTGAGAAACACACCTACTCAGCAGGTGAGGCAGGCACAGTGACACGAGCTCTGCCCTAAGGGGCAGCAGTGAAAATGGACAGCACAGAGTTAATGCTCACAGCTCTGTTATCATCTTGCTCTGAGGTCCCTGCTATCACATCTCCTTGACTGATGTCCCCCCTCAGATGAACTGCAGCTGGTACCAACATCCTTTCCTGTGCAGGCACGTTCTCAGACTGCATGATCTTGTGTTTAGTACCTCTTTTGGGTAAGTGACAAGAACAAAACCACTCTTGTTTCACTATCTCTATTCTCCCTCCTATGTCCATCTGTTCTGTCATTTCCCTGTCAGTCTTTAACTCCAAAATCAATAGGCGGAGCTTGGGAATACATTTTATTTTCTCTTAATCAACAAGGCCTTTATCAGTTTCTTTGTCAGGTTTCATCTCCCCTTCCCCCAGTGCATATAAAGGCATCATAGAAAATGCCCAGGACTGAAGTTTCTATTGTCTGAGCTGCTGTTTGCTGGGTCACAGGTTCACGAGCACTGGCTTGCACAGTTGACTACAGCCTACATATTAACCAGCTGGTCATCAGGGATCTTTGGAATTTACATGGAAGCATCATTCAACAAAGCACCACCTTACAACTAGTCAAGTTCAACGTCCTCTGCTTGGATCAATTCTGTGATTAATCCAAGGACATCCATGTCCTGAAATTCCACAGGCTGATGAGATCAGACAGGTGTGACAGGGAGGGGAAAAAAAGAAAGGAGCACATGGAGGAAAATACACTTAAATTTCTACACATCCATATTGTCAATTGTTTACCTGGCCTGCACTAAACGCATTCAGCTAAAGAGAAATGTTAGAAGGGTAACACTGACAGGGCTATCAACTCTTCTCTCAGTATTACTGAAGGCAGCTTTTAAAGCACATTCAATACTACAGGCAATACCTGCTCGTAATTTTGGTGGACACCACTTTACACAAGTACACTGGCCCGTCAGTTTTGGAGTTGCACTGCAATCCATCAGGGCAAAACACTCTCTAGCTTAAATAGCAGTCAAGAAGAGGCAAATAAGTAGCACCACACTTGCATGAATGTTTCAAGCTCATTTGCAGCCTGTGCATACAGCTGTAGAGCTCTAAAACCTGGGCTGCTCACAGCAGAAATATCTAGTGCCCACTGCACTTCAGCACTGCACTTGAGCAGCAAAAACAATTTAAAGGCAACATACTCACTCACTGGATTTAAACCAAAAGGAACAATTCTTATGTGATGTAGATTTGAATCTGCACCTATAGCAATTATGCTCTCTTAAGATTATATCATTTCTCATTAAAATAATTTTGCATAAAACATTATACATATCAGATTTCTAAACTACTTCTGAGGATGAAAAAGAAACCAGATCAAACCATGGCATTAGCAGGCATTACCACAACTTTGCTAGCTTTTTTAAGGGCTACTTATATCAGCAATCCCCTTAACAACTGACGTTCATTCCAAAAAAGCCCCACAAAACTCCCAAAAAAGCCAAAAGAGCAACAAGCACTTCATGTACCATTAACCCCCCTCCCTTCTCTTACCTTGATGGCATGCTTCAGTGCATGAGCATCAAAAATGTATGCTGGTCTCATCAAAGACACCATCAATGTTTCAAACTTGCCAGTGAGTTCCTTTTTCAGGTCATCCACGAGATCCTAGTGCAGAACAAACAGTGCTGCAAATGAACAGGGACTAACCATTTAGCCATTTTACATGGATGCAACCTAAGAGACTCTGGCATAAACAGCACAAGGGACATGTTTTTGTTTTGATTGGTACCTCAACTGAAACGAATAAGGCAGAAGAAAAGGTTACATATGGAAAACCCAAAACACAGGGTGATTTTTTTTAAGGACATGGCAGGGTGGAGGAGAGGGGGAGACAGAAGCAAAACTAAATTTGCTTTCAAGCAATGTTTTACACACCCATGTGATGACTGTACCTCATAGTAATTACCATAAGCCCCAAACAACTCACTTCTGGAGGTATATTCTTCTACTTACCCTGCCAAATAAGGTTTTAAAGGCAGAAGCAATTTCTTGTCGCTGAGCATTGTTTCTGCTGGTAAGGATCGTCAGCACAGTTTCTTCATCAGTCCCTGAAGTTAGAAAGAACACAGAGTTACAAACACACTCTCAAAAACAAACAGCAGTGGCACAGACTCAAAAGGCAATGAAGGATGCTTTGAAAGCAAAAGCCTACTGACAAACAGCAGAAGCATTTAAAATAACAAACGTCACCACAATTCAAGCTGAGCCACCAGGTTTGGTATTGTACTGTTGCAAAAATATGACTGGAGGACCTGTGTGTTGTTTGCTCTCCATCAGCGCTGTGTCAGACTTTGATCCAGGCACTAATTATAACATTTTGTCACAGTCTGTATTCCACACAGCAGCTTTGGGCTCACCAACAATCTGCCAACTCCCAGCAAAACTCAACCCAGTAGCCCCAAACACCCCAGAGTATGGAGGTGTGGAGCTACTATCCATTTTACACACAATAGCTTGCAAGGTATTCCTCACAGCACTTCACTAGACCTACTGAATTTGCCTGTAGGCTGAGGTGTATCACATGTCCCTTCTCCCCTTCCTTCCACAGATGGCTTCAAAGAAAGCAGCAAACCAGGGTCTGTTCTCCCAGGGGAGTTTTGGGGCATAAGACTGCGGTGTGAGCACACAGCCCACTGGTTAGTCTGCATTCAGGCTGTGTGCTTTTCCCACGAACTGTAACATGCTCACACACTTCCAGACCAAGGAGGCTGTCGTGGATTTTCCAAGAAGTTTCTGCCATACTGCTGTAATTCTCCACAGCTGCTGCCTGTAAATCCACAGTCCAGCTACTGTGCTGTAAAACTCTGTGCTGAGAAGCCTGTGGAGTATCCATTTTCTTTTTAACCACCTTCTTTTTTTTGCTTATGCTAAGCTAAAAATAAACATCCTTGAGAGCAGGGCAGTCAAAACCAGGACATGCCCAGACTAGGGCACTCCTGGTGCTGTCATTCCATGGCATGTAGACACAGGTCCTACTCTCATCTAATATAAAAAAATGAGTTCAGAAAGGACGTTTTCAGAGGAGCAAGAGGCCTTCCCTCCTTGCAAAATAAAAACTCTTCTTACCTATTCCCTTCATGGCCTTACGAAGAGCTTCTGCATCAGCTCTGGCATCAAAAGGAGAGAAGGCTGTCACGGTGCCTCTGGTGTACTAGAGGGGGGAAAAGGGGTCAGGGGGAGATGGAAGAAGCCATGAAATAAAATATCACATCTTGCAGTTCTCCATACATGAGCTCAGCCCAAATTCAAATCCACAACTCAAAACTGGTAATATTTTTCCTGCAAGTGTCTGGCAAAATTACCCTCTGTGGGTATTTAAACACAGCTAATTCAAAATGTCCTACTACAGTTTTACTCAGTGGTACCCTAGTTAAATTTGGGGATATTTACATAAGAGCAGTTTGCAGAATAACTATTTACAACACTGGAGACTGCTTGCAGGAAAACTGCTAATTTGAAAAATTAATTGCATAAGTCACATGTGCTAGGAAAGTTACACAAAGATCTAAGACGTGCCTGTAAAGAACTCCCTCTCCACAAGGAAAACCTACTGGAACTCCCAAGAAGTGTCACACTGATTTTTTCCACTACCTTGCAAATGAGACCTACTGAACTCTACAATGGCTTTCCGTATTTCATCATGCTGCTTTTGACATGAACAACTTCTTACACAAGTGACTCAAGCCACATGAGTTTACAGCTAAAAAGAAAGAACAGTTCAAACATAAGGATAAAAGATCAGCTTGTGCAAACACAAAAATAATCTCACTTGGTTTCCATGGAACATGGCTCTTCAGGGAATTTCTCTTTGGATTAAACACAAAAGGCTACTCATCACACTTATGGAAAAGTTTTGCCTTTATTTAAACATTATAGATCAAGAACCTTGAACATACCATATATATGTGTTTAGCACAGTAGTTAATTTATAAAATACACAAAGTGAAACAATGGCCAAAAGGGAAACAGCTGGGCTTGGGGAACAGGAAGGTTTTCCCAACAGCTGAAGGGAAATCTCCTGGAAGCATTGCTGTAGTAATCAGTACAGGCAGAGCATTTTTCCACTCTCAAGAGAGAGAGCATGAAAGGAAGAGCCAACACACCTCCTGAGCCTGGCACCAGATGACTCCACAGGCAACAGAGCCACTTGGCCTCTGGGCTCCAGCCCTTCCCTGAAGTCAGCAGCTTCAGGCACTGCGTGCTCTGCCCTGCAGTCAGTGCGCTCAGGCAGGTCAGCCAGAAGAGCAGGGAGCGAACAGAGCAGGCGAGCACCAAGCAGACACTGCCCCGAAGAGCTGCTGCCTCTGGGGCCACCTCTGTGTCACCAGCGCAGACAGACTGCCCGCCCCTCCTGCTGCAGCAGCTGCCAGGAGTTCCGTGTGGCTGCTGTGTTTTGGCAGAGCAGAACACAAAGTATCACGGTGTTTAATAGCAGCAAGCTTCTTTTTGGGAGATGGTTCCCAATACCCAGCAGGGCAATCCCAATGGAACATTCTGCTATCCCCACTACAAAGTTAACTACAAGTTGTTAAGCAGAACCTCAAGTGTAGGCAGAGCAATATGTATTTATTGTCACCTTCCTAGCTAATTCCAAAGGCTACTACCATGAAAAAATCTCAAGGATTTGGGACGTAATTTTATCAACTGAATTTAATTTGGTAAATCAGCTAGAGACTAAAAGCCCCTCCCTCCTTCTCCCTTATTACCACACCAGCCAGTGTGGAGTCAAATATTTAAAAGTGTATTTCCCACGGTTCTGTTTCGTATCATCTTAGAATAACTAAGATTACAGAACTACCATGATTCTCCTTTGGAAATGACCAATGTCAACAAGTCTCAGAGGATGCAGTTACTGATCTTGAAGTTAAAGTTTTCCTTTGCTTATCTTGTTATAAGCAAGTGGAATTCCTCTTCACAATTCCTAAGTCTTGTGACAATGGCCCAACATTCCTCCATGGCTGTATTAGATATTAGATAACCAATGTGTGAACACCAAAAGCCAGATTAAATCTATCTCTGCATCACCCTTCTCAATCCTTCATTACTCTTTCCCAAAGCACTGCGTGGAAAGGCCCAACATACACTAAGCTTGATGAACAGTTCCTGAAAACCTTCTGGTGCAGCTGAAGTCTGAAAGACTTTTCCTGATATCTGAGCACCATTTGCATTCCAGACATTCCCTTCTGATGAACAGCACTTACTGGATTTTGGATCCCCGTCAATCAGAACCAAGCCAGAAGTAGTGCTGCAGCTCTGCCACCCAGTATAACAAAAATCTACATCACCTGGGTACCAGGAGGGAAGAGCTACCTCCTCCTTCCCAAACATGGCACATTTTGGCCAGAGAAAGAAAGGGCAAGCACCTCTCCTAAACCACTGAAGCCAAATCTGAAATGGGAGCCATGAACCAGACATTTCTAACAAAACAGATCCATACAAAAGAGTTTCTGACAAAAGCCAGACACTCATTTATCAAGACAACTTGGCTTCAGTTTCAACATTAAGAAGAATTCAAACTTTTATTGAAACAAACTGGTACTTGCAGATGGATTGCAGCATCACAGCTGCTATGCCATCTAACCTGGTATGAAAAATGATGAAAGACAACTATTTAACATTTATTCATGAGCTTCATAATTTATTTACCTCTATAAAAAGCTATTCTGTTTTTAGCAGGTCCCAAAATATTCCTTTCCATCCCTGTAAACAGATGCACAATAACACTATGACTTCATAGGTTCTTTTTCCTTTGGTTACTAGGTTTCCTACCCAAAGGAAAGTGGAGCCCAAAGCACATCAATAAAATGGAGAAAACACAAATAGTCTTTGATATTAATCCTTTTGTAATTTGGAACGATCCTTTAATAAATCACAACACCCTACACTGGGCATTTAAATACAAAGAGAAGCACAACACACAAGATCAGCAGCAAGTGTATCACAAGATTGCAACAGCCAAAACTGACCCACATTCTTATCTTTCTGCATTCCCTGATACAGGGACTGCTGTTAAGGAATCATGTGCAGTACAAGTGCAATTTGTGATTACACACTAGAAATAAACAGCAGCTTGCATTTTCTCCAGACACCTCCCAATGGGACCAAGGAAGCCCCTAGACACACCAGCTTGGCATGAAGAGGAAAGGCAGAGGAAAAAAGAAAGAAGGAAAAAAAGAAGACTTCAAAGCAAGCAATGATTTTGCTTTAGAATTTATGCCTCTCCAAGTGAGGATATTCACTTTCTCTGGTATTTTTGTTCAGTTCCATTCCAGCAAAAGTTTACAGAAAGAGAAGATACCTCATCAGGTTAACTTTCTAATGAGCTCAGAGCTACATGAACTTCTCCCAAGAGACAACTTGATACGGCCACATATCCTGGCAACAGCATTATCTGCAAGATCAACAATAGCCACTTAATGAGGTTCCTTTTAATTTTTCTCACCAAGGACACAAAATATTTCCCACCCACAAAATTCCACATTTAGCCACTGTTCAATACAAGGCATTCATACCAGCAAACAAAAGGCCATACTTGAACTGATCCAGACTTCTTCTACCCTTGCTCTGTACCCATCACAGCAAGTTCTTATCAGTCAGATTTACCACAGATAAAGAGCTATGCCCCTGCAGCAACAGAGGCAGCATCTCAAAAATTTGCAATGTTTAGTGCAAATAAGGGGTCATGAGACTTATTTTTTTTTAAAGCAGCCTTCTGTTTACAAGATGGCACAGGAAAACTGTGGAGTGGCAAGAATGGAAATGAAGACTATTTCCCAGCACACAGGTTGACAAACAGAGAAGGTATGCTATTTTCAGCAGACAGGAGAGAGCCCACAGGGTCACGTGCTAGGACAAATGGCAGACTGCCCTAAGATCTCTCACAAGAACAGCCACCTTGCAGACAAACACAACAGTGTTCTCCGATGAGCTGAAAAGCCTTCGTGGCCATTGGAGACTGCACGGAGATCCCAGTTCAAACTGTGCTTTAAAACTGACATCACATGAGAAATGCACAATTATTTCATTATAGTCTCACCAAAAATTCAAGGGCAGCACAATGTAAATTACATTGTGAGTGGATGCAAATGCACACCCCTAAAGACATATCTACAAAACACCTCCCTAAGCCCAGCAATGCTTTAGAGGGGTTGCTTAAACTGGAGGAGTAAGCTCTGGTCAGCAGACTATATTCACATCTGCCCCACTAAATTTAAACTCCTGAGAAAGAACGTAATTACACAACATCTGTGTTGAACTCTGAGTCAGTACACCATGGAGATACCACAGATAGGGAAGAGGACGGCAGGGAAAAAAAAAAGAAAAAGAAAAAGGAAGAGAGGGGATGGGAGAGAGGGAGAACAGAAAAGCACACAGCAGAAAGGTGGGAATCAGTGCAAAGACATCTGCAAAACCCCTCAAAGAACGTGCCCCCATGAGCAACCTCAAGAGAGCCAGAGAAAGTGCTTGTACTTCAGAATGCAGGACAATCCTCAGAAGTAGTGCTGGAGTTGGCAACCCTATTCCTGTGCTCCCAGTCACACGTGCACATTGGCAGCACAGGAACCCCAGATATAGCACAGAGCAGCCACACCTTCACCAGCAGCGAGCCATCCTTTCCTGGCAGTTTACAAATGGATACACAAAATACTCTCAAGTTTACAGTGAGGAGAAAAAATTGGGAGTAGCAGCCCAAAACAGATCAGCCTCCAGCAAGAAAGCAGAAAATGCACATGTTGCTCTTTTTCCAGATTTCTGAACTAGCACACAGGGTAGAAGTACCCAGCTTGTGCACTGAGCAGGAAGAGATGGTACCATGTGCATCCAATACAATAACAGAGCACTACACATACAGATGTGGGAGAAAAGGCAGCTTGTTAGGACAGCAGTGTTCCTTCAAAGAAAGCAGATAAACACAGCCGTGGAGAGACCAGTCTGTGCAGCACATCACAGCATGCTGTAGTTTTCCTACAAAATGAATGACCCTTTTTGTTCCGGACATGGAACACACAAAATTCCACAGGTCTTTGGGAAAAAAACCAAACAAATGAACAAAAAAAAACTTCACAGAACTAAGAACAAGTACTTCAGTGATCAAGACTCCAAATATAACTCACCTTCTTCAAAGGCTTTATTCTTCAGTCATGTACCTAGACTAAGTTGGATTTCAGTACACTGTGCTGTAAAGCCTTTGTGAAGCCTGAACCTTTCCTTGTGCACATTAAGGGGTTCTGTTAATTGGCACTCAACACTTCATGACTAATAGGCATTTTCAGTCTTACCACTGTTTCATGATGCAACAACATTTACAACAGACACCTGCCATGAGGAATAGAGTTTTCTCTTCAACTTTGGTTTTAGTTTTATAAAACGAATTACAGGCTACAAAGCTTTAACACTCTCAGTCTTTCATGGCTGCTTAACTGCACAGGCAAACAATAGTACTGAGTGGACAGCAGCCCTCTGAATGAGGAAATTGGAAAACAAGGCCCACCTAGTACAAGATCTCAAGGTTCCAATGGCTTCAAACTATCACCATCCACCACAGTTAAAAACCCAGCCTCAGGTCCCACCTCAGGCAGTAGAAAATTCTATTATGTGAGGACAAGAGGAACTGGTTTGCACTAGTGGAGAACAAAATACTCCTTTTAAAAAGATCCAGAGTTAAAGGTGGAATCTCTGTGGAACAGATAAGAGTATTGTAAATTTCCATGCTTTGTTAGAAAGAAGTTACACCAAGCCTATAACCAAAGCTACTTATTCTGTAATAAAAGGCTCATTGTCCAAGTATATCCATCAAATCAGGTGTCCTGTCCTGGCATGGGTAGTGGTTCCTGTTCTCCTAAGATGCATCCTACAAACAAAGGCTGATATTTAAAGAAGGAAAAAACCCTTCTTTGTCCCTCAAAAATCAAACAAATAAACAAACGCTACAAAAATACTTTAAGGATTTAGAGGAATACTATTAAAAACTTATTTTCTTTAAAAGCACCCTTTCTTTCAAAACCATGTCCAGACAGAACATGGGGAAACATTCACAGAGGCATTAAGACACCACTAATCACTCCACTCATTAAGTGCAATTACCCTGACCTTTGGGAAAGCACTCATACAATTAGATTGCTTTCACTTCCTACAGCAGTACTAAACCCGCAGATAAGCCATTAAACTCTTTATTTTACTTTTCGGAGCGTATGCATTTGATGCAACTATAGAAACAAACGCCGCATTTTTCATGCCTTCTCCCAGGTTAAACCGCAGCAAAGAAAGGAAAAAAACCAACCCACTGAATAGAACTGCACGACTGCTCCAAAGCTTCCAGAAAAATTAATGTTAGATATGGGAAAACTGGGGACAGGAGTACCGAGCCTCCACTAGGCACTGCCACGGCTGTACTTTTTTTGTCTCCTTCCTCTTTCAGTGGAAGGAGCCTCCACCCAGGCGCAGTATAAACACAGGGTACCGAAAACTTGGCCAAATCAGTGGAAAGTGGTCGGAAAGGAAAAAAAAAAAGTGGTCTGACGCGGGACTCACATGATCCCAGCCCCACTCCCGCCCGCGTCCGCCCCGCTCGGGGATGGGGCGGCTTAAGGGAGCCCGAAAATCAACCCGTGGGGAGTAAAAGGAGACGGGATAAGACGAGGATGTCCCGGGAAGGGACCGCGTTATCCCGGGGATGGCGCTCTGCTCACCTTCGCCATCTCTGCGATCCGCCGGGTGGGGCCGAGTCCGAGTCTGCAAAGGGAGACGCGACAGTGAGGGACAGCGGGGAGGGACAGCGAGGGACAGCGCCCGGCACCTCCTGCCGCTCCTAGAGCCGCTGCGAGCCTCCGGGAGCGCCGAGGGAAGCAGGAGGGAGGAGGACCCGGTCCAGCCCCGGCCCTGGCCCCACCCGGGGCGGGCAGCGAGGCTCGGCCGCCTCCCCGGGCCCGCCTGTTTGCAAACCCACAGGGCTTTCCCTTCCGTCCCTGCCGAGCCGTGTCCCTTGGCCAGCACAGACCTTTGAAAGGAAAAGTTACAATAGGCTCCACCAGCGGGGTGGCTCAAGCCCCCTTCCCGCTGAAGTCTGTATAAAAATGAGTTCCCGTCAATCTGGAGGGGATCACAGCACTGAAGGGCAAGTCTGAAATGAAGGCATTTAGTTAAAAAGCAGGCATTTCCTTAGCTGACCGAGGCCAGCTTCCAAGTAAGCCACGTTAGCCAAACAAGAAAAGTACTGGAACAGAGTGTAAGGGCTGCAGTTCTAGACCATCAGCACGGCGAGAGTTTGGGGTGATGACAACTTTTACTCAGTGTCGTCCGGCGGGACCAGTTCACTGCCTCGGGCACAGAGAAGGTGTATCCAGTTCGTAAAGCAAGGAGGATGCAGCCTGTCTGCGTGGCCAGGCAATGAGCTGTTCCATGCAGAGCTGCAGACATGCTCCCTCACCCATACAAGCGCAGCCCAGCTGCGTGTCAGATGAAAGAAGGAAAAGTAACTGCAATGCGAATGGAATTTATTATCTGTGCCAAAATAAAACATGGACTTAATCCCGCTGTGTGAGCATTTTAACATGTAACAGTCACTCCTGTCTTGCAGCGAGTTGCGTTTACCTCAGAAAACACCGACTGAAACACAGATCGTGGTGTAAGTTTAAATACTTTGTACACCATTCCTTGCTGCCCCAGAAGTGCACATTCAGTTCAGCAAAAACATGGGACCCACCCAGCTGGTTTCCTTCGCAGAACTGAGGATCAAATGGTTTCCTAAAATGTCCTGGTTTACTTATTAAAGTCTGATTTGAATCTAGTCCATTGAGGTGGCATTCCACACGTGCTCAAAGGTGCATGAGGGGAATAGCGAGCTGCTCATAGCATGCATCTGAAAAATGTACATATGGATTAGATGTAGAATAACACTATAAAAGAAAACATTAGAGACTATCAAATGGTTTTAAAAAAAAAAGTAGATGACATTGAAATAGGCTGCTTTTAGTTTAAGCACAGCCTTGCTCAGTCACATCCCCCTCTTTCTGAAAAATTGTCTTCTCCTCACACATTATATCCAGAGCAGGCACAGGCCACATTGGATCATATTTCAAGCTAGATATTTCTAGAAGACACACACATAAGGAAATGCAGTGGAATCTAAACCTGCCCTGTTTAACTCACTCCAAAATCCTGTCAATAAGAACGGGGCACATAAACACAGTGATAAGAGTGTCTCCAGTGCCAAATGGCACAGGTGTGGGCACAGCCAATGGGAGGCAAACCTCCCTAGTGACTCAGATGTGGGATAAGGAAAAGTTATTGAGTAATGTGGAAGTTAAAAAAAAAATATATATATCATGTGACCAATTAATAAGACTCTAGAAACTAATAAAGCTGTAGTCATTACCATTCTGAAAGAGGTTAAAAGAATCTCTGCTACAGTAAGGATCATACACAAAGATTAGTATGTTACTTTTACTGATAGAACCTTCACAAATGAAACAAACCCTTGCATAATTTGGGAAAAGGTGTCTATTTGTCTAACAAATGATGTAGCAGTTTGCATGTGGAATGCAACTGCACTGCCTCAGAAAGAGAGCAGCTCTGCCTCCCCTCCCCAGCCCCTCCTGGGTCCCAGCACTGCAATCCAAGCTTTGAACCCTTGGCTCCCTGTAGTGCTGAATGTAGTTTAAAACAGGCACTGTGATACACAGTTTGTGCCATCCCAATGAAAGTGTTGCAAGTGTGTCATGTGTATAATACCACATTAAGAAGCAAGGGGAGAAACTTGTTTTGTCATCACCTCTTCTCATACCTTCTGATATAGGATGGGTTCTTCTGGATTGTAGCATTTTTATTTCCTATGCCTTATTTAATATCCTTACTACTTTATAGCAACTCTCAAATTTAAGGAAATTATCAAACAGATGTATTGTATTAAATTCTATTTTTCCCTTTAAACTTTGTGTTGGGGATTATGGGTTTGGAATCAAACTAACACATGCCTTCTGTTCTGCAGTAAGTGCCTCTGTGTACACTTCCCATTTCCAGTGGCAGAAGCTTACTTTAGTTCAATTCAAGGTAATTGAAATAGTTTTCCACTCTTCTCCCTTTGACCGTCTTACACACAGTAACTCATTATTCCAATCTCTGTAACAGTCTTACTCTTATCCAAGCGTGAGGTAATGTTCAGTCAATGGAAGATAACCTCTGGATTTCTAACCAGTGAAGGACAGCAGAAAGAATCTTGGATGTGAGAACACAGAACATTTTCCTGCTCTGGAAGGAGTCTGAGATACATGATCCAGGACAAATTGCAACACTAGGAAAAGGTCAAGCAGGAAAGAGAAAGATCTTGCCAACGGGTAATGTTAGGGGTAAAATCTACTCCAGTCAATATAAAATGTTATCAATGTGTGTTTAAGCAAAGAAATATTTGCATAGCTTCATGAAGCCAGGAGGCCTGGGGGAGCAGGGGGAAATGTTAGAGTGAAACCATGGGAAAGATTCACCAGACCATTTGGCAAGAGCAGAAGTTTGGGAAAAAAAAAAAAACCAACCCACCACCTAAATCTGATCATCACAGAATTTCAGCCTTTGCATCGATTTGAGCACAGAGTAAAAAGCAGGAGTAGCTTGTGAGCAAGCCCAGAATGAACCTAAAGGCATGAACATGTAACTGGAGGGAAATCCATTTTGCACTGACTGCCTGCAGTGGAAACAATTCAAGTCAGGCTGAAACTGAGATGGTGACTCATAAGAACCAGATGCAGGACCTTCATGGTCACCATGAACATGACAGCAGCTTTAGCAGTCAACAGTGTTCAGCCACAAGTCACAAGTAAGCCTTCTAGATTTAGTATAATTCTTTTTCTCATTTTTTTTTTTTTTAAATGAAGACAACTTTTCACACAAACAAAACAACCAGATTAGGTGATAGCAGTCTTCCCACCTTCCAAGCCCCTCCCTGCTCTTTGCATCTTCAAACACTGCTAAAATCATACCAGGATGTAACAGTCTCTTTCCCAGGGCTGCTACTGGCACAGTGCACTTCCATTTCTCCTGTAACACAGCACTGCAAACACCTGGAATGATAAACAACAGTTAAACATGAGAGGCAGAGTGGCAGTACCTTGATGATATATTTAGCTCTGCCACACACTGGGACTTTGCAAGCAGGGTCCATCAGCTCCCAATCCACTTCAAGGTAGAGGCCTTGTCCATACAGAGTGAAATTCCAGGATTGGCCCCAAAGTCACAATTTTACAGGGAAAGAAAATACTGAAATATCACACTGAGGCTCAATGTGCCTTGATTATGGAACCAGGAAGTGTTCAGCAGCCAGAAAGCTGAAAAGCCAAAAAATCCCAAACCTCAGTACAACCTGCACCTCTTGGCCTTGGTTCAAGAGCCTGTGGGCAGGAATGCATGTCACACCAAGGACAGAACCAGTGTGCATGTGCTACCCAAAGCACTGTGATCTCAGCAAACCTTCTCACTGCTGTATGAAACACAGAGAGACAAGAAGGTCCAGGCATATTTATTTGAATTTAAAAAGCAAGTAAATTTTCCTTGAGTGGTGACCACATTACACAGTCCAAAACTGCCATCACACAACAGTTGCCCAACAGAGTTGTTGCAGTTGTAACCGCACAGGAATCATCAGATATGTGAAATAGTTAACTTGGTACGGGGTTTACAATGAGGGACAGCAAAATGTTTTTAAAGTCTTGTTGTAGCACTAAAACACATCTGCATGTTTTTCAGAAATAGTGTTAAAGTGTGAGGGGATGAAAAGTCAGCACAAAAGCAATTTATTTCAAAAGCATGTCCTCTTGCAGTTGCTGTCAACAGGAGGCTGCTAGATCATACAGAGACCAATAACCTTTTAAAATGGTTTTTAAAAAATAAATAGATGCAGAGGGATGGTTTGGTGTACCAAGACAGTCTTCCACCAGGTGTCATCCCCCCAAAAGCATCATACATCATTTTGCTACCAATACTGTCCCTGAGCTATTATATGACCCTACACAGCTACCTTTAAATGCATCACAGAAGAGAATAAAAGAGCAGGGCCCACATTAAAGGCAAGTTTGCTCTGCTATGTATCCAATGGCTGCTGAAAAGGGAAAGGTCCTTCAATTTATCTCACAGAGCTGGAGCACAGGAACCACATTAGAGCCCTTTTCACACGATATAGAAAGGCCAAGGCCTCTTAGTGTCCTATTTAAAATATTTTATCTTAAAGAAATCCTATTGCCAAATATTTTAAAATCCTATTGTAGAGGCACTGAAGTGCAATAGGCCTGCCAAGGGAGATTTTCAGGCTTGGGAAATTTCATGGAGTAGACAGTTTCCTTATGGAATTATAACTAAACATCAATCTCAAAGGCTTTTCCACACTTCAATGCCTCTTTGGAAGTAAAACAGTCAAAACTGCTTGATGAACCACGAGTCAGAAGCAAAGGTGAGGGAGGGAAAAATAGAGCCATTTCAAGTTCATGCTTTGATTAACACTGACAGGGAAGAAATGGGTTTTGTTCCAGCCTGGTGCCAGTGGATGGCAATTTCCCAATGCCTCCTTCCCCTCTGCTCCTACTTGAGGACAGCAAACAGTTCAGCACACATGGAGAGCTCTGTGCTGCACTCGACACCTTGGGTGGAAGGTGTGAGGAGAACAATACACATTAACACTATTAAAATAAGGGACAAGATGGGAGGGTTTTACTGGTTTACAGGCAGGGTAAAATGTTCAGATTTTAATGCTGACAGAAAGTGTATAAAATTATTTCCATGCTGCTTGTTCTGGCATCAGGGGGCTGCTGAAGGACAGGCCAAGAGTACAAAATAGAAGAAGATTTTGTTGTTTGTTTTTTTGGGTTTTTTTAAAGCACTTTGAGAGTTGCTTTGGAGACTAAATATTGGCTTGTATTCCAGCAAAGACAACTTCCTGTAAGTGATTCATTACTTCTAATCCACAACCCATTACAGAGCAGCGCTCTGTCAGATTCTTGATTTCTCCTGGGACACCAGTACAATGTGGAAAGGTTAATAGGAGGTAAGAGCATTCATATCACTTACAGCATTGGTTAGCTGAATTCATCTTACTGGAAAACAATGTTATTTTCATTTAGTCTGAAAAGGTGAAAGTTATTTGAAATTGCCCTTAGAGTAAGAAGTCACAAGGACGTCAGCAATGCAATAATCTCAATTCAGCAAAGACAAATCACTTGATTGAGGCAGATTCTAGTACATGTCTTAGACCCTGGATGCTAACCTTGATTACTAGGACAGCTCTGCAACACCACACTAATGCAGGGCTTGGTCTCCAGGCTGCCTAATCCAGCCTGAGAAACACAATTTACACCCCTAAGGAGCAGTGACACAGCTCGTCCTCTGGCGCAAGGGGAGACAAAAGGAGCCAAGTGCTTTGGTTATGCTCTGCAATTCCAGCTGCTCTGCACCACAGCTTACCTTGAGCAGATCACTTAGGCTTTGTGCTCCACACACTTGCCCACAGCAGTGGTGTATGAGGGCACAGCCCAGCAATAACAGCACACTGGTCTTGTCTCCCATCCAGGAACTTGAAGAACTGTGGGCAGATTTTAAGAGCCATCACAAACCTTTGGGAGAGCACTAAGTTACTATCCAGAGTAACAAATGCACATTCAGAAAGATATTTCCCTTAACCATTAGGCCATTAGTTCTTCTTAGGGCAGAAGAGTGGAGGGAAAAATAATTGAATTCTGTTAGCTTAATGGAAATCCAAAAAATCTGAGGAAAGAAAATAAAAACCATCCATGAGTGGCTATTTCCCTCTCTGTGGAGAAGAGAAATAAGAAGTTTACCTGAAATGGAGCAGCATAACATCACTAAACAAGTGTGAGGTTTGCATTTATGGTTCCCTAAAATACTTCTCAAGTGAGGTCCTGTAACAAGACCCCTTTCTCATCAAGGGGCCTTGCATCAGCACGCCCATGAGATGCAGGAACACCATTATCTTAATTTTCAAATGGAGGATCCAGGTAAGCTGAGGCTCAGTGGTTTCCCCAAGGTCAGACCAGGCAGCTGGTAACCAAATCCAGGTTTCAGGTCACAAGCTACTGACTTTGCACTGCTTTGTTCTCTCTCTCTTTACTTTGCCAAAGGACCTCAGTGTCACTGAAAACTGTCTCCTTGGTTTACATATTGACTGGTGAAGAAGAAAAGAACCCATAAATTATTCTAAAAGTGCCAAAACAAGAAGCACCTCCACACTGTGTGGCTGTCCTCATCTGAAACAGCACAAGCCTTGATTCTCATAAGTAAGAGCAGAATTAGGCTCACAAAATTTGAATTTGATTATGAGGAAATAACCAAACAAAGCCTACATGGACTTGTTTTCTCTTCAGCCTTTCCTTGAGTTTCTAAAACACATTGATCTCAACCTTCCAAGCAACTATTCAAACCCCTAAGAGTGCTTCTCTTGCAGCCTATGAAGCCCCACACCTCCACCTAGATAACCCAACAGTTTCATCAGGAGGCACTAGGGCCTTACAGAGCTTTCATGATTTGTCTAAGAACTTAATTCCACTCTTTCTGTCCATAACTTCCCATCTATTCCCCAACACTGGATGCTCAGTGCTCTTGTAAACACAAGAGACATTTTTAGCACTTAGCTCAAGACCTCTAAAGCCTCTTTCCTGGTTTCTGTGATATGTTTTGATATCTGAACTAGGAAAAAATCCACCTAAATTGCCAGCACATAAGTCAAGTGTGTTTTAATTGCTCCTGGTAAGTCACTGGAAATGCACACCCAGACACAGACACCCTAGGTTAAAACTGCTCTATTTCTTTATTTAATTTTTTAATTTCAAAAGGTGAGCAAGCCACTCATGGACAAAACCATGCAAACATGAGACTTTGGGCAGAGTCCTGTATAGGAAAAAATCCCACAAACCTCTCACTTGGTGTCATACAAGGTTCAAGTGTCTGTCACAGTCTCAACTCCAAGACACTTTTAAATAACGTTTCTTAGCATTCTGCTGTTCCCAGAATGGGAATTGGTCCTGCTCTTCAGAAATAAGACATTGTTTAAATTTCTCATCCCCATCATATTTTTAAGAGCTGGCTGTATGACAGAATTTTTCTATTTTTCCTAAACAACCTGCTTGCCTGAAAATAAGCTCTAAGTTTGGGAGAAGTGTCTGTGGTAACATTCCTTTAAAAAGCCTCAGCGCCTCTGCATCTCCTCTTTTGGTGGAGTTTTTGTTACCTTAATTCATGTTTTCAAGCATAAAATGACTAATATAGCACACCAAGAACGTAAAGCAGTGGTAACCACAGCAGAGTTTTAGGTAAACTAGAGCCAGGTTAGGGCCCAGGAACACAGACCCTGATGCAAACTGCAGTTCTGTTTATTGAAAGGCGTTCCCAGTCCCCACCACCAGCAAAAACTTCCATTTAGCTATTATTCATAAAGGAAACCCTGGTTTTCTTGATCATATTGATAGCTTTTTGTAATGCTAATTTTTCCAGAGTGGAAGGATGAGTTGAAAGCCAGGGGCTGTGAGTCATTTTCTAGATCCACTATTAGGCTACTATGAAACTCTTAACTCTCTCTTTCCAGGAATGATACAGTTAAAATAGTATTTGTTCTTCATAAAAGTGCCTTGATGCAAATCCCTACACAAGTCCTAATAACAAGCACTAAATCCTAAGCTATAGGTTAGAATTGTTTTGGCAGTGTGCATGTAACTAGTGCCACATATCCCAGCCTGTTCCTAGACCAAAAACCAGAATGGTATTTGGCATTTAGATGCAACAGGATAAGCACATTTGCAAGGGCAACCAGAAACTGCCTGACGTTAAATGTTATTCCCTGCCTCATCCTTGCATATCTCCAGCTCCTCATTTTGTTGTATCTGTTTCCAGTCAGTGGATTGAATGACTTATCATGGATTGCCTGCAACATCACTCACTTGACTATATCCCAGGTAATCAAAACCCGAAAAATAAAATTCCCTCAACAAAGCCAACACCCAAATGCAAGCATGGAGCTACGAAGGAACGTGATGCCATGACTGATCCAGTCAAATCACCTTCCCAAAAGGAGAAGAGAGAAATACCCAGACCTCCCTACCCCCTGGGATATTTGCCTGCACATGCAGCATCAGAGCAGTGAAACTGGTGTTAGAGAGCACTCAAGTTGTGACAGGCAGCTTTTCTAAACAGAGCAATTCTTGCCCCTCTATAACTGCCCACCTCCCAGCTCTGGACTGGGGAGAGGGAGGAAAAGGGGGGAAATTCCTACCCTGATCCCTCCAACACTGTTAAAGCCCTGAGGCCCTGCAGTGGCAGGACCTGCAGCAGCAGGACAAGGTGGTGCACTCCCACCTGTGCAATGGCACCAGGCAAACTGGCACCCTGAAACTTGGCATCCAAGCTACCAAACAGGAGCAGATGCATTTTAGCCTCTTAATAGCTAGCCTATTTGCTTCCCCGTGTGCTATTATTTGCTGAAAACAGCTGCAGTCTTAAATTGCCTTTCTTGCCTTCAGCCAAAATAAATAAACATTTATGGCTAATTAGGGCTTCCTCTTCAGGGTTGTGAGCGTTCACCTGGCTAAGCTGCTGCAATAAGAAGCAACACCGGGTTGTTGCCAGGTCCCAGGAACTGTGTCGGCTGCTGGGCCCCCAGCCACAGGGGGAAACCAGGACCCACAAACTTCACAGCAACACCAGCCTCCACCTGCACTGTCTGTAAGGGCAGGCAATGCCCCTCCTGCCCCACATCATGGCTCTGTGGGGCAGAGCTGCAGGTACAACTTCAGCACTAAACACAAGATCGCAGGACAAACTTCCAGGAGCTTATGGCAAGAGGACCAAGGAACAGTCCTTTGGTTTGTGCCTGCCTATTTTTGGAGCCCTAGTGCATATAATCTGCATGAAAGCAGTGCTGAGTGTCACCACCTGAACGTGCCCTGGTGGTATTTCACAGTATAATTCACAAGCCCTCTGCTCAGGAATGTGACACATGGAACGATTCAAACATAGCTTTGCCTCAAAATTATTTTTAAATCAAAGGAACCCACAACAAAACAAAAAAAATGTACTTTATGCCAAATACCTCCCACTGTTAGTAGCTACAGAGCCAAGGGCTTGGGTTTTGTACAAGGATTTCATTAAGATGTATATCCCAGTAGAGCAGCACTGCTATAGAGCAGTTCAATACCAACTCATCACAGGTTATTCTGCTGAATACAATGACAGAGAAGGATGATTGCCTGTGTTTTGTCAGGCTCCCATTCCCAGTCACTGCAGGAATTTAGTTAAACCGCTCTCACTAGCAAATTTTTCAAAAATAGCTACCTTAATAGTCAAAGGGGAAGCGAGAACGAATAATATAAATGCAGACTTGCCGAAATCCCTTCCCATATTTCAAACGCAAAAAGATACCAGGGACTCTGAAAGCAGAATGAACCTTATAGAAAACGGGACATCTAGTGGCACTGGACAGGAATTGCAGCACGGGCAGAGACGTCTGAAATACTGTATGAAACTGCATGTAAGAGCCCTCCAAAATCCTGACACAGGATAAAATTTTATGCCAGGAGTCCATGAGAAAAAAAATCCCTTTCTAAGTAATTAAAAAAACCCAACTGATCCACCAAGTGAACAGGCAGGTATTCCACTTGATGAGTTTTACTTTCTTTCCCTTTCTCCCTCTAAACCAGTCAAAAAGTTTGCATTATGCCATTCTGCTACATCTTCGTTATGGATTCACACTTGAAAACACAATGGTTTCACCATTATTTTTAATAAGTTAAAAGTGAGAGCTCTGGCACTGGGGAAAAGAAACATTTTGTTTACCTACACATCCTGGTATTTGATCCCAGAATACTTTTGCATTTCATTTTGGGTTAGGTGTTACATGTTGGGGAAATAGATTTTGTGCCCAGGAAACTGGAAATCCTACAATAGTGATGAACAAATTAGGAGAAAAGAGTGAAGTCTGTAGATCAGTCAGATTATTTCAGTGGAATTGCAACCAAAAATCATAAAAGCATTTCATTTCCTCCTCTGTACTAGCACTAGAGTTTCAGTACTTTTAGTATTCAAATAACTCCTCTCAAAGCAAAGCTGAAAGGGGAAGGATTTTCACAACAGTGAATTGTTTGTACAGTCAAATCAAATTTTGGTCAAGCAAACTTCTTTTAACAGTTTGGTATTCATAAAAGACATCAAGCAAACAGCTTCCAAATGATGAATGAAAAATCCGCTCATGCTTTGACCATGCTCAAAGGACCAGACTAAAGCAGATACACCAGATTTAAAAAAAAAAAGACTATTTTTAACTCAATTTCTGGTTAAATTAACAGTGGATAGTTCCAGGATGATGCACCTACCCTAAAAGCTGAAGGGTCAAAGAACTGGGGTAACAGTTTTGCCAAAAACAGCAGCCAGGAGAGGACCAGCAGTGCACACACAGAGCAGGTGCAGCACATTTCCCTCCCAGCTTTGTGAGCCTTCTCCAGGGGGACTGAATTCAGCTGAGTTTGAATGAGTTATGTGAATGCAGGAGTGGTGTAGAGCAGCAATGAATCTTTTCCTTTACACAATAAGGTATCGCAAACCTCTAACGCCTCTGCTAAACATCTTCTGACAACTGACAAGTCTCCAGGGATTTTGTATTTGATTCAGAGCAACTGACACAGACAAGTCTATTAAAGCACACTTCAGTAAATCAGAGTTTAAAAATTTAAAGACATTTTAGCCAAACTGGGCCTTTTAACAAAGAAGTGTTTTATATAGCTACTGACAGATTACCATGTCACTCCTAACAAGATCATTTCATCAGGGGCTTATGAGAACACTGTAAAGATATATTGCCTTTTCCCCACAGTTTTAAAGTAAAAGAGGGCCCTTCTCTCCATGACAAGATACACCTCACTCAGGCAAGAGGGTGGCAAGCCATGCTCACAGACAGACAGCAAAACCTCTGTGCACACACTGAAACCCCTGGAGAAGTGCTGGGGAGTGCGTTAAGAGACCCCTCCACATCTCCCCATATGGTGGCTTAGGCTTCCCTTGCTACATACAGAGGTGCCAAGGGCCTCCCCTTCATTCCTGGCACACAGTTGCTGATTCCTCTTTGAGGGCCCAGAGGGGAAGATGAAGGCAGAAAGTCCCCTTGTAGCCCCAGGGTTTGTGTCACAGCCAGATTTGACAAAGCATGAGAGGTATCACCATCTACTGCTTTGTAAAATGTCACTGCTTTCCTGGAAGCTATTGGGCTGAAAAAGACAAAAGAACCCCATAAACACATTTCCTTTCCCTCTATAGGGAACAGGCCTGTATATAGGGCCCCTCCTCTTTCCTACACAACAGAAACCAAGTATAGCAAAATCCATAACCATGCCATCTGCTCCTCCTGGGCCCCTCCCCCTCCCTGCATCCTTACCTGCTTCTCCTGACAGACACCCACCAAGCTATTCCAGAAGGCATCACTACTGCCCAGATCAGCAGGCAAGACCCAACACATCCTTTCCCAACCCTCACCTTTCTCTCAGGAAACCCATAACCACTTTATTTCCACCCTCACCTGCAAGTAAATAAGCCAAATCCCCTCTCTATTGGTCACACCTGTGTGTTGTTCTGCTCCTTCTCCACCTCCTGGCCACCCCTCGCTCCTCACACAACTCCTTCTGACTGGTTGAGTGCCACAGGGCTCATAGAAGTAGCTCTAGGCTATCCCAAAGAGTCAGCAAGCCAGAAACACTGCCCTAATATGAAGATCTGAGTCGGATTTTATCAATTTTGGTATAGGAATATCAAGTTTTCATCATACATCTGATGTTACATGGCATTCTCACCATGTGGAAAGGACTGGTTTGAGTATATCAATCACCCCAAAGGAAGCGAAAACAAAAGAGAAAGAGTATACTCCGGTGATCCTTTCTTGCCAAGCAGAATAGCTAAACTTGTCTTCAGCAATCAATCAAGGCTCCAGCAAAACCTGTTCTACCAAGGACAGATGATCTCTTGTGAAAGAACAGATACCTCTGAAAACTTCATTACCATTCATTAAGACAAAGAGTTGCCTCTTGACAAGTGTCCTTAACGCAGCATAAATTTTAATAAGGCGTGCACAAACAGCTCTGGTGCAGCTCACAGGCTCTGCTGAGCTTTAGGAGAACAATTCCCTATGGCTCCTTCTCACCTCCTGTCCTGGTACTGCTGAAATGCCATTTCAGCACATACAGGGCTCCGGGCTGAACAGGGGACACTCATGTCCCGGGTCAGACACAGGCTGGGCTCAGAAAACTGAAAGATGAGTGAAAGACCCTTGGACGAGAGGAGTCCAAAGCACCAAGCAGGTGGTGGGAGACAGGCAATGACAGAAGTCTTCACCTCATGCTTATTATTGTTGTCTTTTAACAACTTTTCCAGTTCATATTCTTACTCCTGGATTTGCTGTTGAAAATGAAATCAAAGGCAAGGAACTGAGCACTTTTTAGTCTACATCCATTTATCCTAAACAGGCAATGGAACTCACCAAGCTTGTGACTTTGCATAAGTCTGGAAGGAAAGGTTGTGTTAGGAGGTATTTCACTAAGTGCTATAGAAAACAAAATCACAAAGAAAATAATATTTACAGCAAGGAAAGTGAGATTCAGTGTTCAGCAGGAGATGCATGTTAACACACACCACTTCCCAGGCGTTAAAGAGGTGTGAATTTGCCTTGGTGATCGCAGCAGACTCGCAGTTAATTCAGCATTTGCAGATATTAAAACTGTTATATTGAATCTTGGAAGAGCAGAAGGGCCACTTAGAAACACAGAGATTAAGTAAAGCCTTGTGTACAAACGCTGGAATGAAAATTAATTTGTTTTCCTCTATCATCTGCAATCTCCAGCAAGCAGGGACTTGTCTTTTAACCCTTTTTGCAGAGTGCTGTTTCTGTCAACACAGGCTTAGAAAAAGTACAAAATTAAATTCTTAAAAACCCCCACAAACCCATAAAGATAGAAATAAGAAACTAAGTGGACTGAAGATGTACATTAAAAAAAATGATCCAGAAAAAGTGGGATATCATTTCAAGACCATTGCTATTGGCATGATCTGTTCTGAAGATGTTTATTATTCTGAAATCAAATAAAGAACATGCATTTTCAGAGAAAGTCACACTGAAAACATGTAACATTCTGATTTGTGAGGCTTTCCACAAACAATTCCTCCAATAGTTGTCTAGGTTTCTCATAGATCTGAAACATACTTACATCAAGTAATAGAATCCTTATTTTCTAAAACTCACAGTCATTATCATGTTGAAAGCTCAAATATCAATTTAATAATAAAAAAACTTCTGCAAGCCCAAATCAGATGGACCATCATATCCTGCATTGAAAGCTTTGTCAGCTCAGGTGTGCCTGTACCTCTGAACAGAACACCTGTTTGGTCAAAGTCCCCCCAAGGCACCTCGAAAGAGATCTCAAACGACTGTCAGAGTTTTGACAGCTCTCCACAGAGGTGAATTTTCAAAGTAAGATTTGAGAGATGTAACAACACTTGAAGGGAACCAAAACAGTAAAGAGTTTCTGGGGAATGCCGAGAAATTAAAAGCAGATATTGCACAGCTGTGGAGCTACACTATATGTCACTGTGAAAATACTCACACCAGATTAACCATCAGAAAAATAAAAAGGTTGCTGCGTTTATTTTAGAGTATTTGCAAAGGCCCAAATTAGGACATTTCTGGCACAATTCTTCAGGCCTCACTGGAAACTGTTTCGGTACACTGAGCCTTTGTGTCTTTTAATCTAGAGATGGGAAAGGTGCTCACACAGTTAGTGCTTCTTCATAAAAGCATGGGAATTATTCCCTCTTATGCATTGTCTAATCTTTAACATACAAACACTGAGCTTTGTGTGTCTTCCTTGGGAGATTATTTCTTGATTTAACACACCTTATTGTCAAGTACTTTCTTCTGCTTTTCTTTGACTAGTCCCTGTTTGTACTCTGTGTTGCTAGTCCTAGTTAGAGGTTATGCTAAATAAGTCATCTTCTTCCCCAGTGCTCATAAGTATTGGCAGATGATTGTGTTATCCTATAGCTGTCAGCTAGCAAAAGCATACATATTTAACTATTTTATTCTTTCCTTTTGAATTCCCCAAAGGCTTTTCATGGCTCTTATTTGAGTTCCCTCTGGTTGCCAACAGTGGCCTAGTAGTGAGGTGTCCTAACACCTTAGTGCTGGACAGAGGGAAAACCTCCCAGGAGAGGATACCTTCAGTAACACAGAGGTCAGGATTAATTTACTACTCATGATTCCATCTTGTATTTCTCTCACCCTGCAATTTGTTTATGTCTTTCCAAGATGATTCATCTGGCTAATCTTACAGAGCCTTTGGCTGACTTGTGATTCTAATTACTGATTAAATGATATGATGTACACCTTTTGTTGTGAAGTTGGACACTGGGAATTTAGAAACTTCCTAGAAGATCTCTGGACAGTGGCACTCTTTGTGCCCTCCTCTCTGAACTAAAGGACAAGGGGCTATTGGCAGCATGGACCTTTGTTTGGGGAAACAATCAGATACATCAGCACAGAAGAGCTTGACCTCCATTCACCCTCCTGCCCTGTGACCACACCAGCAGAGGAAAAGGTGCTGCCTCCACAGCTGTGCCCTAAAACATGTATCAAGAAATGGAAATTTGTTTGAATGGTGCAGATGTTTGATGCCACTTGGGTGTGTGATGCCAAATGACTCTCCTGCTTGTCCTTCCAAATTACACTGCAGGTGACAGCATTGAAACATGGAGTTTACTTGAAAGGAGCACTCATCTTGGAAATTTGTGTTTTTATTCCTACACTGCAGGTATTTGTGAAATTAGAACATTTGACATGCGGTAGTAGTATCAAAACAGGGCAAAGCAAATCCTACAATTTTCAAATATTTTAATGAGTAGCCCCCAGAAACTTTTCTATTGCACTGTTGGGGTCGAATGCATGCATGTCAGAGAAAATACATGTATAAATTTTCATTTTCCAGATGAAGATAACTCAGCCTGTGCCCTGTCAGTCACACTTGTAGAGTCATGACAAAAATCAGATTCTCTCTGCTCCCCGCAATACAGTAAGTATGAAGTGCTCTGCAAATCAGGTTATTAAAAGTGCACCAAACATTCACAAGATTTTAAGTACATCAGGGCTACTTATCTGTGAAGTCAGCTGGGTCTAAAGATAATCTCTTTGTGCTCATGCAGAATATGCTTTACAGTTTTATGGCTACTTATATTAATTGAGCAGAACTGTTAGTCACCATCTTTCTAATCACTGATGTGAGGCCAGAATCATTCCCACCATTTCCACAGAGAAAGAAGAAGAAAAACACATAGATAAGAGGCTGATGGGTCACTGGCAGGGAAACTTACGCTGTATTGTTTTCTCATCATTTTCCCTTGACTTTGAAAATAAACAACCAAGATTGCAGAAGGGCAACTGAGGCACCAGGAGGAGGCACAGGAGGACCAGAGAATTGAGGCTCTGGCCCTCGGCAGTGCACCCACTCTGTGGGAATTTGACAGATATAGTGTCCTTCAATTGATCTGAATTTGTGCATGTCACCCTGGGCACTGAATTCCCCCCGGGTGCAGGAACAGGGTGGGCATGGGGGAGCACAGCTGCTCCTGCCTGCATGGCCCGGTTACGGCCCCAGGGTCCAAGAACCACAGAAGGGCTGCCATGGGCAGGGGAAGCCACAGTCCTGACTTCACCAGCTCCTGCCAGCTGGCCACAGACAGCAACTCCTCGTGGCCCGAGGTGTGTGAGGCAGGATGGCATCAGCTCCAAGACTCCTGTACAAGTAGCACAAATAAAATATCCTATGTCTCACAAAGACCCTGGCAAGCAGGACTGTGTTGGGACAGTTTGTATAAGAGATGGCCATGTCTACAGTGATGCAAATAAAAACCCAACACAAATCCCAAAGTGTGCAATGATTTCAAAAGCTTGCAATAAAAAGCCATAGTGAGCTGTCCATCTTCTGCCATGGTGCAGAAACTCAGTGAAGTAAGCACAGGTCAGAATTTACACTTGCTTAAGCTCACTTTCTGAAAAACAGTGGGGGCCAAGAGAGCTATGAAAAACGATGCTGTGAGAGGGCAACCAAAGGTTTGCCTTCAAGGACAAATTTCCTAAAGGTCCAGTGGCTGAGTTGCTTCCTCTGTGCCCCCTTGATGCCAGCATGGGGTGAGGACACTCAGCAGGAGAGTGCACCTTGCTCCACAGCTCCTCTGACTCCTTGGCCACACTGCAGGGACACCAGCCCCAGGCAGCACCTCTGGCCAGAGTGGTCCCTGGGGACACCAGAGACGGGAAGAGGTCGGCTGTGAGGTGTTACCAGGTCTGTTCCCACCTACAGGGAGTCAAGCCTACTTAGCATTTTAGCTCTATGAGGAAATAACTCCTGCAGAATGAAAGGAGGAAAACTTTAGATGTGTTAGAAGTACTTCAGGAAAAAAGAGTGCTTTTAAAAGGTATGTTCTTCTGCACTGAAAAATGCTCTATCAGGGTCAAATTCAGATCTCTGTATGCCAAAGGAAAGCCAACATAATCTCCACAAAGAGGGACTGAGGGGAGTTTCTAATACTTCGTTACAGGGTAAAAGCTGCTAGGCGAGCGCAGCTTCACGTTTGCCCTACATGCAAATGCAGCCTCTAGAGGGAGAGGGGCGCAGGAGGGGCGGTCGGGGCAGCGCCTGAGCGAGGATGCCGGCGGAGCGCGCCCGGCCGGTGCCCCTCCGGGGGCGGCTCCCCGGCCCTCCCTGCACCCCGCAGGACTCACCAGGGGTGGCCCGAGGCAGCGAGCCACCTCCCTGCCCGGGGCAGCTGCGGGCGGAGCTGGGGAGCCTTGTCCATGCTCCTTGGGCACTGTTCCTCAGTGTGTTCCAGAGCTGATGCCCTGAGACCATCCGTCACCACCAAGAGAAGTTCACCAGGGTGGCTCACTTCGAGACAGAGCCTGTCCAAACTGAGGTGCCCACAGAGTGGTGCTGACAAGCAGCACCCACCCTCCCTGCCTCCCCACATGTCCACTAGTGCAGGCCAACCAGCTCTGAACAACAAGGGTACCAGAAAATATCTCTTCTCGAAGACATTTGAGAACTGCCCCTTGGCCACAAGCACAAACACTTGTCAGATATTGCCGTGGCAACAGAAAAGTTGCTCAGATTTTTGGCCACTTGACTCAGATTTTGGTGAACAATACAATTGTGATGGATCACCAGGACTTTTGCTTTGAAGGGGATGAAAGGACAGACTTAAAAACCCCCAGATGCCTTTTGTTGTACCATGCCTGGCTGTCAGTCAGGTAACAGAGCACAGGGTTGGATCTGGCACAGCCCAGTGGCTCACACATCTGCCTTTGGAAATGCTCTGCTTAATGCATGAACCTCCAGCCTTAACAGACAGCTTAGTGAAAAGCACAGTCGTATTTCACATTCTCAAACTGTTGCACCTGATGTTGCTGCTCCCCAAGGACCACTAATGCACTGAGCTGTGGGAGATCAGGTGAGGTGAAGGGGTGGAGGGATGCCACCTTGCTGCTACCCTCAGAGAAAACCCTACTTGCACTTCATATCTCCACTTGCCCACAGGATTTGTCTCTGCTCAAGTCACATCCCAAATGCCTCCAAGGACTTATAAGCAAGAGAAGTGAAATTTTACAGAGTGAACATAAGTCACTGATGCATATCTTGCAAATTTTGTCAGGGTCATAGAAAGTGTGTTACTTCCTAAAGAAATATATCTAAAAAATGCTTAATTCTACTTCATCAAGCCTCCCCAGTTCTTAACATAAACATCACCACAAGTCTGAGCTAAGGAGACAACTACATAGTGAGTTATTATTTTACACTGAATCTTCTATCCTTATTGGATCTCTGAATAATACCTCATAATAATGCTCAATATAACAATTGGAGGCAACTGGGGAGAGTGACCATTCACCTTTTCCTGAAGCAATGAAACACAATTCTAACAACTTCATCAATACTATAGAAAACATTATCTGGTGCAGAAAGGAAAGGCTAGCAACTATAATTCTCCAGAGCTCACATGTCCCATCTTGGTTCTGTGTTCTCTGACACAAAAATTGGCACTTTCCCATTTGGCTTGTATTATTATGAGGAATTCAACTACTCACAACATGATTTTCTTATAAGCATTTCTTGACAAGGAATGAAGAATTGGGCTCCTTGGGAAATATGTAGAGATTAACCCTTCTCTGATACACACAGAACTTGGCTCAGAAGCTCCATGAGAGACATTCTGCTCTCCTGCATGAGACACTGGTGATAAGACACCTTGTGGGTGGCTGTTGTGCTCAACAGGAGGCACTTCTAAACCTGAAGTTTAACTTCTAACAAAGCTTGTGTTTTAAGGTACAACTGTAGAAGTCAAACTGCATTTAAAATCAGCCGAATCAACAAAAAGATACATTGTTTTGGGAGTTGTTTGTGGGTTTTATGACAGAATTCTGAACTTCCTTAAAGCTGTACAGAAGAGAAATTGTTCATCTTCTTTCATTATTTATACATTTTGCTTTAGCCTATAACTAAATAATGCAAGCTGTGTCTTACAGTTTGAGCAGGAAACTGTAACCCACAACCTAAATAAGCAGGTATCCTTGAATTCCTCCTCAGTCCTTACTCCTCATACCAATCAGCAGTCAGGCTCTAGGGAACATTAGCAACAGAATTACCAAGAAGAGGCATACGTAGAAGTTTTCTAAAATGTGTCTCCTGACTTAAAAGAAGCATTTTAGTATCAAGATTTATTAGTTTCAAAAGGGGTTATCCATGCAGAACAACAGAAAGGCTTGACTGGAAAAGATTATGACTTTCATCATTTCAAGGCACTCAAGATTAATTTCAGCTCCGTAACAGAAACTTGAAGGTTGAATAAACAAGAGAAATAATTGAAAAAAACCGTTCTGGTTTAATGGTTTAACTTGATTATCTGTTTTTCATCCTGCTTATCCTGGGGCTGATCCCACTTTTCTTGTAATTGTACCATAACACACTGTTCTAACGTGGTGACAGCAGGTGATGCTCGCAGCTTTTCCTCGCATATTTGTGATCTTCTGTCACCTTTTCCAGTAGAAAAAAATCCATTTCGAAATAGATATTCACTTCATTTTCACCCTCCTCAGCTCTTGTATTAAGCCAGTATTTAACCTGTCTGCCAAGTAATATTTAAGACTAGGATATGAAAAAGTACTGTTTGTTTGGGGTCTTTTTAAACAACAATTTTGGTTTATTTTTGCCTATTTTACACGAAAGAAAACATAATTTCTACTTTAAGATGGACATTTTTTACTTCTTAAGAGAATTTGAAGATGCTTCTCTAAGGTTTGAAAATTTGAACACAAGATGCTTCTCTAAGGTTTGAATATTTGAACACTAAAACACTAATCCAGACTTTGGTTTTGTATGTTTAGAGCCTTCAACTCTGGCTGTAACTATTCTGGGTTACTGTGACACTTGACTCAGCAACTGGTTGCACTTGAATCAATAGAAATCATGAACACAGTGTGCCTGGAGACAGAGAAATTGCAGGATGTGGAGACAGTGGACCTCTTGGGTTTTAGCTCTTGTGCTGAGACTCAGAGCTGCAGATTAATTAATTGCACCCACACAGTGGCAGGACAGAACTTTGGCCACTTCAGGAGCTCTTGGGAAGACTACAGAGTAAAACAGGCAGCAGCAACAGCAAAACCAGAAGGGGTGTAACTATTTTTCCCCTGATTTTGTTGTTTGTCTAGAATCCAGCCTTGCAAATACTTCCCACTTTCCCAAAAGGGTTGCTGAGACCTGAGACAGTGCTGAAATGCAGTGCTGTCTATGGGATCAGAACTTTTGGCAGGACTCTTTGGTGCAACAAACTTGTTTCACCAGGGCAATAAACCCCACGGGATGATGTGAAGACTAAGCATGGGTGGAAAGAGCAAGGATATTTTGGGGTCTACTCAGAAATCTAGCCTTTGAAAGATGATCAAGAAAACATCCAGTGAGGAGATGAAGCAGAAGTTATTACCAACTTGCCTTAAGCTGGTGTTTGGATGATTTACTGGCAGTTATGGGTCCCTATTTTTTGGAATAAAATTATTCATATATATATATATGAATGTGCCAGCATTGCTTGTGCCAGCAGCATTGCTTGCAAGGATTACCCATCCTTCCCACTGCTTCATCATAAAACCAAATCATAAATTAGATAATTACACCTATGCAGAGCATTTCTTCCCAAACAAACTTATACATCATGCCATGCATAGGTGTGTAAATGGGTACACTGGAGGCAGCTGAGAGCAGGAGCTGCAGCTAAACAGCAAAGGCACATTGCAGTCAAGGTTTCCACAAAAGGAGAAGGTCAATTTCATATTTATTTTTATTAGGCCATAAAACTTGTTTGCTGGAAGATTGCTGTCAAGATGCTGAGATTCTGATGCTGTTTGGTTTTCTTCTTCAGTCCCCAAATGCCATTTTCCATCATGGTTCAGTTTGGGAAGATAATTCAATTCAAGCATTTTACCTACAGAGCATTCAACTCAGACGAAGAAACACTTCTATGTGGGCACAATAGATCATTAGGACCTTCTTTCTGACAATTCCTGCTTTAGCCTAAGTGCCTGTGATTTATTCACTCATTTATTCAGTCTGAACTGTATGACACTCGCTCCTTTTGAACATCATTTGATTCATCAATTGCTCAACTTCTGTTTCATTAACCTTTCACAGAGACCTCATTTGCCATGTACCCTCCTCCTACAGATTTCCAGTGCTGTGATTTTATGCCTCCTTAATTTGTGCATGAAATTCTTTACCCTTCCTAGCACATGTGCATGCACAGAAGATTCAAAGTAGACTTTGGGCAAAGAAGATGGCATGGATCAAAGGACACAGCTGATTTCCAGCCCCAAGACATGGTTTGGTTCCCCTGGAATCACATCCAGCTCCACCTGATTCTGACCATCAACTCCCCTGCCTTGAATAGGACCAGCAGCACAAGTAAAAATCCAGACTCTCTAGCAATAAAGGGTATAATTACCACCTCTGGAAATGCTTCTGACAGAGCATGTGTTAGTGCAAGAAAACCTAATGCCAATGAATGACAGGGCTGTTGGATGTTCTGGCTTAGTTTAAAAAAATGTGATTCCTTGGAAAATGCTATTTCATTGAAGCAGTTATAAAACAATGGAGGTAGTTATAAACACCTGGAGAGCAGGAACAGGAATTTTTCCCACTCCACCCCAGGCAGAAATCTCACTATTTGCCCAAGCTGACATTTTTTTGGAGAATAACATAGTTTAAAAGACTCCCATAAACAACAGAAACTTTTACAAGGTTGATGATAGTAACTGAAGAATTTCAGAATTTAACTCCAAGCCTTCACTAATAAATATTATCAACAAATCTACACCATAGAAAAAAAGTAAAATGAGACAGAATTTCTACCTAATGACTGCCAGTAAAATGTCAAGGAAAATATCCAATACTCATTTCCACAGAGCTGGGATGTGAGAGGATGTTACACTAAATGTTATCCTATTTGTGGCTAAAGTTGCAAATGTTGCATCATTTTCTCTCTTAATGTTACTTCGTATTTGGTGCCACTTGGGAAAACTACTTGTTTATTTTTGTCCCTAGAGGGTCTTCCTGTAACCTCATCAATATTGCTTGACACCAAATATTTGTGATTCCATTCATTTATCCCAACCTGAAAATATAAAACCAGCACGGGAAAATCACACAGTGTTTGTCCTCACTTGCATGAAATTGGAGTTTCTGAAATATGACTAATTTTTTAGTTTGCACAAGAACTGCAGTGTGTTAACAATGTTTAAAAAGGCAGTGTAAGTGAGAGATTGAAAGTTTTGTGTGAGGAAAGTCAGAGTGTCTGGGGTTTAATGCTGGTGACAAGATACAGTAAGCGATCTTCTTACCTCAAACTAAGCATAAAAGCCACTCGAAAAGGCCTTTTTACTTACAGGCAGCACCTCAGGATATCAGGGCGGGTTGTTATTTTGCCAGGTTTGAAGCTCTTGCTGAGTTTTTGCCTGCACTGACTGCCTTGTTTGTGCCACCAGCCTGGGTTCTCCAGCTCCTGGGTTCCAGGAGCGCCCACACCTTGAAGGCTGGGCACCCCAACCCACTAGAAATGTCTGGGATGTATGTTTTTCTTGAAAAATTAAGCTGGTCGAGTGTCCAAAGTGGGGCCAGGAGGGTGGTGAAGGGTCTGGAGGGGAAGCAGCTGAGGGTGTGAACACTCAGTGTGCTCAGCCTGCAGACGAGACTGAGAGGGGGCATCACTGGGTTCTTAAACACCCTAATGAAGGACACCAGAGGGGCAGGCACCCACCTCTTCCCTCCCAGGAACAGCGATGGGAATGGGGTGTGGGTGTGGGGACTGGGGGGGGTGGGGGCAGGGGGGGGGGTTGGGCG
>JAWWTY010000123.1:4412944-4425822 GCA_035222235.1 Margarornis squamiger
GCCTGTAATGGGTGTCCAGCCTCTTGGAATCCCAAATCAGCCTGTAATGGGTGTCCTGCCTCTTGGAATCCCAAATCGGCCTGTAATGGGTGTCCTGCCTCTTGGAATTCCAAACTTGCCTGCAATGAGTGTCCTGCCTCTTGGAATCCCAAATCAGCCTGTAATGAGTGTCCAGCCTCTTGGAATCCCAAACTGGCCCACAATGAGTTTCCAGCCCCTGGGGGTCCCAAACCAGCACTGCCCAGCCTGCAGTGTGTCCATCCTGAGGGTCACTGCACGAAGAGTTTAGCTTTCAAATCCTAAATATCATAGTAATTCAAGGGTAGGAGGGTAGAGGAGTAGTGGGGAAAGGGTGGGGTTCCCACGTTGTGATTGTGACCACAGGTAATTGATAAATTGCAACATCACCCCAGTTTTTCATCCCTTCATTCACAGAGCTTGCGTTTTCGCATGTTCTTCCACAAATAAATGGCCCTTTTCTGCACGTGGGAAAGTGAAATATGTGCACCTCTATAAGTATTTCATTACAGTTTCTCATGTGCTGGAGTCAGTTTTTAATCCTAAAGGATGGGGCTGTGTTCTAATTCCTGCATTTGGTTCTTTCGGTTATTGACCAGAGTTTAAATACCTAGGGGAGGTGTTTGAACGAGAAACTGTCAGGAGTGAGAATTACAAACTAACACTCTAATTGCTCTTTTCCCAAGTATGTTATTTTGTTTCTAGTGGCAGGAGAGGTTTTTTCCTAGTGAGTTCTGTGACCTGGTGGTTTGTTTACCTTCACAGGGTTCTTGCACAGGTCTCATGTGAGCTTGTTCCCCCCAAGCCAAACCGGCCTACAGAAGGTGTGCTCTTCTTTAATCTGGAGCTCTCCCCCATGGCTGCACCTGGGCTGGAGCCTGGCAGGTAAGGGAGCTGTCTTAAAACAAACAAGGATGACATGAGAGCGACTGTCTTGGTAAGTGTGCTCATGTTAACTTGGTTTTAACAGGCAATCTGAGTTACTGGTGTCACTGAACAGACTACTAGAGCGATGCCTGAGAGACTCCAAGTGTATAGATACCGAGTCTCTCTGCGTTGTTGCTGGTGAAAAGGTAGGAAAACCTGCTGATCTCTAGTGGTTTTAAACTAAAAGATGCATGTAGTCTGATTTTAATGCTGTTTCTGTCTTGTTTTGGGAAGTAGAAATGCTGATTTTAGTTTCATGCAAAGATCCACACATCTGACTTGACAGGTATTTTTATCTTGCATATCTGCATAGGTTTTCTGAAGTTGTTGGGCCTCTGCACACTCGAATATTTCTCTGCAGAATAAGGTTTAAATTGTATTTGAGTGTTATGTATTTTCTCATAGTTATATCTGGCACAGTGGGGATCTTGGAACATACTGAGATTTTTCATCTTCTTAAGCAAAAACCTGATGCCGGTTCTTTTTATGGTTCAAAAAAATGAACTTGTTTTGAAAAAACAGCAGCTTCTGTAGAATCATGTCTCAGATTACCATCAGTTCTGTGTTTGTCCCAGGTTTGGCAAATTCGCCTGGACATGCACCTGTTAAACCACGATGGGAACATCACTGATGCTGCCAGCATAGCAGGAATTGTAGCTCTCTGTCATTTTCGCAGACCAGATGTGTCTGTGCAAGGAGAAGAAGTAACTGTGGTAAGTTTTTGTGGGTTTGTTAAATTTCTTTAATTGTCTTTGTGCAGTATGTCCTCTTAAAATTAAATGTGTTTCATAAATAACTGTATTCTGGGCCGATTCCTTTCCAAGTACACTCCTGAGGAACGGGATCCTGTCCCCCTGAGTATCCACCACATGCCCATTTGTGTCAGTTTTGCCTTCTTCCATCAAGGGTAAGATTTTGAAGTCTTTTGACAGCAACAGCTTATTGTTAATTATGCAGAATTTATTTCAAACATAGAAAAGTCCTAAAAATGCTTGCATTGGCAAGCTGATTTCTTAAAAGCTTTTATCTGAAGTGGAATGCCATGGGGAGATCTTTGTGTGTTCTGTGCAGTGTAACTAACCAGCAGCTTTCCACAGGTGATGCAGAAAACTTTCTAGGGGGAGTATACCCATAGTTACTAATAAGTAAACCAACTTCTTTGTTTAGTTTTAAGGGTAGTAACTCGCCTCAAACTTTTCCTGTTGCCTTCCATTTCTGATTCTAGGACCTATTTGCTGGTGGATCCGAGTGAGCGTGAGGAGCGTGTAATGGATGGGCTCCTTGTCATTGCCATGAATAAACACCGTGAGATTTGTACCATCCAGTCCAGTGGAGTGGTTATGCTGGTGCAGGACCAGGTAAACCTCTGCCTTGACTAGTCCTTCTATGGTATGTGGACTAGTTCCTGTGCTGCAATCTTGATACCAACATATCCTTGACATTTGGAAGCTTACAACTTAATTAACTGTGTATTTTCATTGGAAAAGATGATGTATTTTTAGTGGAAAAGCATAATACTCTGGACCGTTCTGCAGAAGAAATGCAGAAAAGGCATGGTTTTTGGTCAGATATGCAACTTTGTTTTTTCTCCTGTGATTTGGCTGAGAAAGTCAGCAAATTATTTCCAATTGCACTTGGAGGAAAGGCTGTAAGCTGTTGTATTAGCCTTCTGCATAACTCTCAGTGAATCCAATCCCTCATGCTAAGGTGCCATACTTTAAGTGTTTTTTGATTCCTATGTTTAAGTCTTTGTGATTCCTCTGACATTCTAGTTGTAGTTAGAAACATCTTGCTTTCATGGCTGTAAACTGTTGTTGTGTGTGTGTCACAGATTCTGAGATGCAGTAAAATAACAGCTGTTAAGGTCGCAGAAATAACAGAACTCATTCAGAAAGCCTTGGAAAACGACCACAAAGCCAGGTGAGTGTTTTGGTTAGGGAGAGAAATGCACTAAAAAGTAACCTGTAGTTTGAGCAGCAAATTGTTTACACTTGTATTTGTTTTAAATAGTAAGTATGTGTATAAATATTTGAGTTTGAAAACGAGACACCATTTCTAGGTGGGAAACACCCTGAGCTAATGCCTGTCCCTGAATGCCTAGGAAAGAAGGTGGGAAGTTCGGCTTTGCAGAGTCCATCCCCAACCAAAAGATCACTGCCTTCAAAATGGAGAGCGCTGCTGTTGATACCAACAGCGTGGGAGAACAAGCAGGGGAGATCATCGCTCAAGCTGACCCTCCTTCCGAGGTGTATCCTTTCTGCTCTGTTAGCCAGGGGACAACCAGCCTTCCCATCCCCTCTGTTAGCACTGCTGCAAGCTAAACACACACCTGAGATTCCTCACACCCTGCAAAGGAAACATCACCACCTTGGTTTGGTTCTGACTGCTTTTAGGTAACTTAATCTCTGCATAAAGTGCAAATCTGAGGTCAGAACTGTGATTATTACAGCAACTGGAAAAGTTACTCAACTCCCCTTTAAGGCTGTTCTCCCCCAGGGAGAAAAAGATACATATTAAAAACCAAACCAGTTTGCTCTCAGAATACAGAGTTTTACCAGCAAACACCAAGATTTTTCTTAACCTCTTCAGTTTTGCCAATCCCATATTGCACACTCCTGGGACAGCCCAAATTGGGGAAGGAATAGAGAACTCCTGGGGAGACCTTGAAGAATCTGAGAAGGAAGAAGCAGCAGAAGAGGAAGATGAAAGTGAAGCAGCTGCTTTTGTATGTCAGAAGACAGAAACTGAGGATACAAGTATGATGAGTGAAACTAAGAAAGGTAAGTATTTATTGATCTCAATATCAGATATGCTTAGATCAGTTTATTAACAGTCTAGGATTAAAAGGTCAAAGAGGTTCTTAGCAAGAAAAAACCATTGTAACTACTTCACACATTTGCTGCTTCTACTTCACCTGGTCACTTCTCTTCAAAACTTGATTTCTGTAGTAAAGGGAGGGCTCCAAATTAATCAGTAAGCCAATCTGAATGTTCCTTTAAAAATGCTGTGGTTACAAAACTTGTTTGTAGAAAACTGATCACCAGTTTATTGTTGATTGTGTTCTTTGTTTGTTTAGATGAACCTATTGTACTGTCTGACAGTGAAGAGGAAGAAGTTGTTATTCTGGAACCACAGGAACTACCAAGGAAAACAAGGTAACCATCCTGTGAAATTAGGAGGGAAAAGGAGTTTATGAGGAGTATTTTCAGAAAGGACAGGATTTCAGCAAGGCCAAGAAAGGTTTCAATTTATCAAAGGGACTACAGAGATGAGAGTAAGGAAGTTTAAATCTAAGCTAGTTCACTCCTGTCCTGAGAGGGCAGAGCCTGGCTGGCCTGCAGCTGCCCAAAGTAGTTATAGATACTTGACTAATCCTAATCATTCCAAAGGGAATGAGAGCATAAAGTGTATTTCAGTCAGTGTCTCCAGAGAGATGCTGCAGAGATTCTACATGCTACACTAGAGCTAATGTTAAGTGTTACCTCCCAGAGTGAGGTTTGCTGCTGTATCCCTGCACTGGCCATGGAAACCCTCGTTGTTGTGGGCAGTGCATTTTCTAGAAGTTAACTTTGGACTTGGCACCAACTGTGGTGGGTGGTTTCCAGTCATGGATGATCATCATGTGTTCTTTTGAAATAGTAAAACTATTCAGTACATTTCTTTGATACAAATGTTGTTTGGTCACAGAGCGCAGACCAGCACGAAACCAGAAAATACAAGTAAGAAAGCATTTAACAAAAGGAGAAGAAAGAAGAGAGCTTCTTGATAAAGCCATCATCCCTCCTGCAGAAATGCTGTACAATATGGAATTTGGTCTATTATTACTGGGCTTATTTTTGTAGATAATTTTATTTCCTCCCTCCCCCATCTCTGGTTCTGCTTTTATGTTTATGTTAAAACTATTGTACACAGCTTTAAATAAAAAAATTCTGCCTGTAACTGAAATTCCATGGTTGGCATCCAGCGGCAGCAAAAACTCACTAGCTAACTTGAACTGACTCAAGTTCCACAACCTGGAGGGCAGATACGAGATGCATCATTTCCTTAACAAAACAGCCTGTGCACAGTCAGAGTTCAGGTGCTAAAAGGAAAAGTTTAATACCAAAGGTATTAAATAATAACGTCTTAAGGTAGTTATTGACACACCTTGGACTAGTTTCATACCTTAGAACATTCTGCCACAGGGCAAGTGTTGTGCCATGACTGAGACCCCTTCTTGCCCATATCACTCCACATGTCACCTTTTACTCAAACTTCTTTATATAAAAATCAGACATTTATTCAAACTAGCACAGAACTTCTGCAAGATAACAGAGAAGCAACTCATACTTCAGCAGTGGAGTTTCTTAAAAAGTTTAATTAAATATTACATGCAATAGACAGGAATGCTTTTTGAACTCATAGGCAAAGAATTACGCTCTGAATTTAGGATTGGGCAAAACAAAGAGACAGGGAAGGTGCCGAAGTATCCGATCCGGGCGCTTTGTTTGAAAACAAGTCCCATTGGAAACACGCACGTATTTACAAGAGGGAAGTAGGGCTACTTTACACGTGACCTGTTAGGTGAACTGGGAACTGGAGAGAAGTTACTGTTGCACATGTTACATTCCCCAAATCAAGTTAAGAACTTAAAAGAAAATACAAACTTGCTCCCAGCCTTGCAAAGCTTCAATCAGTTTGTGTTCTTTCAGAATGGGCCCAACATGCCAAACCTTTTCTCCAGCAGGAGCTCAACCAGTGCATTTTCTTGGTGTCAGTTCTTCTGACCCAAAGTCAGTGTCCTGAGTACAAAAACGGGTGAAGATGTAGTTTCTTCTTAATTCCGTGGTACCACAAGACTGTAAACTTCTTCAGAAAAATGAACAGTGTTTTGCACTGCTGTTTCTCTCTTCTTCACACGTAACATCTCATCCCTGCGTTCCTTAGAGCCTTGTGTTCGAAAGGACTAGAAGTTGATGATGAGTGGTACAGTACAACCTGGGCTATTTTGGTCAAAGCTTGGGAGCAAAAGCTGCAATTGTCCCATACTGACCTCAGAAAACGAGAAGGTGGAAAAAGGTAGTACTTAGTGCAGGAGGAAGAGCTGCCAGTGAGGAAGGAGGAACAGTGGGCAGAGATGCCAGCCCACGGTGGAAGCTTTTTGTTAGGCTGTAGAGGGAGTCATGTTGATACCTGAGGGAGCACGGAAGAATTTTCCTCTCTGTTATTGGGACAGTAACGGAACAATTTCCCTTGAAACCAGAGCAAAACTATTTCATTAAGCAGTAGAGCAATACTAAAACCCCTTGAAGTCCTTTCACCTAAGTATGGCTACTTGCTCTGTTTAGGGGAAAGTAATTCATAAGCTTGCATTAAATGACCCTCTTTTGAACATTCTTATTTCTCAGTGGTCTTGGAATATATCACAGAAAGGAAAGGGAAGACAGAACCCAGTTGAAGAGCACTGTGACCTGTTGTCTTCAAGTAAAAACTGCCAGTCAGCATTAAGAGTTATCCTTCCAAGGTCACAGATGTGGAAAACACATTCCTGTACATACAAACTCCCTCCCCTGCAAGATTAGGGTGTTTCCAATCCTAAGCACCAGACATGATACACTGTGCAGGCCGCCCCCCGTTAGCTTTAGCTTTTCAGTGGCAGCCTAATGAAATTCAGCTAAATAAAGGCTAGTGACCAATGAAACACTGTTCTTCTGTTAAACATTAGAACATTCATAAAGTCCAAGTGCATCTGAAGAAGCTCAGATTGGCCAAAAAGGGCCACCTCTGCTGCATATTTTGACTGGATAAGCACCACTCGATGAGTTTTGTAACTGAGGTGGCTCACGGAGGGCTCAGACTGCAGGGGTGGGGGCAGAACAGTAAGTCTGTAGTTACTGAGATGAGACCTGGGAGTTGTCTCACATTAATGTGCTTGTCTGATGATTTGAAAAGAATTTAAATAGCCCACGCCCTGACAGCTGTTGGACATCTGTGAGGAGTTTATACTGCTCACTGCTGGGTGCCCAGATAAGCAGACAGCATTGAATCAGCTTCAAGTCAAAGAGGCACAGGTTGCCCCTTGCCAAAAAGCTTTGGGAATGAATGCCAGTTTAAGAAGGCAGTACTTCTCCTCAGTGGTTTTAAGTCATTAGCAAGACCGCTAGCATCAGATACAAAAACTGTTTATTAGCCAACCTGGAAATGGCTTAATTCAACCCACTTCTGTGCACTCGCTGCTTTGCATGCAGAGAACAGCGGGTACATCACTCCATTTACACAGGCTGAAGGTAAACATCCATTGGATCTAATGCTGAGTATGTTTGCTCATGTAACAGTTCCAGAATTAAGGAAAAATACAACCAGTGGGTCTGCATTTGTACTGTGTGATGCAGAGGAACTCTTTCCAAGCATGAGGGGCATACAGAATTCATATAATTCTGCACGTAGCCCATCCATGCCAGAAGACTTTCCCTCCTCTTGAGGGCACAGAGCAGTAGTTCACCCTCCTGCAGTTTAACCCCTCCACCACCCTTAAAGAGGTACAAGGTAAGCAGACTGAGGACTAATGGTTTCAGTAGGTATTGATGGGCTTTCGGGACAGCTAACATGTCACTGGGGACTCTGTGGGTTTAAATTAGTATCAGCTTCACACATGGGCTAGAAAATACCTGTAGCAAGACCGTTTTTTACACGGTGGCAGTGAGAAGTGTGAGCTGGTGGAGGAGCCTTTACCGTGCAGTTCCTGCAGCAAGGCATTCAGCCTGGTGAAGTTCTGGCACTACATTAGAGAGCAATCAAGGTACATCCTAAAGAGGCTCATGAGTCTATTCCAGCAAGGTGTTCTTCTCGAAGCCGTATAGTTTCTTCCAGTATTATAGCCATGAAGCCACATTTTGGTTCTATGCTAAGACTCAGTTTAAACTAGACAGTATAAAAATGCTACAAATACTGCTGTGGAGTCCAAGTCTTTCTTACCCAGAAGGAGAAAAAGCCCTACTAATAAAAATGTACCCCTAATATTAACGTTTAGGCTATAAGATAGGCAGTCTCAGACTCCACACAGTCTGCATGGTTAATTCTGTGCCTGAAGAGAACTTTTGGATAAAAACACGGCTAAAACGCTTAACAAGATTGCATGTACAAAAGATTTACATTAAACCCACATGAAACTAACTTCATAATTAAAGTCATCAAAGCCTGTATTCCGAGTGATCACATCTAGAATTCTGAACCACATTTAAAACTGTACATCATTTCCTGGTAATATACATCTCTTAAAAAGATCAGTCTCTTGATTATTAAAATAAGTTTAGTGTCTCTGGTGGGTCAATAAGCGATACTTCGTGGTACCTAGAGAGGGGAAAAAGAGACGCAGGATGTCATGTTGCTCCAGAGCTGTCTGCCACAAAGAGCAGCATGCACCCTGCAGCAAAGCACGTTTCCCACAAGGCAGGAAGCATTTCTGGGGGCTTGTTGGCTGCCATGCCCACACAGATTTTTAGGAGCATCAGGTATCACCAACTGTAGGAACATCAAGAAAATTCCTCCAGCTTCCACCTGACAGTTCTGGCAACAAGAGAACACCAAGTATTGCTCAGCAAACATTGGGAGCCTCATCACCACTTCACTGGGGTGGTAGATTTGGTTAGCAGAGCCTGCTGAAGACTCAAGGTGCACCCCACACCCACACCCTGACAAGCAGTTACGTGTGAGGCCAACTCAGGCGTAACATCCCCACTGCTCCCAACACGTCTACTCATACTCACTTTGGACTCTTGTACTTTTCCCTTATGGACTGTTGTGTGTGCTGGGCTGCTCTGAGGTAGGTGTTGTGTAGGTCCATGAGGCAAGGCTTGATGTCTTCAAGGGTGTAACCAGTTACTTTGCACAAGGATTCAGGCTGAGGGAACAAGGAAAGGAAGAAGGACATTTGAACACTTCTGTTCGCTTACGCTGACAACCGCTGGTGGACTTTTTGGTTTCCTGTTGAAACCACAATACCCCCCATCCTATTTTTCAAATACCACAGGCAGCAATCCCTAACTAAGAGCCCAGGAGCACAGAGGGGCTGCAATTCCTGCAGCCCAGCCCCAGCATTCAGAACTGTGTACAAACACACCAAACACACCCCAAGCACGTACCCAAGTTCGTCCAGTGAGCGTGTAGTCTGCTAGAAGAAATGCTGCAGCTGCAATAACTGATGGCAAGTATTTCAGGTAAGGATCAGCATCAATCAGACTCAGCTCCCCCAGGTACTGCAAGGGAAACAAGAAAGGGAATCATCTCTTTCCAAAAGGAAGAGGAAGGTCATTTAACAGTTGCACTGGAACCCTAATTTAAGCTTCCAATCCTGCATCAGTTGGAGGAACAGCTTTTATTAGTTCCCCCTTACTTTCCCTTGCTAGCTACTGCCAAATAGTGTTCCCAACACACACTTTTCCAGACCATTTTATATTTAGGGCTATATAAGAACTAGAGGGAAGAGCATAGTCGGGCCTGACCTTTGCACAATGAGACAAAGGCTTCTGTTTTAGGAGCTCTGGTACCTACCATACACTCAGAATTTATTAAAACTTTAGCTGAAAGGTTATCTGTGCCCTGCTTTAGAAATTAGCCTCTGGATTTACAGCTCGCTGCTTGTTGAGGGGAAAACCAAAAGTCCTTTTTAGCCAAAGCGGGTGGGTATGTGTGGCAATCTTAGATAAGAGAGAAGGAAACATCTATTTAGCAGTGAAACAACCCCCAGTTTAAAGTTCATTAATCTCTGCCTTCTCTGAGTAAGTGTGGATGCTTGAGCCAGGCCAAGTGCCAGCCTGTGATAACAGTGGAGTACCTCAAACAGTAAGTGGCAATAGGAGCATTAGTTTCCAGCAGTGTGGCACCATTTCTGGAGGAGCACACTTCATACTGCATATATTTATATATCTCTGCAACAGAACACTCTAGTGACAAGGGCTGAGCTAGTCATTCTTACTTACCATTGACAGGCTCTCCACTTTAGCATCTGTCTGCTGATGGAGGAAGTACTGGGTGAGGAACTGGTTGATTGTTGGAGCTGCCAAGTCAAAAGACAAAACCTTCAAAATTAAGTGCTCCATCCTCAGAACCTGCTTCTTGGTATAGGTGTCATCTGTGATGTAGACAAACTCGGCTACTTCAGGAGGGTAGATTTCTTCAAACTTTCTGCCAGGAGAAATAGTTATGAGTAAATAACTGGGTACTAGAAAACCAGATAACCAACAACACTTAATCAAGGCAAGCATGCTTGTTTAAATTCTGACTTGGGAAGTTGCTGGGCGCTGGTACCAAACAAAGTTGCTGCACTTGGTTCAGCAGCTCTTGAATCAGCAGAATTTGAAATCAGAGAGCTACAACAGCCTGATATTTTAGGACTAATCCATCTGGGACCTGGAGTTACTGAAAATCCAGAAGAACCCACTAAACTAGTAATTGGTGCAACCAAAACTCTCTTTCCACATGCCTTATGCATATTCCTTCAAATACTGTTTAGATGCCTGCTGCTGCAGCTGGAAAGGATGAATCCTCACTCTAAGGCAATCTACAAAGATAACTGCCAAGCTTTTAGGTGGATAACACCTGAACTCTTATTGCAGTGTGAAGCCCTCCCCAGTCAGTCCAGCCAGAGGCAGCAGAACAGTGACAGGCACAGGATTTTCATCTGTCTGAGCCCAGCAGGTGGAATTTGAAATGAAGCAATTTCACTTACGATGCGAGCAGCATAGCTGCAGTACCCACAAGCTGAAGCTTTCCTCTCAAAACAGACATTGAAGAAAGAAACCTATCAATGTAATTTACAGCTAAGTGCAGGGTTTCGTTCTGTAATTTGTATTCTTCTCCAACTTCCACCAGCCAGTCCACAAGAATAGCCCGCATGTTGTTTGTGATGTCAGGTTGCTTCTTCATGTAACCTATTTTAGGCTTGCATTTCACCTGTGGGTTTGGATGACAAACAAAGCTGAGTTTAGCCCAAGTGCTGGTAGGGAAGAAACTGTTTAAGCTCAATTTAAGACAGTTTAAACAAATCAGAAGTAAACAACAATAAGTTTAGGATCGGTAAGCTATGTTCCTGTAATCTTGCTTTCCAGGTTCTGTTGCATGCCTGGCACAATAAACCAGCCTTGTGCCCACAGAATCTTATTTCTCCCTCTCTAGCAAGCTTTATTTTAGCCACTGTAGTAGTAACTCCTGCTTAGATGCATTTCTGAACCCCAAACTCCTCCCCCCTAAGCTGTATGCAAATAAGAAAAGAGACAGCAGCTCACCTCCATTTCCCTAAGGTACGTATGGATCTCGCTGATATAGTCTGGCACGTTATTGACGTTTGGTTTTCTCTCTTCAGTGTCTGAGGTTATTGAAATATCCATAATACTTGGAGAGTCTAAGCAGAGGATAACAGCCATGTTAAAATGGGCACCATCAAACCACTCCCTCACAGCAGAGGGAATCTTGTGCAGGCTCACTCAACTCACACAACTAGACTGGGAATTGGGGAGGCTCTGGGGAAGCCAACAGGGAAGTTTCCCCTGCCCCTTTCTCTTCTTCCCCCTACGAATAAAGGGATGGAAAACCCTCTTGCAATTATGTAGTGCTTAGTGTGTGCTGTGTTACCTTGTTACATAGATGGGGACCCTGCAAGCTTAGGCTGTGGCTTAAACCAGGGCTGGAGCCCCAGAGGTGTTTGCAGACTGCAGAAGTGGACCACAGTGAAATGAGCCCTGAGACGTTCACACACGTGCTACAGAAGATGGATCTGGCACTTCCCATTTTTTACATACTGGGAAGAGCTCAAAGCACTTGCACCACCACAAGGTATTTCTGGGGAGAGAAGCCTATTACACCTCAGGATCTGCCTGAGTAAAGTCCCCTTCTAACTCTGCAGTGGTGCCAAAGGGCAAGGCTTCGAGGCCTGCTCTTGGCAGCATAAACCTTGCTAAAGACAGCAGTGGATGGAAGTGCAGAGGTGCAGGCAATGGACTGAAGAGCTGCTGTGTGATGGTGTCTGGCTCAAAGGAACCAAAGTGGTTCCTGAGGCAAACCAAGCCTGACTGCCCTGGGTCCTCCACTCTGGGTCCCACACTGCCCCAGGACCCACACTCTGGGTCCCACACTGCCCCAGGACCCACACTCTGGGTCCCACACTGCCCCAGGGCCCACACTCTGGGTCCCACACTGCCCTGGGACCCACACTCTGGGTCCCACACTGCCCCGGGACCCACACTCTGGGTCCCACACTGCCCCGGGACCCACACTCTGGGTCCCACACTGCCCCGGGACCTCCAGTTGGTCCTGGAAACCATTCCCTGGTACCACCTGGGCACAGCCCTCCATGCCCACCGGGGCCAGGCCATGAGGGGAGGGCAGTGGGTGTGCCAGGGCCCTCAGGGCAGCCTGGCCCATGGCCCAGATCAGTGTCCCAGCCCTGTGTCCCCACTCAGTGTCCCAGGTTCAGTGTCCCCAGCCCCAATACCCCAGATCAGTGTCTCAGCCCAGTGTCCCCAGCCCCAATACCCCAGCCCAGTGTCCCAGGCTCAGTGTCCCAGGTTCAGTGTCCCCAGCCCCAATACCCCAGCCCCAATACCCCAGCCCAGTGTCCCCGCACGTGTCCGTACCGAAGCTCAGCTCCATGGCATTGCCCAGGGGGGCCAGGGGCCGCCGCTCTGCCGGGGCACACACGGCCGCCCGCAGCCCCAGCGCCGCCACCTCCTCCTCCTTGTGCTGCTGCTGCTCCTTGTGCCGCTGCCGCCGCTCCCGCGGCCCCTCGGGCTCGTCCACATGGATGGCGAAGGGCTGCGGGTGCAGCCTGCCCGCTGCTCCATGGCCCTCGCAGCCGCCCCGCGCCGCCTGCGGGGACACCGGCCCTGACACCCTCTGCCCTGCATCCCCTCCTCCTCCCCTCCATCCCCTCTGCCCTGCATCCCCTCCTCCTCCCCTCC
>JAWWTY010000123.1:4425922-4511063 GCA_035222235.1 Margarornis squamiger
CCTCCCATCTCCTTACCCCCTCTCCCCTTCCTTATCCCCTGTCCCTTTACCACCACTTTCCTCCCTTTCTCCCCTCTCCCATCCCTTATCCCCTCTCCCTTTACCCCCTCTCCCCATCCCCTTACCCCCTCTATCCCCTCTCCCCATCCCCTTACCCCCTCTATCCCCTCTCCCACCCCTCTATCCCCCCTTGCCCCTCTATCCCCTCTCCCACCTGCAGCTGGACGCCGGGCCGCTCCCGCAGCACGCCCAGCACCACGCGGGGCCCTGCTGGCGGCGGCTGCGGCGCCTTCCCTCCCGGCGGGGGCACATTCTCCTGGTTCTCCTGCTCGGCCAGCATGGCCGGGAGCGGCTGCGGGCTGCGGGCTGGGGCTGCGGGCTGGCAGGGCCGGGCCGGGCCGGGTGTGGGAGCGGCGGGGCCCGCAGCGCGCCCGGAGCCGCCCGCGCCGTTCAAGGAGCCCGCGACTCTTGAACAGGCCAATGGCGGAGCGGGGCGTCACGGGCGCGCCGGGCGGGGGGGACAGGGAGGGACAGGGGGAGGGACAGGGGGAGGGGAGGGAGAGGGGAGGGAGAGGGGAAGGGGAGGGAGAGGCCCCGAAAGGAGCCGCCTTCCCTCCGCCCCGCCCCGCCCCGCCGCGGGAGCCGGCCTGGGAAGCGTGTGCGGGAAGGCGGGGTGAGGCTCGGGAAAATGGGGGTGGCCCGCAGGGAAGGAGGGAAAAGGGGGGATGTTTTCGGTCTCTGCAGTGGCCTGGAGGAAGGGGGGAGGCAGATGGGGTCGGTCCCGGCTCGCCTGCGGTGAGGGCACAGGACAGGCCTGGCCTGGGGAGGGACAAGAGGGCAGGCCTGGTTTGGGATGGAAGGGACAGGAGGGCAGGCATGGTCTGAGGTGGAAGGGACAGGAGGACAGGGCTGGTTTGGGATGGAAGGGACAGGAGGACAGGCCTGGTTTGGGGTGGAAGGGACATGACAGGCCTGGTTTGGGGTGGAAGGGACAGGACAGGCCTTGCTGGGAGTCCCAGCTTGTCACAGAATGGTTTGGGGTGGAAGGGACAGGAGGACATGCCTTGCTGTGAGTCCCAGCTTATCACAGAATCACGAAATAGTTTGGGGTGGCAGGGACCTTAAAGACCATCCAGTTCCAATTCCTCTGCCATGGGCAGGAGCACCTTCCAGTAGAGCAGGTTGCTCCAAGCCCCATCCAACCTGGCCTGGAACATTTCCAGAGATGGGGCATCCACAGCATCCCTGGGAAACCTGTGCCAGTGCCCTGCTACCCTCAGATCTTAAAAAAAAAATATTTTTTTCACTGTTAGGATGGTCAGGCATTGGAAGAGGTGGTGGAGTCACCCATCCCTGCTGGAGGTGTTTAATCTGGATCTGGCACTGCTTGAGGTGGTTTGGGGGTTACAGTGGTCATGCTGGGTTGTTGGATGGTTCAACTTGGTTGGGGATCATAAAGGTCTCTTCCAACCTGGATGATTCTATGACTCAACATCTTTTTCACTTGGGAACAGATCTCCGTATTCACGGGCTGGTTCACCTCTTCTCATTTGAAATCAAGCCAAGTGAGAAGCCATGTGGAGTTTTGAAATGAAGCACAGGAGTGCTGGAGAAGCACAGAGGAAGTTTAATGCCATCCACCATTAAACAAGAGTTCACGTGTGCCTTTAAATGGAGCTGTCTTCAGTCTAAAATTCAGAGCTCTCGCCTTGTATGCACACACCAGCTACACCAGGTCTGGTGAGATACTCTCAGGGCAGCAGGCAATACTACACAACTCAGGTACAGCTTGAACACTCAACTTTCTTCCAAATCCATTCAGGTCTCTGGAAACCAGTTTCTTAGCCCATTCTTGCAGCTGGAGGACAGACTGCTCCATGTTGTCCTTAACAGTAGTGAAAACATTTTTGCCAAAGGGGTATTTGGTATTTACATCTAAATTTTCTTCAGCTATTTACATAGAGCCTCTGCACACATTTAACATACACGACAGTTTATATGATGTTTACTACTGTATCCAATATGGTAATAAATAAAACCTAAGACATGACAGTACAACAAAAGAGTAAAAGCGTGTTCCTTAAAAAGTGTCTCAGACTCGACATTGAAATGCCTTGACTGAAAACAGAAAGTGACTCTTTTTCCTCGTCAGGCTGCAGCATCAAAAAAAGCGATTAATCCATCTTGATCACAGCCATCCAGAATTTCCAGAAGGAGAGGAACTTTAGTCTTCACATTGGTGCCTTTAAATTTAAATTTATCTATGAAGAGATCTGTGATCATACCTGCAAAGATAAAATTCCAGGGATTATTATTGGCCTTGCTTTCAGCAGGAGGTATCTCTACTATTAACTCATGTACTTATGTACCAACTATCCTAGTTGTTACAAGACTTTTTTCACTTCACCTTTTAAACAAACACAACCCACTACTAGCCCAGACTCATTCCAAAGTGTGTATTTCTGCCTTAGAATTACCCATACCTGGACCAGTAAAAAGGGAAGAACTATGCCAGGACAGATAAGGAGGACTTGGCTTACACTGCGTATCCAAGAGCTAATTACACTGTGTGTCTGGCAGCCATTCCCTGGGCTGAACCCTATATGTGAAACACCAGAGAATGTTACAGTTTCTTTCTCTAACTGAGATAATTTTCTCTGAGTCTCCCTTCTCACCCCTTGTGCACTTTTCTGTTTCTCCATTTTGCAAAACTTCACCCCTCAGAACTGAATTTCACTTTGGTACATTCTTAAATGTCCCCCTGAATTTACACATGATTCTCAATCCTGTCTGTGAAGACAAAAATCACCCAAATATAAGCAGCTGTTTATTAAAAAAATTTAAAAAGCAGACAAGTCAGTTTGCAAATAATCCTGGTATTTTCATTCTCAGGGGTATGCTTGTGATGCTGAATCGATTTTAAAGTTCTCAAGTGATCAATTCTTGAGAACCTTTGGAGTTACTCTGCAGTGGCAGACAAGCCAGTTTCAGTAGGTGTTAGGTTCACCTAACCTGCCTCACCTTCAACTTCAGATTTTTATGAGATGTACATATTCAGCCTTGGCTCTATGACCAAGCAGACGTAAAAGTTTACACAGAATTTCATCACAGAATGAACAGGGTTGGAAAGGCCCTTAAAGACCATTTAGTTTTATCCCCCTGCCCCCCTTCCACTAGAGCAGATTGCTCCAAGCCCCATCCAACCTGGCCTTGAACACTTCCAGGGATGGAGCATCCACAAACCTATTGCTGTCCTGAAGCTCCCCATGCGTTACCCACTCAAAGTATTTAAATCCTGCTAATACTGCCTACGTAACTCTTCCATCCATGCCCAATGTGCTCTCTGGACATGAAGTCCCATTTCAATAAAGCTGAATTATCAACAAACCATAAAGTCTCTCCAGATGTGCAGGTTGTCTCTTGAATTCCTCGAGCAGCTGATCTGCCTCTTCCAAAATGCTGCGGTATTTTGGGAGCAGGAAGTCCACGTTTCCTTCATGAACTTGTAATTCCTCAAAGACATTTTAAAATCATAAGAACTAACAGCAGATACGTATTGTAAGAGCATAAAAGTAGAAATTAAGTTTGGGTCTGACAGGAGGAAGTACTTCAAAGGGAACACAATCCCCTTCCAAACTAGCAAGAGTTATTCTCAGAGTGCATCATTTCCTACTCTTCTAACGAAATGTCATAGACTAGATTCTCAAAATCCTGTGTATTACAGCTTCCAGCTCCCAGTCCTGCCAGAACAGGATCATAGCACAGCCCTGCTCCTACAGACTCAAACCTTGACCATACCTTTATTTTTAGAACAAGTAAACTCCTGAAAAAATGTAACATGTGCTGAAGTCTGAAGGTAAAAGTGAACTCTGAAAGTATCACTCAGTTCATGACAGCAAAAAAGTTGTGAAGATCTCTTCTAAAATGCCTCAGAATCATCAAACTAATCTGAGGTGGTCAATAATGTAGATCTTTTTATCCTTCACAGAAACTGTCCTGAAGAAAAGGTAATTATGTGATGCATTTTGAGACTGCTGGGATAACAGCTTTCATCAATCACTGCATTATTTTACTGCCTATCAATAAGTTATCATCCAAAAAAATGAGTGATAAAACCCAAAAGTTGAAGATTTGCTGTCTAAAAAAAGCCTAAACCAAGCAAGACATGCAACATTATTATTGCTCAAACACAATAGGCATTAAGAGTAAATTCTCTGATTGTTTACACCCCTGGTTTGCCAAACCCAGCCCAAGTAAAACACTTCCAAGTGATAATAAAGATACACATTATTTTCATCGTAGTCAGCTTTTCTACTAAGAGTTCTGACAATGAGTAGTTGATTCCCCCAAAAAGGTCCATTTTCATCTTCTTTCCACCTAAATAAAAAATACCAAATCGATGATGGCAAGTTTTTGACAGTAAAATCTTAGTTTTGGGAAATAAAAAGTCCAAGAACTGAGACAAACTAAGTGCTGAGGAGGGTATTAAGCAAAAGATTAAAAAGCAGATCATGCAGAAATTAGTTCAGATACTTACTCTCAAAGCATCTATTAAGTGAACCTTCTTGGCCAGCAGCTGCTGATACTCTAATTTAGGGTGGATAAGCTTTAGTGTGTGCCTCACAGATTCTTCATTGACATCTAGCAGGGAGTGAAAAGAGCCCCAACAAGCAAGTGAATACTCCTTCTTCCACTTACAGGAATGTCAAATGAACTCAAGGAAAACACAGAGAAGGAATTTTTACCATATGATATGTTGAGATTAATCTTCCTTTTAGTGGCCTCTTTGGAAAGCACATCTTTGAGGATGGATATTGTAGAAATGTTGTCAGACTTAAAATATCCCTCACCTTTTCTAAAAAGGAAGAAAAACTTCAAATGAACAAACTTACAGATTTGTCCCCATGTTCAAAGGCCTGTAAATTAATGCCCATTTTTGTTTGCATGAGCATTAAATGCCTCTGAAGTTATTTCGGCTCCTCCATACAAAAAAAAAGGGAGTTAGAAAACAGTAATTTATTTCACTATATTAGCCAGCCTTGTTCTTTAAATTCTAAAAGCAAGCCTTTCCTCCCTGCTAATTCTGATGTTTTTGGGACCAACTTCAAGAGAAACTATATTGAAGACTGCATAATTACTGGATAGTTCTCACCACTGATAATGTTTGACAATCCTTTTTAAGAAAGATTCCTGATCCCTTTAATGGGAGTTTTGAAGGAGCTGAGGGTGGAGGGATGAACATTGTGCTTCAGTAATTCTATTTACCTGTAAGTAGTCTCAAGCTGTGTTCCCAGGAAGGTGTTCTGGAAATAAAAGGTGATGCTCTCCCCAGCAGGAGTCTTTTCAGGCACCTCAGGCAAGCAAAACACAACCCAGGAGTGAATCTCAGCAAAACTGAACTGGCCTTTGAGTGTCAGCGTGTTCATGGGTCTGTGATATTGTGAAATTAAAAGGAGAGTTAACAGTTGAGAAGGAGGGACATTCCATGTGAAAAAAGTTTAGTTCCATATGGTGGATTCCTTTTAACCAGCACCCTGTAAGGCTCATGTATCTCACTAAGCAGAGATTCATATTGCAGATTGACAACTACCAAGTTTTTTACGCCCTGTTTCAAGTTGTTAAACCTGAAATTTAGGACAATGGCAAACAACTGATAAGCCAGCAAATATGACTAAGAGAGAGCCTCAACAGTCCCTCGCACTCCAAACCACATTTACATCAAAAACAGGGCATAATGGAGCTCATTTGCACATCCTTTCAGACTTCCAGTTTTGGTTTGAACAATTCCTTGGAGGCAATGCCAGATGTTAATTGAGGGTGGGCAAAAATCAATTAGAAATGGCAAAAAATACTAAATTCCTAACAGAAGGACAAGGGTAAAAAAGGTCCTGGCTCAGTTTTGGGGCCAAATTTGCTTCGAGAAAAAAATTAGAGGGAAAAGGGTGGAGGGGAAAATTAGGCTGAAACTGAGAAGACTGTGGTTACTAAAACAGTAGTTTCCTTTCTACCACACCCTCAGCTCTACTAACACGTGGGGAAGCACTATAACCCAGCCCAGTAAAATGCAAAATAACCTGAAAACAAGAGTAAAAAACGGCAAGGAACCCATTTAATCCATATTTGCTATTAGGAAACCCGTGAAATGGAACTAGAGGCTCAAAATTGTAAGTTAGGGGTTAGAAATTCCATATTTAAGTTTCCAGAGCAAGTGTTTCGAGTGGATAGTGGCCTCTTCCTCAAAAGAAAAAGGCAGTGATTTCTCTTCACGAATACCTGTCTTGGTCAATAGAATGAGTCCTCTGGTGAAGGGAGAGTGGTTTGATTTGGTACGGAAGGACTTGACAGGTTTTTGGTTGGATTCTTGGTGTCACGTAGGCCTGAAGTGTCCCGTACTGACCTTCGATGGAGCGAACCTGCACAGGGAAAGCAGGACACACACCAGGAGGAAAGGGACAAGAGCAATTCACCACGGGCTGCGCAACAGCCAAGACATGCTAAAGGGCTAAGACTAGTTAGAGTACTATCTTTACTTGACAGTGCCTCTATAAATAAAGCAGAGGAAGAAAGTTTTAAAGCCAGATGAACTAGTGTCCAATGAAGTGCTGCTATATTAGATGAATAAAATACTTAGAACTAGTATATAATAATGATTTGGTACTTATTTTCAAACATTAATTTTATTATTAATATATGTATTGTGCTTATATAACGATTATTTATTTTACATCAATATGTTTCATATTACTTTTATTTTAAAAGTAATTTTAAATATGCATATTTATTTAATTTTAATAATTAATATATTTTATTATATATTACACATTATTTTGCTATATAGTGTAATAGTTTTATTTCTATATTATACAAAATATATTTATATTCATATATAATAGTAATAATTTGTATTTATAATACATATTAATTATACAATTATATATTATATGGTTTAATATTTTTAATTCTACATATTGGCAATGTAAGTTTATTTGTATGTAATATATTAATGATATACAATAACATTTAATTATACAGAAATAAAAATATTAAAAATATTATTTCAAACCACTTCTTTTCTCATCAGCTAAAATAAAAAGGCTGAAAATTGCTTCTAATTCTTCAGCAATCCTTTTTCTTTCCTTAAGTGATGGAATGAAAGGGATTTAATTGGAGACTTCACATACAGCTTTGCTTCATAACCTTGATCATCTCCCCTATTTTACAGGGTCTCAGAACTCAAGCAGCAGGGCTTTGCAGAAGGACATCGACTTCAGTGTTTTTCAATAAAAACCAGCGAGTGAGGAGTTCTCTTTGGAAATGCAATCCCCCAGCCCTACATTGCCTGCACTGCACAGACAGGATGAACTGCAGGGGCACGTGGGAATCTCTGCAGAGCCTGAATGCACTGCAGGGAGGTGGCAGCACCACCCTGATAGCCAGACAAAAGACTGATAACAGAGTGGTTTGATGACACACCCCGAGTTTATAGATGTTTTTAGTGGGAGAGTAAGAAAAAAATCCTCTTTTTATCTATCATGAATGCATTTCATTGTTTTCTCTTGTGTTATTTACTCTTTACCACCCCCAACCTTGGCTTAAATTTCCGATCTGGATCTTTTAACCGGGAGTTTTACATAAACATGTATCAGATTAGGAGGCTGCAGTGAAAAAGAGAAAACCTAATGCCCCTGTGCACCTTGAGGATCTTCCTAATCATGACTTCCTTCATTATTTCTCCTGTTGCTTGCCATAAAACGTGTGAATTTGGTGGATCATTAAAAACAAGCTCCAAAACACCCACATGCCTTCAGCACAATAAGCATGGAATGATCAGATTTGCTTCCTCTCCAAAATGCAAATCCAGTCTCCATTCCCTGGTAAATTCCCAATGTAACTGCCTCCAAACACTTCAGGGGATTAGCAGTGCCGGAGCTTAATGATCCACACACTCCCTCCAGAGTCCACTCTTTTTCCCTACATCTCAGGACACTCAAGAAGGACCTCAGGCTCTCCTCTGAGCTAACATGTTTTTATAAAGGTATATAAACCCCAGATTAGAAGGTTCTCATCAAACAACCAGCAGCACACACTGCACTGATCATTTCCTCAGGCTAAGCAGTCAGTCCAGGCAGAGAACTCTCCCTTCCCAAGCAGGAATAACCATTAATCCACGGTGGAAAATAATGTGGAACATTTTACCTTAAGCTCGAGTCTCGTGGTGTTTGCTTGGCATCGGTAAGTTGCAAGGAGAAAGTTGCTATTTGGCTGTAAACAGGAGAAAATAATACAAAAGAGGTCTGTGGATTCACAAGATTTCTAGCTGGTCTGTTGACTGGAGACTTGTACAGTACAGTTTTTGCTATGTATGTACAGCTATTTACAAGAGTTAAATACAAAAAAGTCATCTTTGGTTGCCCTGAATATTCCAATTAATTTTAATTACAGCAAAGTTACAAACAAAATTCTCTATATAAGGAGAAAACAACTAAAGCTTCTTGTACTCTTTAATATCAACATATAGGTTAGAGAAATACCTACTTTTCATTTGAAAAAAGCATGCCAGCTTGCCTCACTCACCTACAATATTAGTTCAACTTCCAAAAACTAAAGTAAGATCAGTAAGAAAACACACCAAAAAGGATTGTAAATGACCAGAAACTTAAAATAAGAAGTTGATACCTGAAAAACTTCAGGGCAGACCAATGATGTGCAAATTTAGTTCTTAAAACTAAAATAGAGGACTGTCACAAGGAAAAGGATTTCACAGAAAATTTTCATAATCCTAAGGTGGTTTCTGGATTTTCCCCAGAAAATCCCTCAGCATCATTAGTAGTTCTATAACTATTTAAGTCTGTAATTATTATATTAAAAAAATGCACTAAACATTTGACTCCACACACAGTGGAATTTTCACAGTCTAAAGACATTTTTAAGAAATTAACCAAGTAAGAAATATAAAATTCATCTAAATTATTTGGAAGTAAATATGGATGAATCTAGGAAATACAGAGAAGAGAGAAATCCTGAATGTGTCCCTCACAATCCTCATCAGGCAGGAAAAAACCCCAAGAGAGCTCCTGAATCCTTTTGCACATTATTTAGCTGTGCCTGCTGTCAGGACCTGTCACTAACTCCTAATTCTGCAGCATCTCTAATGAAGTTGAGCTCTCCAAAACTACCAAGTGAGGAGTTGAACTCAATATATTTGAAATGACACATGTATAAATACATACAAATCCAAGTTCTACTTTCACCATTAAGACCTTTTCTGTCTCACTCACCTCAGAATCACAGCTGCTAAAACTAACCACGGCAGAGTTTTTATCCACATCCAGCAAGTCCACTGGGACATCACTCTGCAGAACACAGCAGGGAGGGAAAAGAAAGAGCTTAAGTTCCCCAGGAGCTTCCAGGGCATTTATCCTCTGTCATCAATCTTTTTAATAAGGGACAGGCAATGATTGCTTCAGCTATGAGGTGAAAGCCTAACAAACATGCAGCTTACTATTTAATCCTTGAGAAACATGATGATCTTTCTCTTATTCTCTTACAGAGTGCTGTGGGGTTGGCTCAGTGTAAGGTGTGTAACTACCTTTCAGGCATAAAAGGTAGATTAAACCATTTCATTTATTCCTCACTTAGCTATGGGTACATCAAATAGAGAGCTGCAAATTAGCCATAGCTTAACACTGCTCTGTGACATCCACAGTAAAAATAAGAGTTTTATTAAGTGAAAGAAAATAAATCCTGCAGTTCTTTCTCATTCATTGGAGCAGTCACCTCACAAATTCCTCCTTGTTACATTTTTCTCCCCATGCACTACCCAAAAGGAGGTAACTCAGTACCACAGCTCTGACTCCCAAAGATGACATTAATTTCAGCTGATGCAGTAGGAGGAACAATTAATTAAGGCTGCTCTACTGGGCAGGAGTATTTATCCCCAGCTGCACACCAATCTGATGCTGTTCCACTCTGCAAGTGCAAGGTGGCACCGAACACTCTGGAATTCATTTCCCACTACAGACGGTACTTAACTTGCACCTCCTTTAACATTTACTTGGAGCTTAAATACAACAATGCAAAAACAAACACAAAGTTACACAGAAACCTTCAGCACTTTGCTCTGTTTTGCTCTGTGTTGCTGTGCCCAAGCCAACAAGCCCAAAGCCACACTGACCTGCACCAGGACGTTGTCTATAGCTGTCTGCACCTCCAGGATGAGGCTGTAGCTGGCATCGTCCTTGTTTAATGTGAACTTCTCATTCACACTGAACGCAGGTACTGAGGACACAGCAGTGCTGGACTGAGAGGACTGCTGGTATTTTTCCCTTTCCTGAAGTACTTTCATCTGTAAGTGTTCCAGTTCATTCCTAGAAAAGGGAAACAATTTATAAAACATCTTTATGAAGGCAGCTGTAAAAGCTACCACAGAAATTATGCAGATTAAGTTTGCAAGGCAATCATGTTTACCTCCTGTGCTCAGTTTTCCAGCCAGAAGTGACTGGTGACTGCCCTTCCACATACTGAACAAAGATAAAATATAAACTATCATCACATGGGCACGTAGATCCTACAGTTCCTTGCCAAAACAGATTTCTGTGAGACACAGGAAAGGACAACCTTTTCTTCCCTGCAAGAGTACAATGCATTTTGAATAATATGCTGCTTTCCTGCCATCATTTAGACACTACAGAAGAAGGGAATCTTATCTTCTTGATACTGAGGAAAAAGGCATTAAGACATCATCACTTGAAGGCAAGATAGAAAGAGGCTGTGAAATGTGGCTGCTATTCACTTCTACATTGAAAAGGCTTGATTCTACTTCTACATATATTAATGATACTGAAAACCTAGTGAGATAGGAAGGAAAAAAAGGACATTTCAGCTTTTAACATTTCCATTCTCCCATTTAGATTTCTTTCTAGTGCAATTACCTTAAGGATGAGATCTTGTTCTGCATTTCTTGACTTAATTTTAGTTCTTCACCTGATCCACCTTCTCTATGGACAGGTTCTGTAGTCAGTCCTGTCAGCCAGCCTAAACCAATACATGAAGTTTATATTCCTTACAAGCTAAAAAGAAATTCTACACTCAGCTATTTTATGTATGGAGCTATGTTTGTTCCAGATACTGGGTAGAGAGAATAGAGCGTAATTTAATCCTTTTTGAAGGATTAATCTACACACTGGGCATGATTTTTTATGGGTTTCACTCTTAAATTGGAAAACATTCTTTTTCATTAAGTGCTTTGGGCAATAAATCCCTCTGTGACAGTTTTTAACTGAGCACTTGAATCTTTTTCCACCTCTGATTTTCTGACTAAACCTTGAATAACTGGCACTACCACAGCTGGAAACAAAACAAAAGCTGTGCAACGTGCTTACAGCAAACTGAACCTTGCACAGTGGGCTTAGAGACTGAATTCTGCTGGCTGAAGTGAAAGAAGTTCTCTTTTTTGCTTACTAAATTACATTTATTTAGAAAAGCAAATACCAGCTGATTATATTGGGACACGTCAGGCATGAAATGCAGATTTGAACGGGCATTTATAGCCCTAGTTACCTGCCAAAATCAGTCTGGTGCACATCCTACCAGAGTTTACCTTGCAACACCCACAGACGAACAGGGGCTTTCACTTTTTCCTGTTTTCTGTGATTCATGGATCTTTATAACACTCCCACTGAAAGAAGCCACAAAGGACTTTTGCCACACTCTTGCTGCAGCCCATCACACCACAACAATTCATATGAGGTCAGGTGTAAGAGCCTTTTGACCACACTAAGACTATTTAAAAGGGGCACTTAGACACCATTACTTGGCAACAATTGCCTGAGAATTGCATCCTGCCAAATTACACTGTTTTGAACGCGAAGAGTTTCAATAGGCTAAATTTCAGCCCTGAAGGTAACCCAAGACAAAGAATTAGCAATGTTTTAGCTCCCAGCAGCACACACTGTTTATGGTGACCTCTGGGACAGTCAGAACAACAGCTCCAACCCTACAGAGATGCTGCTGAGGGGCCTTACACAAGGGAGCTTTATTTTCTACTAAAAGCAAAATCAACCCAATTTAAAGCCCTGTGGAGCTGAAAAGCAAGGGAAATCATGTAAAAGACATGGGGGGAAAAAAAGCTATGCATATTTATCAATATTTTTAAGTAAAGAAAATTATAAATAGTTCCTTTGGACATAACATAGTCATTATTTCATCACAGTTAGGCAACAGTCTGCACCGAAAAAAAATAGCCAGTCATTGTGTTACACAGCAGAACACATGAAGAGTATCTTAAAATATAAAAAATCCCCAGAGTTTAACATTATCCTGGTTTCAGTCAGAACAAAAACTTTAAGAGTTTCGAGCTGCACTAACAACATAACCTGCTTCATTTTATCCCATCACCACACACGGAGTCTTATTGAGTAAATAGTAGGAAGCTTACCTGAGTATGTGGCTGCTAAAATTTCATCATAGCCATCCCTTCCCACACAGCCACCCTGGATTGAGGCAATGCTCTCCGATAAAGCCTTCAAACAAACACATCCAAGCACAGGGAAAGATCACTGCACTCCATTTAGAAGTCTGGGGGGGGCTCTAAGGGTTGTGCTCCTCCCTCTACCTGCACCCCAAAACACCTAGAGATGCACAATACCTAGACCTACAAAAGAGTGGCTGATGGCTATCACAGCTCAATCATGGTGTTTTAAAAAATGCATTCCAATTCTACTCCACATAAGATATACATTAAAAAGTTCAAGACAAGACACTGATAGGCAGCATTTTTCCAGCAGGAATTACCAATCTGACTGAAAGCTGAAATGACCACTGTGGATCCAACCTACTACTTGAAAGAATTGATGACCAAAGTCATTATGCTCAATAAAGTCCTGACAGCCAACATTTACTATTTCGCATGTAAAACACAGACTGTACACAACATGGGGTTGTTTTATCACTGACTGCTGTATTACATTGCACCAGGAGTGACTTCAGCAGTCATTAGAGCCAGAGCTTTAACACACCCTCTGCACTATTTTGATTTGTGCTTGTATCAGGACTATTTCACTTTCTGCTTCTTAAATATTAGAACACTGATTTCAAGTTCGTATTGTCGACATTTTCAAATTAAAAGCAAACCACGTATCTTAGTGGTAATGATCCTGTAAATTTTGCAACAAAGGTGTTATAGTTTTAAAACTATAACAAAAGGTTACTTTTTAAAAATTCATTCTTTTCCCAGCAGAGTATGAGAAACGTGGGCTCACATAATCATGTCGAAGCACAGGCTCATCGGCACTCTCAAAGGCATAGATTTCTATCATTCCATCATCTCGCCCAACAAGTAATTCCTTAACTCCATCTCCCAGAATGTCAAAGCTATCAAGACATAAGATACCTAAGGAAGAAAAAAACAGGGCTGGTTTGCTTCATCTTCGTTTGTTTATGACACAATAATGCACAGGCCACACTCAGTTACGTGGAAAGAGACTCCTGGTGGCCTTTTAAGGTGTAATTTAAGATATTTCTGGACAAGTCCTCTGGAGGGCTGAAGTCCCTCAGCTGTTGTGCCTTGGGCTCAGGGTTGTTCAGTGGGTTTCACAGCAACCAGTTCCAAAGCAAAACCACTGAACAGATGTTCAGATCACTTGAGAGGTTTAACCCTCCCTCATCAAACATCTGCCCACACTACTGTAACCTTGCCAGGTGCAGAAGCAAGTATTCCTTGTTTCCTGTAGTTGACTTAAAGCTATTGGCAAATGGAAGCAGGAATTCTGGCTGAGGTGACAGAAGGAGGGCTCTGACTGTGCCAGACCTCCACTGGGTACTGCTGCTTGACATTTACTCTCTACTTGCACATGTGGAGGCAGCCTAGGACAACTAATCACCTCTAGATAGGAAAGAGAGTTAGGGTCTGGAAAAAGGAAAAAGCACTGAGGGAGTTTGTAGAGGAAATAATACGAAAAACCAGATGGAAGTTAAGTTTTCTGGATCCACATTTCACAGGAAGAGCAAGGATGTACTTGGAAGCATTTTAAGAAAACAATGTAGTTATAAGTTCTATGAGATAATTAAATTAAAAAACAGATTTATTCTATTCCTGGCCTTCTCCTTTACAAAGCAATACGGGCTAATAGATGTTGCAGAAGCAGCATACCAAGGCTAAAGCAGAGGAAGTGCCCTGATCAGTTAACCTTACTGTGGAGACATAATCCATCTTCAGAAAAAAAACCCTTAATATGGCTCTTCCTTAAAAAAAAAAAAATAAAAAAAATAAAAAAAGGAGTGTTGCAGGGAGTTGATAACCTTTTCTCTGAAGAGACCTTAAAGCCACTGAACATCTGATAAATTCAGCAGGTATATTTGCACTTTGTCAGAAAAATGACAAAAACCTCACACAACCATATTTGAATGAACACTGTTTGACAAATGCTACTTTAAAAATACTGTGAAACAACAGCATACTAAAATATCAGAAACAATACAAACACAAAACCTAAAGCAAGGCAAACTGATTAGAATAATCTGTAAGAAAATCAGAAGAATGAGACCCGAGTCATATTAATATATCACACACTGACATAATCACAATATGCCTCCAAAGGATCTATGAATGAGATTTCCTGGTTACTCTACTTGTAATAAAGCCTCAGATATGCTGGAAAGCTAAAGAGTGAGAGACTGAGACACATACCTCCTCTCTTCTTTTCATTTCCCACTTCCCACTTGTGCACAGGCTTGGAGCCAGCAATTTGGGTAAGACCCAGCTTGCCATCAGAAGTTCCATATACAATTTCTTCCCCAGAATCACCTAAACACAAACTGAACTTAGAACTGATCAAATCAAGTACATTGATTTATAAAGGTTGTGCAGTCACACTCTACAGCCCAAGGGAAAACCCTAAATTAGTGTTGTGTAACAGAGCTGTCAGGCTTCCAAACCAAAAACAAATACATGACAACTGGGCCCATTCTGATCACTTCATCATGGCTATCACTATTCTGGCATGACTGCCCACCCTGCACTGGAGTCCTGCCCCAAAACCATTCAGAAACCAATACTTTCAATTTCAGGAAGCTATTAAATTACTTTTACAAAAGACAAACAGAGAGATCCATTCAGAACACACATCCAGTGGTCAATGCTGTGCCAAAACTCAGCAGTTAAGAACTGTTTTTCCAAACCAGCTCCCAATGTTGCTGTCACACAGTTTAACTGAAACTAAATTAAGCACCAGATTAACACACTAAAGCGATTTCTGTTAGGCTAGAACAGATTAGCAAGAACAACCATCAAACTATTTTAAGCTTGATCCTTCCAGTCTTAGTTTATGTCAGCTCTACTCAACATTCTCAGCCATCCATGGATTCCCGTTATGGAATTCCATGTGTAAGAGAAATACAAAACTTTGATAAGGCCCCCAAAAAGTCCAGTTTGTATTTACATAATGAGACCACTTCATATCTCCCTGCTCTTGTAAAAGGCTTTCAATTAAATGTGAATGTTATTTAAAACTGTCTAAAACAGTTTGTATGTATTTCCTTGTAAGTTGTATGTATTTCCTTGTAAGAAGTAACTTCACACAGTTTTCTACTGCATTTTTTACATCAGCTTAAAATCAAGACAAAATAACCCACTAATACAAGCAGTAAAAACTTAAAAATGTAGTAAAATAACATTAGTTATGTCTGTGTTCCAAATCTTGTTACCCCCATTTCCATTGCTCAGAGCAAGAACAGTAGGTGGTCCAGGAACTTCCACTTCATAAAGCAAATCAGATCCCTAAAGACAAGGAGAACTATGTTGAATGAGATTGTAAAAACAAAAAACCCCAAACCAACAAAACTAACGCTAAGAACAACCCCAAACCAAACCAAATCTTACAAGGATAAAATTATTATGGATCATAGTAATATAAGTTTCCCTTTTACAAACTCCCAATACTTATGGGAGAACCATTTCTAAGACAAAACCAGGGTGAAGTTTATAAGAAATAAAGGACTGGACTCTTGAAATGTGTTGTTATTATTACAAACAATCCATGAACTTATCTGGCAAGCAAATTTATTAGAACAATATCACTCAGACTTGTCACAACAGTAATTTGTGAGAGCAAGAATTTCCAAACAGATAAATACTCAAGGAAATTAAATGTTTATGTGAGCACTTTCAGTTTAGAAGAGACCAATTTGTCATCTACTTCCACCTATGAATTCCAAAGCCTATTCATAGTGGTTTTATTAATCCTCATGTAGCAAGTTTATAATCATGACTTTCCTTCAAAATAAAAGGAACGTACCAGGATTATTGTGGCAAGTAAGACACAATACACTTATCCTATGATGTTTAAGCCATGCTGATATGCTGATTCCCTTAAGACTGAGTCCAATTCTGTAGCACCAATAGATAAAACATAAAGCAGCAAGTATATTAACCTGTAAAACCCTGAGGACTCTATCCTGACACGCAAGCACTGGTGTAATGCACTTCACTTTGTCTACAGGAAGGCAGAGAACATCATTGATTTTATCTCCTGATAGGAAGTAGTGCTGGTCCTTGCAGTCACAGTAATGGTTATAGATGTAGCTTGCACACAGAAAGAGATCTGCTCCTGAAATATGCCTGAGGAAAAGAAAACACTTCCTGGAGCATTTTCCCAGCTGCAGTGAGTCTCTCAGCCTTGCTACGTGCTTGCACCTTCAGGGAGTTACAGGGCCCTGCAAGCTGTTCCAGCTTCAAAAGTTCCTTATAAATGTTAAACCCACTTCTATACCTCTCAAATTTCTTTGCCTTCAGGTACATTCCTAAGAATATCCTTACAGAAATCTCAGTGCTGTATTTTGATGATGTTAATTCTTCTCACACTGATTTCTCTATGGCAGCACCTTACAACATAATCCAAAAAATAAAAACAACAGAATTGTGCCTGTTCTGCTACAGGAAGGGTATAAGGATGTGATATACCGTGGCAATAACCCCATTTGCACTATGTGACTGCCTCAAGACCCCTCCCAATACTTTCCCAAGCCACTCTAAACTTCCTAAACTTCACCATGATTTTCCAAGTTCATTCCTACGTGTCATGGCACAAGCTAAACCTGGACTGGCACTTTGTGTTACCCACAAGTACACAATAGAGTAAAAACCAATTAAATCCAATCATAAACTAACAATCTGCTATGAAAAAATGCAAAATATCAGACATACATAGCTTTGATGCTTTCAGTAAGGTTAGTTTCAAAGGAAAGAAACTGCTTCCCTCTTTTTGTGAAACCTCTCACTTCGGATCCCACAGCCACAAAAATCTTCTCTTGTGGTGTGTTTAGAGCTCCTCCCAGCTCCAGTCTTGCAATTTTTTGGCCTGGTAGTGTCTTGAACACTGGCTGTAAACAGAAAAGCAATTTCCATCGTCATAAAATTGTATTGATGGTAATCTTTTAACAGAATGGATAATGAATTTGCTTTACCATTTCTGGAAAACGGAAGATACTACGGATTATACACAAACAAAAAACAATCTGTGCCTCTGTCTTCAGGTTCACAGAGCAACCAAGCATTTTATAAATCAATAAACATAAAAATCTAATAAATTAAGACTTCATTACTTCAGTGCTATGAAAAATTCACTGCTGTTTGCTGGGTTCTGTTTGTAGGTCTTTTTTTACAAAGAAAAATCCACACACACACACACTCCCTCTTCCATGTTGCATTCTTATGCCAAAGGACAGCATGGATTTGTATTGCTGTAGAATCCTTATGAGCTAACCATGAACTTCCTAAAGGGGAAAAAAACCCCTATGAAACAAGAGTATTTTTTTTAACCTGGGCATAAAAACCAACCAGTTCGTCAAAATCCCTAATGTGATCTCATGAATCCCTGCAGGTTTTTGTTCCAGCACAGTAACTGTGTGAGGGTACAGGCTTAAGCCCAACTTAACTGCTGAACAAAAGGTGTGGAACTGACTTCCTTAGTGATGATCCACATTAGGATCTGACTCCACAACTGTGGATGTGCTCCACCACACGTGAAACCCTCATACCCCCACCACAGTCAGGTATCAGTCCACAGCTCTGCCTCGACACCTTCCATGGGTATCTTATTTGCCATGTCAGTGAAAACAGACTGTGAAAGTTCCCTGGGAAGGGAAAAAATAATTCAAAAATAAAATAAAAATATTGAAAAACAGAATTTTAAATGGCATATTCCCACTTACCACAGCTTCCCCTTTTTTAATGCCAAAGCACGTAACGACCCCATCCTGATCTCCAACCACCACCTTCAGAAGCACAACATACTGTTATTATTATACATGCAACTATCTTCTTAAATAGTGCTTTATCCTATATTCACAGAATGCTTTGGGGGTTGGAAAGGACCTTAAAGATGATCTTGTTCCCCAGGCCAGGGGCAAGACACCTTCCACTAGACCAGGTTCCTCAGAGCCCCATCCAACCTGGCCTTGAACACTCCCAGGGATGGGGCACCCACAGCTTCTCTGAGCAACCTGTGCCAGGGCCTCACCACCCTCATGGTAAAGAATTTTTTCCCAATTATCTAATCTAAACTTTTTCTTTTTCAGTTTGAGGCCATTCCCCTTGTCCTGCCACTACACGCCCCTGCAAAGTCTCTATTATAAAATTAATGATACTTTCATATATTTTAGGACTTTAAAATCTAGAGTGCTTAATTACACAACCATAGGGGAGCACACTTTAGGAATCTGCATGAAGGGTTATGGATGGGACACCAAAGCCTAAGAACAGCAGCTCAAGCAGAAATATTTACAGTCCTTTTCCTGCTTCTATGCCAGCAACCATGAGGTGAAAGCTTACTTGGGAAGAGTTGTATTTTCACACCAAGACTTTATCACTGAAGCATAAAACGCACTGCTGTTTTCACTGAGTTTTTCCATCTAGGTTTTCTTGAATTATGGAATAACACCAAGGCTAGAAGAGACCTTTAGGATCCCCAATTCCAGCCATCAACCCAGGGTAAGCCTTAAGCCACATCACCCAGACCCAGACGCCTCCTGAACATCTCCAGGGATGGCGACTCCACCTCGTCCCTTGGGCAACCAATTCCCATGCCTGACCATCCCAGCCCTGACAGTATCTAAGCTCAACCTCCCTCCCCTTTAAGGCCATTTCCCCTAGTCTTAAGTGTTATAAAAACAAGAAACACGAGAAATACGCAAGAACTCCCCTTGTGGTTTCAGCAATGCCTTGCTGATTCTGAAACCTTCCCAAGTATGAATTCAGGGTGGTTTGCTTAGGGTGGCTTGCTTAGGGTTTTTTTCCACAAAAAAGTTTCCCAAAACGCTCCACGTACAGGGTTCCTCATCCTTTCCCTAAGGAATCCGGGGGGGGGGATGGACAGAGGAGATTATGGGGGCGCGCTCCGCACCCCAAAGGGGATCCCCAGGCGGTACCTTCTGCGTGGCCTTTTTCCCCGAGGCGGGCAGGAGCCTCATGGTCTTCTGGGCCGTGACTCCCACCTGTGGAACACACACACACACACACACACACAGACACACGGTGCTGGGACGCGCCGCCATCGCCAGGCCCCGCCGCGCCGCTCTCCCCACACACCCACCCCCAGGCCCTGCCCGCTGCCGGGGCGGCGCCGAGCCCACCTGCAGGTAATCCACGCGCGCCAGGCTCGGCTCCATCGCTCCCGTGGGACGCGGGTCAGTCTGTCTGTCTGTCTGTCTGTGTGTCCCTCTGTCTGACCGTGTGTCCGTCTGTGGGTCTGACCGTCCGTCCCTCCCGCCCGCCTGTGGGCGCCGTCACCATGGCAACCCCCGCCCCCCGCCGCCTCCCATTGGCTGGGCGGGCCGCCAGGGGGCGGGGCCTCGGGCGGGCGGGCGCTGTGATTGGTCAAGACGCGCGGCGGTGGGCGGAGCCAAGGGGGGGACGGTGGGTCCGGCCGGGAGCGGCTCCGTGTGGGGAGCGGGAGCGACATCGCGGCCTTATCGGTGAATTTGGGAGGTTTTATCGCAATAACGGAGGTTTTATCGTAATAACGGGGCCTGGGAGGCGCGGGGGGACAGAAGGGCAGCCCCGCAAGGAGAACTGAGGTTTGTTTCCGTGTTTTTCCTTTTTTTTTTTTTTTTGGAGGAGCAAGTTCGCGTGAGCTCCTTATTTTTATTAAATAATAAAAGTCTCGTCCTCGCTCTTCCAAATACTTAAGAAAGGTGGTTGTGGGGACGTGTATGCACAGACATGCCGATTGACATCCACACTCACCTGACCCGAGTTAAATCCTTGTAGTCACACCGGGAGTTCTGGGCTTAACACAAATTAATGGCTAATAAAGAACAAATATTTCAAGTAATCCTCCACTGATCTCTAGTTGGTTTATTGTATGACGAAAAACCTATTTGTACCTGGTCACTGCAAGGGACAGAGTATTACGCTGTTATCTGTTAATCTTTTTTTCTTGCAAATTTAGTGCAAAGAATTCTCCATATGTATTCATAAACCTGTTAAAATATCAGCAGATCGATACCATTATACCTTTTCAATGCATAAATGCAAAAAAAAAAAAATAATAATTATGATAGTTCTTGCTTTTAGACAATTAAAATGAAGACAGCAATCCTTCCGTGGTGAGTTAATAAAATTTCCTAAGACTAAATTCCATAGAAGCTGTACATAAAGTTATTTAGTGCTAAAAATCTACAATACATTTTTTCAAGTATAAGATACTGGAATATTATTGCCAATAAATAGTTGTGCTGTAGTCAAAGCCACGGTTCCTTTGTCGAATCATTCACATCTCAACATGTTAGGGTTTAGTTTTTCACTGAGTTTATGTATTAAAATTGCCAACTCTTCTGTTGCTTGGGATTTATCCTCCAAAAGTTCATAGCGAAGACTGGAGATGTCCTGTTTGATTTCCTTTAATTCACCTGTATTAATAACAGAAAGAAATACTTGTTAGCAAAGTTTAACATTCATTCAATACTTTTCTGTTAAGTGCCCATTTCGGACTATTGTCCCAAAATGTTCCTGAGAGCAGGTACAGGATGGGGCAGCAGGATTTACCTCTTCTTCATTCTCAATGAGATACGAGTGTGTCTCCATCCCTAAAGAGTGCCAGAGGTATTTTAACAATCCACATATACACAACACCAGAGATTGTTAATGAATTAATCACAGCAACACTGCTCAACAGCTGGTAAATATTAGTATCCCCTTCTCAAAGAGAAGGGATGAGCCAAGAGCACACAGGAAAAGTGTGGCAGAGCTGGCAGTGAAACTCACAGCATCTGAGTCTCTCTCCTCTTCCTTACCAACATCCTTGGAATTAGAAAAAGTCAACCAATTTAAAATTACATTACAATCTGACACAAATATAAACCCCCCCACATTTAAAAGAAAACAACTGTCAAGGCCGGGCTCAGAACAGCATGTTTTCCATCACAGCACGTTCAGTTCAAGAGCAGAAGCTTTTGAAGATGTTCAAATACTATTCTTCAGCAAGTGTGAGGCTTGTGAATTCTTACACAGTGTCTGCTGCAGGAAATGATTTGCCAGGTATGAACCAAAAGACTCTGAAAAGACTCCTAAATTCTCTAGTGATGCAAACCAGGGGAAATGCCTAGACACGTTAAAACAGCTGCAATACACGAGAATTCAGATGTTTCCTGTTTAGAATACAGCAGTCTTCAAAAATTGTGTCTTCAAAGGCTGCATCTGTACTTTGGGTACCAACGAGGTGCTCATGACACAGCACTAGCTCTGCTGTGCAGCTCAAGAGTGAGATTCAGGGGGGCTACCTGCCTTTCTCAAAGAGGACTTTCCTCTGCAAAAACTGGTGACAAAGCAAGAACCATCATGTCAGTAGACCCTGGTTCTTCTGCACTGCCTTGCTTATGTAGACACACACATATATACCAATACCAAAAAGGCATGGAAAGAACTGCACATTCCTGGTGCTGTTGGTGAGAGAACACTTTTCATCACTCACTAAGGAGATAATTTCCCACATCACAGAGCAGGAACAGGGGGAAAGAAGTGGGAATTCAGGAGAAGGGCACACTGAGGAAGACACTTTTAGGAGCCTCTCTGATTTGTCACTCACAGTCTCATTTGTCACTTTGTACAGCCACGCAGGATGGGGATGCATGAGGATAACAGTGAATGCACAATGCTGCCTTTTGAAGGCACAGAGTGGGATTTAACTTTATCTTTTTTGCTCCCTGCTCTCCACTACAGAGAGTTAAGCAGCAAAATAGAAGCTCTGCTGTGTTAGCTGAGAGAGCAGCCCGTGCAGGTCCCTCACATCACATAAGCACACAGCTGCCTGATGCTTCCATGCCAGTAAAAGCTCTGCTGATCCCAAGCTGTCCATTACTGCATCACCCTATTGCCAAGTATCTTAGCCAGAGTGCAGAATAAATACACCCTGTGCTGCACACACCTCTTTTATTTTGTTTGGGTAACTGCCTAGAGCACAAGGGTTTCTTTGCTGGATTGCAGGCCTGTGTTTCATTCCTGGGTGGCTGGAGGAAGGAGGACAGCACTTGTCTTAACCTCACCCCAACAGGAGATGGGATGTGCCTGGAGCACACACCCCTCACAGCAGCCAGGCAAGTTCTGCACCGTCAAGAGACACCAAGCTCAGACCTGTCACTTCTCAAAGAATCTCTGGTCACACACAGACTACAGGCTTTCCCTCCACACAGCCGGCTGTGGAGCTGTATTTAATGATGTGCAGCTTCGGGGGTGATTATTCCTCACAGCTTTACCAAGGAAGGCAAGACAAGTAGCTCATGGTGTAAAGGGGTAAACTGTGGGTTCAGCTGCATGAGACAGAGAGGAAGATGCCCTGCAGGTCTGACTAAAAGTGTGGATGCAGTCAGTGGAGTCCTGACAAACCTCCTCTGTAGCTGTGCATCACATCTGTGCTCATTTTCTACCTGTTGTCTGGGGCCTGGGATATTTCTCACTTCTGTTTCTTCGGTCCATTTCTTTTTTAACATCACAGGCATACTTATCTGAGCTTCAGGGCATGTGAAATAGAAATAACCCCTCTTTTTACATAAAACCTCCAGGCATCACAGTAATACTGATTCCAACGTGACCAAAATTGTCTCTCAGTAGTGCAAAGATGGTCTCTTTCTTACCTTCATTCACTTCATCGTTTTCTTTGTCCACTTGTGCTTTCAGAACGTAACGTTTTATCAGTCTCTTCATTATTTGCTGCCAGATTAAAGCAGTTATATAATCAGGTGAGTATACATGATCAAACATCATTCGTTTTTCTTTCTTAACTGTCATTGTCACATTTGTGTAAGTGAAAGGATGAACAGCCCCTGATCAAGCAGTTGCCTCACATGGGCTTTTCTGGTGGGATGCTGAGAAAGGAAAGGAACTAGCCAGCCCATCAGATTTCACACCCCTTCCCCAGAATTCAGTTTCAGGTGTTTGCTTCTCACACTTTGTCTAGTGGGACATAAAAAGAAAAATTAAGTAATGTATGGGCTAGTTTTGAAGTGCTTCAAATAAAGGGGCTTGAGCAACAACTGTGGGGTTTTTTCCAGCAGCATCTTAGAATTTGTTTTCCACAGGAGGTTTTCTTTGGTTGGTGAAGGCAAAATGTACTTGAAACAGCAAATTTTGGTAGTGCCTTCACATGGTTCTGCTACTGCAAACAGGGAGGACTGTAGGTACTCACCTGATAGCGTGTTGGCTGATTGAGAATGCTGTTGAAACTGTGTGATTCAAAAACCCTGGAGTTCGACTGAGTGAAAAGGTTTAACTGGGAAGAAATGAGACAATATATATATAGTGTAGATATAATATTATGTATTAAAATATATATGCTCTATCATTATAATTCACTGTTAGAATTCAACTCCTTTTTTTTTCCTTTAGACATGTTGGGGATGTTTCTGTTGGCACTGTATTAGAATATTATTTTAAAAAGAATAAAAAAAGACTGCCTTGAATTATTTGTTGGTTTGGTTTTGGTTTTGGTTTTTTTTTAATACTGATAATTTTAGTGTCCGGAGGAGATAATGAATTATGACTTGGGGGTAGGGATGACTGGCCAGAGCCAAAAGAGACCCTCCAAAGTGGCTTTAACAAAGAGCTGTTGTGGATTTGTACTCTTAGGCACACTTTTCACCACAAGTGCATGGCCCAAAGCAGTTCTACTTAGTTGAAAGGGGTTTTCCAAAGAACCATTTTCAGGAATAGCAATACATTTTTTTTAAAATGGTCCTTGTTCAGTTATTCAAGGATTGCAAAGCCATCTGATCCCAAATAATTTAGGGTTTTTGTATAAGTGGGCTAGACAGAGAAAAGGGGGGAAAAAAAGCCACCTTGGCTTTGTGATCAATGCAGAAGGTTTTTGTCACTATCAAATCAGGGACTTCCCCTCTTCTCACAGATATTTTGGGGAGGGTGAAAAGGTGTGTCCATAGAAGGTTCAACCCCCTGGGCTGTATCTGTCACTAATCTACTGGGTGGCCAATTAGAAGTCACTGGATCAGTGATGGCCCTATTAATTTACAGTAAAACACATTCTTTTCAGAGTATTGCTTTGTAATTATTTTCAGAGTATTGATTGAGCCTAACTTACAAAAAAAGCCACATGTGTCCTCTTTAACCCATCTGTGCCCCAGTTTGGCATCAGTAAAATGAGGGGAATTGTTATCTAATTCCCACAAGGGCATTGTGACAGTGCATCCCATTAGTATTTGTAAAGAACGCTTACTTAGACACCCAAATTTAGGATGTCATGAAATGCTCAAGATTATTATTACCAATCCTGCCTGTTTCAAGTTTTCTTCTGCTGAGAACAAGCTTTGACAGCAGGAAGTGAATTATCATACTGACCATACTTTTCCTTTCACTAGAACAGGAAAAGGATAAAGTTTGCTCTCCCTAACCCTTCCCACATCTTTTACCACAAAATAAAATTTTTTCCAATGAAGCCTTAAAGCATCTTCATTCAATATTCAAGCAACTCCTTGTGGGAATTATTTGCATCTTTGAATACTCAGTAATTTTTGGTTGCATTGTTTTTTTCCAGTAACTGGATTTTGTTGTCCTAATAAAATTTATAGCTATTTTACACAGTATGTTCAGGCAGTCTGAAATACAGATGGATATTATTATATTAATAATTATATTAGTAGATATAAGATAAATTAGTGACAGACATTATTAATTACTGTACTCTCGTCAGAAGCACAGGTTATACCCTAAAACTTAAAAAAGCAGAATGCTGGAATGGACACGCAATTCTTCCATGCCATGAAAAGACTTCAGAACCTACCCTGGATTTGGAATTGCCCATTCCCATTTCAATGTCCTTCTGTAGCCGTCTCCTCCTGCACTTGGAAAAGTTAATGATCCTCATGATGAAATAGAAAAAAGACTTGGGGCTGGGGACAAGGCTGAAGGGTGGGGGCAACGTTTTTCCATCATCAAAGTAGGATAACCAGAGCTTAGAACGGGCAAACTTCCACTCCACATCACTGTCATCCTGTGTTAGGAAACAAAACCAGGCACGTGCTTGGCTTTTTATGAAATCCCAAACCTCTTGTTTAAAATGAAACTTTTAAATATCGACCCTTTCTGGTTTGACATCAAATGTCATTTGCTTGCTAGCAAGACTTGAAGCAGTTCTGCAGAAACACAACCACTTCATGGAGTGTGTTTTAAGCACATCTCACTTGTCTCTCTGCAGCAACATTTCATTGATAACACTTAGTTCAAGCCCGTGAAGCATTTAAACGAGCATTATATTTGCACCGAGGGAATGCCAGCATGTAAACTCCTTGCTACTTGAAGTGGAACTTCTGGTGGTTTTTAAAGTCTTGTTTTTCTTGTTTAAGTGGTCACATGAGTTTGGTGCTCACAGCCCCAGTGCTGAAGTATTAGATTCAAAGCAGACATGGCTTAAAATGGTTGTGCTCACAGCTCTTTACATAACCACGAAAAGGAACTCTGATTTATAACAGAGTACAGAGAATACAAACTTTGCTGTCGCGAAGAAATTGCGTTAAAAACTAACAAACTTACTTTGTCCTAATAAATTCCTGCTGACGTTTTCCAAAGCTGGTCCTGGATGATTCCAAAGGCAAAAAGTTTATTATAACTAGTTTTCTCCTGCTGAATTCCCTGACGTTTCCCAGAGCTCAATGAAAACACTGGCAATTATATATCCATTCGTACACTGTGTCTTAGTCCTTTTCCTGTTTGTGTGGGTGTGTGCCTGCATCTATGTGAATGCAGTACTCTTTGAACTCATGGTCTGGAAAGCTGGCACTATAAATACACTTTTACTTTCATTTCAGCAACTTGAGATTTATTTTTATAAACCCAAGTACCTTTGTTACTTTTAATTTTCTGGTTTGTTTTTTTTAATTGGACTTGGATGCTAAACATAATATTTAACTATCTGTAAAAATGAAGATACTTTATCATCACAATGGAAGTCAAATAAAATAAATCTCTTTTAATAAGCAATACATCCAATAACATTGTGTGAAATTCAGGTATTTATTCAATGGAGCCATCTGGCACATCTGAAGAAATACTGCTACTGTGGGCTTGGGGCATATGGCAAAGCTCAGTAAATCTAAAAATCAAGTTTAAATATTGTACCTGGAGTGGGGAAAAAAAGCACATATCACAAAGCAAAAGTATGGCTGGGTCATAATGGTCCTGAAGAGAAGCACCTGCATCACACTCCAGGTACAGAGGCATAGAAATGGTAATAAATTATGTCCATGCTGTGCACAAGTGTCAAATTCATTTGAGGACTAGAACTAAACCCTGGATTTCCATTAAAGAACATGTCAAAATGCATTTAAATCCATAGCCTAGTGACCTTCCAAATGTTCAAGTGCACTATGTTGTAAGGAAACCTGCAATAAGAATTGTAAGGAAATTGGGAACAAACTACCCACGTCTCAAATTTTACACCCAATTCCTTTGTTTCCTATTTCCCAGCAGTTTTCATTTCAGTATTACTTTAGATTTTAACATTTCTGGATGGGTGGCAGCTCCTTAGATGCACATACGTGGCACAAGATGAACTACTTGCTTAGATTAAGGTCGTGCAGCTTGGCTGTGTGGTTAGATAAAGTCAGCCCTGGTTTATAACTTTTGTGATATCCTTTACTCTTCTTTGCACTTTTGCATATCAACACGAGCTCATTGAAGTAATTCCTAGTAACTCTGCCCTTTTCTCAGCATAACAAAGGAGAACAGAGCCCACCTCAATTTCCTGGTAGGAACTATTGATCATGGCAATCAGCATGTTGAGCAGAACTACCACCATTGTCACGTTGTATATGCCATAAAGAACATAACCAATGTTCTCTATGAACTTATGATCGTATTTGAGGACAACAGAGGTGACTTCAGACAAGCCAAATATTGACCAAAATAAGGTCTTGAAACTTTCTTCCACTCTGTAGGGAAAAAAAAGAGAAAGGCATTATTAGTGACTGCACAAATAAATATGTAAGTTGTGTTTGCAGTGACCGATAAACAATGTCAATTTGTCTGTGACTCAGGTTTGCAGAGCACTGATCACAACAACAAACAAGCAAAGAAGCATTTTCACAGTACATTCAATTCCTCCTCTGTGCTCCACCTATCCATCATAGCTAATACAGTCGTACCAACACATGCAGAACAACGGTCCAGCAACAAGAAAGGTATTTTATATCTAGGTTTTGAGATGAATCATAATTTCAACTCATTATTTTCCCGTCTAACTCTGCAGGGGCAGATTGTCCCTGTCCTAATAAGGTTAAAATGGGGCTGATGGGAACAAAACCACTGCTCTCTTTTCAAGAGCTTCTGGTTAAACGTCCCATTAGGCCATTCAGAAGATATCAAGTAATATTTTCTCTCAATTTGTTGCTCACATCTGTGTGATTAAAATGACAGAGAGGTAAAATTATTTTAGACTACAATGAAAGCTTCCATGACACAAACAGGACACAATTAGTCTTTTATATTCTGTTTCTAAGGCACCTGATTTCCTGCTGACTTCACCTGTCTTTAATATAGGAGCGAGCACACAATATCCCCCAGCCTTTGTCACCTCAGTGAAAAGCCTGGAAAAGTTTCCCCTTGGCTTTTTGCTTAAACCCAAACTTCATACTCACGTCGTAAAGGCTGGGTTTAGTTTGGCTCCAAGGTAGTAGGAATACAGTATGAACATTCCAATCATGAATGCGAGGAACACCATAATAAAAAGGACCATGAACTTGAAGATGTCCTTAACAGTCCTCCCCAGTGAAATCTGCAGGGGCCCAAAGCTCTCGTTTGCAGGCAGGATGTAGGCGATCCGAGAGAAGCTCAGGACCACAGCAATTGCATAAAGGCCTTCAGATATTATCTGGGGATCAGATGGGAGCCATTTATCTCTGGCTGGAAGACATGAAAAACAGGGGTTACTCATTTATCACAATGCTGGGAAATGAGTCTTGGGAGGGTTTTTTCCATTAACCTGCCTGAATTTAGTTGGGACAAATATTTGAAGAGTCTAATAGTTGCTACTCTATTCCTATTTCATTTAAGTAAAAAATGATGGAAATAAGTTACGTTACCTTCTGCTAGAAGTGACATTTTCTTCTCCAGTTTGCATTTTAACTGAAGGAAATAACAACTGATCCCTTATAGCTTTTCTTAACACACCTCTATTATTAGCTATCATAATAAACACTATGCTAAACCAGAAATTTATTCTTCTTCAGTGCTGGCTGATGAACAATTTCCTTTATTAATCACACCAAGCCTTTGCCATTTTTACAAGTTCAGGATATAACCCTGTTCCCATAGTGATCATAAGGATTTTTGCCAATCACCACAAAAGAAACAAGGTCATGGGTTTTGCACACAGAAACAACTGAGTTCCTCAGGTCACTCTGTGAGCTCATGAACCATCTTAGCAGAATAACACTGAATTTAACTGTTTTTCATATCAAAATACCATGTGTTTCTAAACTCACAAACTCAGACTGGTTACACAGCAATGAATTTAAATAACAAAACCAAGTCTGGTGTTATAATGCATTGAAGTTCATAAAGCACATGCTAAAATACACTATCAGCAGCAAATGCAGGCTCATTCCACCTGGAATGACAATTTCTGTGCTGCAAGGAGTATTTAGCACTTTATTTGAGCAGATTTTTACTGGGCCAGCATCCTTCCTTCAGGAGGAAATGCCAATAGATGTTTATGAATATGAATAATTACCAAAAAACTGAATAAAAAAAATTTAAACCAATCACATCAACGTTTTATCTGTTGTGCAACTAGCCAAGAATAAAATATAACTTGCAAGTGTTTAGAATCAAGGGGCTCAAATTTAGCTCTTGGATAAAGAGATACAACAAAATTATGGATGGCTACATTTGAACTGTACATTTACACTTATTACTTGGTTTTAATATTCCAGCAAACTTATTTGCCAAGTTAGCCTCATAAAAACTTCTGTTTAAATGTCATAGAAACAAAAATATTGAGGCACAAGAGGTTACACAGTGTCACGAACACAAAGAGAGGCAAATCCTCATCTCCAGGCTCCTGCATGCTATTGCATCCTCCAAGGTTTCCTGTGTTCAGCTCAGTCTTGCAGAAGAGTTAAACTCACCATAAGTGAAATACTCAATCTCTGGGGGAAGAGTGACCTCAGAGAGGTCGTTCTCCTCGATGTAGTTGTCCACGTACTGCTGTGCCTTAGTGGCCTGCAGGAATGCCAGAAGCCTCGCCGTGAAGGCAGCAATGAAAATGGACAGCATCCCAAAATCCAAAACGTTCCATAACTGCAAGATGTATTCCCTGGGCCCCTCCAGCCACAGCTCTTTGCATTCTGACCACATCATACCTGCAACAAGAGATTGAAAAGCATAGCAAGCGTAGCATTGCCAAGCTGTTTGCACTGAAATTCTCTGTATTCTCCCATTTCTTGGAGCTGGGTAACACCAGTGGAGCAAAGACTCCTTTATTTGCAGTGTACAGCACCATCATCCACCCTGACTAAGGTTTCAGCAGGGTTGATCGGATAGCAAGGCATTAATTGAGATTAATTAACAAATAAAGCTCAGGCATCCCTACATACGGCCTTGATTAAGCAGTGAAATTATTATGGTCTAACTACACGACTCCTGTACTTCTAAAGGTGGGAAAAAAACCCTCTTCTCACTTTGTTACCACATACATTCATAAACCACTTCTGAATCAGGAGGATTAATCTTTACAGATGAGCACAACCACCCAGCAACACAGACGAGCAAACACACGTGACACAATTACACTTCTGGTTCTCCGCTTTACAGAATCAGATGGTTTTTGCCAAGAAAGTGGAATTTGGTTATGTGTAGTTCCCATTTCTTACTCAAACATCTCCTAAGAAAGTAATTTATGTAGCTTTAATCCAGCTCCCAGCCTCAGAGAATTTATATTTTTATATATTTTAGAATTTATATCTGCAGGGAAACAATTGATACAAAGACGAAGGGGCCTTATACCTACCAAGTACCCATACCATGATCAGCATTTCTGTCCAGGTGAACTGGGTGGTCTTCACCCTAAAGATCTGCTTTGGGTAATCAGTGACAGTGACATTGGGCAGCGTGGATATACCCTCGAATCTGTCTGAGGCATTGAACACCAGCAGGCCTAGGAAAATAATGAAGGATGCTGCATGTGCCACAAATTTCATAAATGGGCTTCGAAGAATTCTTCCAAGCTGCAAAGGCAGAATGAGAGCAGTCACTCAGTTTTCTCCTAGGAACATCAGGCATTGCAGAAGCCTAAAGGGGCACTCAGAGCCCAGGACAGGCAGAAACCTCGTCTCTAAAGGGTACCCCTCCAAGTGCACTGAGCTGTGATGCTTCACTAGTCAGAAAAGAGCCTCCCACGGGGAGCTTCGTGGAGGATGCTGCGCTCTTCCTGAGCATTCATGTCATTCCACGCACTCTAGATGGCAATGTTTGAGGGGAAATGCTCCAAGGAATTACAAATGAACAACGGCAGTGACCAGAAAGAGTTTGTAAAGCAAGCCCAGGGGAAGATAAATTATTAAAACCTCCAAGTAGCAAAATGTTTTCCCTACCAACAAGAGTGTACTATTAGCTTGCCTATGACTATAGCTCTAGGAAAAATTAGTCATCCTCTCATCTCTGGCTACTGTATTCCATCCACAGAGCATATGTTCAGAACTAGAAGTGCCAAATAAACACCTGTGTCTACTAAAAATAATGACTGTTCCACAAAATGGGCTAAGGAGAACAAGATCAGCAATGTTAACCACTTTTGGACAAACTCAGCAGGTTTAATTCACATCTGCACCCGGTAAAAGCACAAAACAACAGCAGAAACAGTCTGTCTGCACCAGCTGCCTGCAGAAGACCAGCCTCTTATTTCAAGGAATGGTTTTCCTGGAATTTGGGTCAGCTACCATGAACTAGGCAGACCAGCACACACCAAACTGCATTTACTACCTGTGCAAGCAGCCTCAGGTTCCCTTCCTGCTCCTGACCTCTAGAAAGCATTTTGTAATTGCAGCATCAAACAACTGACCTGAATGTATAGCAGTTTATTTGACATGAGCACCAGCAAAAACGTCAGATGTTTCTGGGACTGGGAATTAAAACTCAAGGGCAAATGCCACTTTTCCATGTCAGACACCAGCTAAAAATATATTAATATGTTTCTATGATATGGAGCTGTGAGTGAGGGGTATATTTACTGAAGTTATTAATGGAAAGTGGCATTTCAGAGAATAATGAGAGTGACAATTTTACTATTTCCATAACAGTTTACCTTTAAAGCAAATAAATATTTAACCCAGAAAAAAGATCAGGTTCCCTTCAAACATGCTGAAGCAGAGCAAAGTTGTATCCTTTCTTGAGGTGAATTACAAGAATGAAATACAAATGAAACTCTCATTTCTTTGCTCTACACTTGTTAAGGGAATAGAATAGAAAGACCACATCCAGCACAGAAGTAAATTTACTTAAAGTTTAACTGAGAAATCTTCATCTTATTTATCAAAGATCTATAAATACACTTCATTTGCAAACAATTCACATGCCACAGACTTCCAGGATTCCAAAGAAACTGCTGTTACTTTCCTGGGGAGATCATCAGGAAAGCTGGAAACACCCTTACACTTGCACATAGTTTCAAAAAGCTAAGAGTTTACACTTATGCTCTTTTACAAATACATCCTATCACATGGTTGGGATACTGTGTTTAATTTAATTTCTGCTCTATGGTTCAGCTGGCAAACAGACCTCCTAGGGCAGGAATAACAAATATTTTACTTAAGATTAAGTTCTGCATCAGTGAAGTCAACAGATGTTCTGCTAATGGTTTATATGGGAACAGCATGAGCCCTTAAGATGCCATCAGAGGAGACTTAATAAAGAATCTGAGCGGTGGCTTCCAAAAAAACCCAAGTTACTGACACAAATATAATTACATAGCACAGACTGTGAGGTGAACACATTCTACAGAAATCTAAAAAAGGAAAAAAAAAGTGTTCTCAGAGAAGGTTATTCTTTTTTTTCTTTAAACTTCACATCAGTCTCCTTTCATGCTTCATCACTGTGGTCCCCTCTTTACAGCGCCAATAAAACAAGTAGCATCTTTTGGCTCAAGATCAGAGAATACTAAAAATACCATTAATTAAAATTTGGAAGCAGCAGACTCGGAGGTACAATACTGCATGTTAACTGCCAGAAGTTGGAAAACAGCTCCCAGAACACCACAAGAGAGGTAATTTATAAAATTCAGTACCCTGCTACATGGTGCAATCCAATAACCAATGGCTAGAAATGGGAGGCCCAGTGCCACAACCAGCACAACCAGACACTTGATAGCTATGGTCTGCTCCCGTAATCCTGAGAGGTTTTCATACCAGATAGTCAGGAGCTGCTGCTGGCAGTTTGGATGGGCCACAAACTGCAAAGAAAAAACAAGCAAGACATGTTATCATTAATAAGAAGGGTTATGCAACTGCTACACACAGAGTCATGATCACCATGGTAGGTGTTACACAAAAAGGATCTGAAAATAATTCTGATTAACTGATAATTTATCTTGGGCTAAGAGGGAGATTTGACATCAGCTGGTTATACTTTGGAATAAATCATTAAAATACTGTAAATCTTGGATACCAGTTTTATTATCCCCTGCACTCTGTACAGATCATTATGTACTATATACACTGGTGTTTGCCAGGTCTTGCCTGCAAAACTCCATTAATATTCCAAATCTCATTAAAAAGTGCATAGAGTAGTACAGGCAGGACAGACTTCTTAAAGAAAATCAAATTAAATCATTGGCAATGAAAACAGGGAACTTTAAAGCTCTCAAGATGAGAAATCTGAAGCTGTTGCATGAACTTTAAAAAGGGAAGCAATCTTCATACTTTAATCTACTTTGCTCAAAAATGAAAGCCCCCTAAGCATTTTGGTGTGTGATTCATTAACCAGTTCACATATTAATGCAGCTTGTACGTAGAGTGGATTGGCCCATAGAAATAAATGAAAATACTGTAAAAGTCTTTTAAGAAATTAATGTCAGGCCAAACTACATTTCTATTCTTTTTGCTAGGCTGCCACCTTTGAAGCTTATGCAGCATAAAAACTGCCAGCCTGGCCCATTTGAGAAGAAGGGATTGGGGTTTTTTGTGTGTTTGTGCATTCTGACATATGCCCCCAGTCTCTTCTTTCACTAAGATAAATTTCATTGTCAGCTCAGGACATCAAAGGGACAAATCCCACAGCAGATTAACTGTGGACAAAGGCAGGAAAGTCAATAATTATTTCAAATTACAAAGACATTTTTAAAATCAGGCTTAAAACTGTAGGGAAGAGGAGAGGAGAAACACCCACATCATTCCTCCTGTTACCAGAGGGAACGGGGAGAACAGTAAAGGAGCTGTAAATCAGCCCACAGGCCCTGTGGCATCTCATCCTGAGCTCTGGGCTGCTTTATTCCTCCTGGTCTATCAACACTTGGATCTGACACTGAGAGATCATCTGCCTGGCTATAATTTTCCATAGAAAAGGGAAGATTTACTGAATAGAATGCCAAGGGTTATGGGCTAGTTCTTCTCTGGCAGTGAGTCCAAGGGCTCTTGAGAAGATCTCAGTGACTTATTTAACTGTTGGCAACTGCACAACGTGCAGCGATTCCAAGCCCTTGGAGCAAGTCGTGTCACTCCCCAGCCATAAAAGCCCTGAAATTCATCCTTCTTCTCTCTGTCTCTACTGAAATATTTCAATTTATGATGGCATTGGGTTTATTTTCAGCAACTGTAAACCCTTCTGTGTCCATCCGTGTTGTGTGTGTGCCCCTGTATTATCTGTCTTCCCCCTTGGCTTCATCTCCTCCAAGGAAAGTAGGTTCACATCCCATTTCACCTGATTCACTGATCACATCATCCTGCAGCGTTGTTCCTCCTGCTTTTCTCTTCTCTCATTCTACTTCCCATGCAGTGTCATACTTGTCATTACATGTGTTGATCTTATTATCACACTGATCTAATATTTCTGGATCGAACCCAAACCCCAGTGAACTAAAAAGGTGCATGAGGGCAGTACCTGGTAACTATAAAAAAACCCAGATCCCCATTTTAACATAGCTGCTTTTCTGAGCATAATTGACTGTAACATTTCTGATGTTTTCAGTTTCATGACCATGAAGTCATCAGTATGTAAATATTTTTCTGTGCGACTAAGAGTGATTATAATGTTATTTATTCCTACCATCCTAATGACTGAGTTTAGACGTAGCAAGAGCAGATCCTGGCACGCTCTGATACACAAAGAGAATTTCGTATCTTCTTTCTTATCTATCGATTCAAAACTTCAGCACTGGAAAATTAAATCCTGTGACTTTACTCCAGCTCTCATTGATCTCACTCAGAAATTCCATTCTGGTTTTCTATCTCGGTAAGAACTGCAGAACTTGGCCCAGGGTCAGCTCTTCTCTGAAATTTTGTTGGCAATCTAAAGACAGAGCTGAGACACAAAACCAAGAGTACTACTGCAGCAGCAATTCAGCATACAGAGCAAGGCTACTTGTTTAACTCCTTTTTTTGTTTGGGTTTTTCCTTCCCTCCTTAACTCCCTCAGTCCTTCACTATTGGGGCTGCAGTTGCAGTCTGAACCTCGCCTTTAAGATCATATCATGTGTAAAAGATGGGCTAAACTCATGCAGTACCTAGGGTATTAAGTGCAAGAGTTTCATTACTAATAGAATTAAAAACTCCATTTCCCAAGCAGTGAACTTCTGAGCACATTTGCTCACTCGTCATATGCTTTTTGCTCCCTCTGAAAAGGGCATATGGCTCATTAACTCTTTCCTGGATCTGCAGTTCTGTTTGCTCCAGGGAACTGACCTGAATGTAGCTGGCCCAGAAGCAGAGCCAGAAATATGGAAAGTGAAGGAACACGGCCACATTCTCATCTGCTTCCTGCAGTCACCCCTTGTGGAGCTCCCACATCTCAGTCTGTTCTAGGCAGGATGTCACTATCATCTGTCCTGGCTGTGACAGAGCAAATCCCAGCAAATCAAGGGACCCTTCCCTGCCTCAATCCTTGCCACGCCCTATGGGAACAACCCTGCACCACCTCTTTCCTTCCACCAAGACCATCAGTCTTGTAGGTTCTGGGCTGTGTTTGTCATTTGTCAACACTTCCAGCTTATAGAAGAGAACAAGTTTGCTGTGTGGAATGATTTTTCTTTTTTTGCACTACGGATATTTGTTATTATTAACAGATCTGTGTGGCCCTTTGCTCAGGGATGCATTTCATCAGTGACGAGGACCTCTTAAAAGCAAACCACACTCTTCAGCAAGAAAGCTGAGACATGAGTCTCCACCATGTTTGTACACATTAAAAAGCAACAGCATAAAGAATTCATGTGATATTTAGACACTATAACATGCTTATGCACTTGGATTCCCCCCCTCTCCCCTCCTCATTCCCTTCTTTTTAATTTATTTAATGCTTGTATACATTTACCTTGAATTTTGGCAACAAACATGCATTTATCTGCTGTAGATCCATTCCATGTTGGAAATGATCATTTGCTGTTTGGGATCTGTGTTTGCAATTGTTGTTAGCAATCTTTTGGGGGACATGATAAACACCAGCACTTCCCAGTGGTTCTGGCAGGGGGCTCAGAATTCATTTGACATGGCAGATTGGCTCGAGGGGTTGCCACAGAATACAGGGTTATTTATTCTGAGAAACACAAGGCCTCTCGTGGAGATGATGAAAGTATAATGGCTGTAAAGAATGGAAATTATGCTAATCATGTAAATAGGTAGCTGTAAATAATACATAGGCACTGCTGTTTTTCCTGGGTCCTCTCACAGCAGGAGACAGTATGAACTATTTTCTGTACTAGTGTGGGATCTTGAGGAGAACAACATGGCAACACAATAAAAACTGCCATGACTAAGGGATGTGCATTATGCCAAATGTGTGATGCACAGCCCCATTTTTCAGCATGTAACATTCACTCACAAAATAACTGCTCACTATAATTTCTTTGAGAGGGGCATCAACTGCAAACACTTCGTACTTTCCCAAACACCAACAAACCCTGGTGCAAAAATGAACTCATTAACCAGGCACAGACCTACTCCATACATTTTCAGGGTTGAATTTTAAAATATTTTGTGAAGGAACACACAGAGGAAACCATGCAGAATTTCTTACTACAACTCATGCAGTTGCAGATGAGCTGTCTGATTTACTGTTGTATTTTGAAATAAATTCATAAATTATATATTTACTGTCAACTTAAAAGTTCTCTTCTCCTTTGTCAAAGTAGTAAAAGGAATGCTTTTCTTTAAGAAAACCCAAAGCAACCAAACAAAAACCCCCACAGAATGAAGCCCTATGTGTTGATAGGAACACTATTAGAAAGCTGCAAGACTTACTTCCCCGAATTTTTGTGCAGAATGGAGTTGCTTAAGTAATAAAAAGAAATAATGAACAGAACAGATACTTTCATGGGCTGAAACCAAGTGTTTCACCTACACAGCCCTCTCTTTGGATCAGGTATTCCCACACCAGCTGGCACAAAGACACGTCCTTACTTTTGCCAAGCGAAAATCTGGCTCCCCCGAAAAGTCTGCTTTTGGATTAATCAGGAGGAGGATCTGACCAGCTGTCACAGCCCTGCCAGCACACCTGACCCACGTCACTGCAACCTCCTGCCACTTCTCAGCCGTGGGGAGTAGATTAAACCCAGCTCCTTCATCACAGCCCCCTTCTGCCCTGCGGGAGCCGTGACTGCACTCGCTGTCCCAGCAGAGAGCCCAGCCAGGGGCTCGGGGCACCCGCAGGGTGAGGAGGCGACACTGCCTGCCAGGAGTTACCTTTTTCACTTCATACTTGATGGCCAGCTTGACACGGCTCAGGGAGGCCCTGTGCCTCTGCGCTTCCACGGGCTCCGAGGTTAAATCCCCGTTCAGGATGGCCTCCACTTCCTCCGAGTCCCGGCACAGGTCCAGGACCCCGACCACAAAGTCCTTGCACTGCATGGACAGCTTGCGGTAGTCGTTCTGAAAGAGAAGGGGAGGGCAGAAAACAGCCCGTGACAGGCACTTGAGAGTCACTGGTGAGGGGGAAAAACAACCTGTGCAAGTCACTACAATTTCTTTTATTCCGTCAAATTAGGGGCATATCAGACGGGACAGAATTTTTGTGTGTGGGGATCAATTCTTTGACAAAAAAGGGCACTTGAACAGCAGATGAGAACACTTTAACAGAGCATGGGAATGTGACACAACAGTGAGATGGGCAACAAGGGGAAGCTGAATGGGCAAATAAGTGTTGCATGAACAAACCAGGACTGGGATTCTTGGAAAAGTAACCTCACTCTTGCAAAAACTTTGCAGACAACGAATGAAATTGGTATTACAGTGTTGCATCCCAGGCTATGAATGTATTTCAGCTCTTTCTACACCACTAAAGCAACCACTCTGGTGTATCCTGGATTAATCTCCCCCCTTTTTTTCACACCCTCTACTTTCCACTCACCCTTGGAATTGCTCACACCCAACGATGTGTACAGTGGGTTACCGAGTAACTGCATAGAATAACTGTGGTACAAACCTGGACACCTTTGCTGTGGACAAAACACCCCAAAGTTCCTGTTTAGGCAACACAGAAACCAGATTCTTTAAAGGGCAGTCCAAAGATATCAGTCATTCTCCAAGGGACAACCTTTCCACTGACAACATTGCTGAACTACAGGGACATTTCTGAAAGTCTCAACCCTTTTATCAAAGAGCTCCACCTTTCCCTTCCTCTCCTTCACTTCCCTGTCTGTATCTCTCCCAAACCATTCCTTTTATGACTATTATTTTAATCTCCATCATGTTTGCTCCTGCTTCAGCAGCTTTCCATTACTGCTGGAATCAACAGCTCTGCCTGTGTTACCTTCTGAAAGCATATGAAGCCAACACTTGTTTTCTTATTAAAAACATCTCCCTCCTCCAATTCAGAGTCTTTTCACAACCCTACAGCACTCAGCTTACCTTTTGTCTTATCCTTTAAACTCCTCAGTTGTTCCTCTATGCCAGCATCCCAAAGATTTGCACCTTTCTCATTTCCTCCCTCTTCTGGTAAAACCTTTGTGGCTCCCTTTCAAAGTTTTCACACAGTATGTCTGAATCTTCCCTTGCACTCTGGTTTATATTTGTATGTGCCTCCCCCCCATGTCTGTGACATGACCCATAAGCTCTTGTGTGATCTCTACTTCAGCATTTTTGTGTCCATGTCCTCTCAAGTAGATTTCCAGAGCTTCCTTCTCTGAGGAGCAGCCTCCATCCAGTTCCCTCACATGAAGCTACATCTGCAGGAGGAAACTTGGCTGACCCTGCCAGTTTTACCTTGTTGTATCAAGTGCTTCAGAGCCCAACTGGAAACAGCACAGCCTTATTTTTCAATAACTCTACAGCTTTCCTTAGTTGTTTTTTTTTTTGCCCCCACCAGGCCATCAAAACACTAGTTTGAGTCCTCTGTCTCTCCATTTTTGTGTGGTTACTGTTCATTCACAGACATTGCCTTTTTCAAATCACTCTTAGGGGATACAGATTTCCCCTCTGAGGTTCCTGTCTTCTAAAAGATGCTTCCCCACTGCTCCTGTCCTCACTTTTTCCTCCCTCCCTAAGGAATTCTACTTCCTTGTGCTGCTGCTTTTGTTAAATTCTCAACTTAGGATCTATAGAACGGGACAGAGAAACTAATGTGCTGCCAACAGTTTGGAATTACTTTGGGAAATGATGGGAAAAGAGGCTGCATAGGATAACTGCAAGAATCAGCCATTGATCCCATAAGTCAGATTGAGGTAGGAATCCAAATGAAACACCACTGGAGACACACAAATACTACTTGGAATTGTGTTATTACATAAGACTAACATCCCAGACACAGACTTGGAAACAACCAGTCCTAATCATAGACCTAAAGGGGAGCCAGTTATTTCCTTTGGCCATAGAGGACAAATTAATTCAGCTGTCAGTGAACCAACAGGATGTAAGGCTATTTTAGATCTGTTTTTGGTAACCAAGGAGAACAGTACAGAAGAGCCAATTACAAAAATAATACTGAGATATGTGATTAAACTCAGGGAAGGGAACCTACAAAGATAAAACACATGCAAAGCAGCACTCCAGAAAGGTGGTTAGAACAGCAGCAGTCATAAAAAAAGGTAAAAGAGGAACAGCCTTTCTTGACAGTCCAGTCAAGAAAGTTTCATCACAGAGGGGAAAAAATTCTATAAAGTATAAAATATAAAGTATTTTATTAAGTATAAACTGCCAAAATTCATGTTAGAGAAGGTATTAAGCAAAGCACAAACAGGTAAGACAATGTCAAAAGATGGGGATTTTCTAAAGCCAAAAACAGTACCAAGCCTTCCGTTTACTGAAGTCCTATGTTCTTAACACCCTTTCTGGTGTTTTCACAACAGAATTATTATGCATCTGTGAGAACTTCAACACTCTTCCTTAGCCATCCAATTTCAAGCAAGAGTTGCTTCCACATTTCACTACAGCTCAAGGCAGGCACTTACAGAGATGGCTCAGCAAAATCCATACCAATCATCACAGAAAGCTTAACATTAATTCAACAGGAATAAAGCTGGGAATCAAATTTTCTTTAACTCTGTGAAGGGGCTGTAAATGCACTACTTGCAGTGCATGGGAGGATACACAAACTTCAGGGACTTCAGTAGTAATACAGCATAACTAAAAAGAGAAACTGTTCCTTCTGACCTGAATTTGCAGGCATTTGTAACTTCACAAGCTAAAAAGACCCGAGAGGTATTTGCTTTAGTAGCATTCCTGTCTGTCCTACGGTCAAAGCTAAGATCTTATTAAGGTTTAATAAAGTTTAGTTTAGATGGGTTTGTATTATTAAAGTGCTTTATGACTTAAGACAACACAAATTTTGTTCTTTTATGAATGAACATGGGCTGTCCAGTTGCAGGGAGAGGCTTCATTTACAAAGCCTTTTCCCATTCCTTTGCTAAATGTGAAGAAGTAGAAGGAGAAATTTTGGGCTTCTAATAGGAAATAACAGCAATTACTCCTGCTAAAGGTTCACTCCTTTTTCTTTACCATTTACCTGTTCTCCTTTTCCTTAAAATAACACAAATGTAATACCAAAAGGTACAATACTACGAAGTTACTTTCTCAGTTCACACAAACCAAGAATACATTTTCACCTGCATTTACAATTGTGAAACATTGCCTACAAATGGCAAAGGGGTGTAAAATCACCTCGCTTTGGCAATTGCAGTAGTATCTCATGAAGACTATTAGTTCCATATCCTACAGATGGTTTCATTTTGCTGCTCTCTCATGAGTGGAGACTCATCCCCTCAAGCGTGTCAGAGCTCCTGACTGATCCTGGCAGAGGGTGCAAAGCTCCTGCTCTCACAGCTCACACTGCATTACCTGACACCCCAAAAAATACACCCACCCTCCAGCCTGGAACAGCCCTGCTGGTTCCAGAAGGACAAACTGCTTTGCATGGACTATTTGCTTACAACACAAAGTTACCCACGTTTCTACTGAATAACAGTTTCTTGACTGGGGGATACACCACTGGCTTATAAAAGTCATGCTTATTGCCAGATAAGATTAGAGATAGGATGGATTAAGTTTCATTGTGTCAAATCTAAGGATTAAATACAGACTATGTTACTCACAAACACTGTTCTGAGAACTGAAAACCATTATGGGCATTCTTAATATCCAACTCTGGCTTTGAATCTTATGCTGGGAAAACTTGTCAGGTTTCCCTCTCCAGGTCTTTACCTACTTATGTATTAGCAAATCAAATTTATCCCAGTCTATTTGATTGCTTTACAGAATTAAACAGACAAACGCTACCTGCATTGTGACCATGGGAGCCAGTTCTTAAACAATCTTCTGCCTCCAGGGTGTTGTGTGAATATCAGAAACCTGAATCTGCCATCTCAGTCATCCACATATGGCTCTGTTTACTCTTGAGCACATACAAATGAAGCCACCAGATCACTCACCTCTTCCATGTCCTAAACAAGTCTACCAAACTCCCTGTGTGGAGCTGAAAGGCCCTGTTACATCCTGTGGAAGTTGACAGTTTTGGTAGCATGAAGCTGATCTTAAGGAGAATACCAAACAGATTAGGCACCAATATTATACAGCCTATTCCATCATAATTCAAGGACTCTGATTCCCTAATCAACAAAGTGCTTCATTTAATTCACAGCCTCGCTCAGCTGGTTTTACTAGTTATAGCACCTTAAATGTTATCTCTCTAAAAAAAAATAAAAAATTAACAGTTACACAAAGATTTTTGTAACATCAAAAATATCAGCCTGCATTCTGCATATGCTGCAGGTGATATTGGTACAACTGATGATGACTGGGATTGCAGAGCTGTGTCTCAGGAGCAATTCTGGAGGACTCTGGACCACATCACCGTTTGGATCTCAGCCTGCCCAGCTCTGCGTGTTCTGTTCTCACTCATAACATCAAAACCTACCTCCTGAATTCATCCAGAATTTTTAGCAAGAAGACACAACCTGTGTGCAGAGAATGAAGCACATGAACAGACAGCCTTCAGCTGTTCTCCCCCATAGGCTTTTTAACTCTTCCAAAGAAATTGTGCACTGAGCAATCCCACGAGGTGCGGAGATGTGTTTTCTGTCACGTTCCTGTAAGCACCACAGTCCAGGGGTGTTCTCAGCCACAGAGCTAATTCACACACATACCATGCAACCATAAATTTCTGTTGAGCATCATGCATTAAATGGCCACTTTGAGATCAGTGTGCACACACAACTGTATATGCTAACCCAGCATGTAACTGCAGTCCTGATTATGGATCGGTCCTCCCAAAAGCTGGACCCAAATGCAGATCAACCTTGGACATTCTTTGTTAGTTCAGCTGAGATTACACTATGTAAATTCACTTGGATCAGTGACAGATTCTGCTTTTGGATGCACGTCCACATCTTCCCTTGGTTTCAGTAGGAGCTTTTAGCAAAACTGGGAGCAGGGATTTATCCTATATAAAGCAGGACTGTGATCTTGCTGATCCTTGCTAGCACAATTCCAGCTGGGAGACTCGAGCTTGCTTACACAGGACAGTGTTTAGCTGAAAGCTGGTGTAAAGAGATAATCCTGTGGCTTTTTAGCTACCTTGTCCTCTTTTTTTCCTGTGGTGACTCCAAAGGAAAGTTCCATCAGCTGTCCTGACTACTAGGAATTCTCCCACCCCTGTGCATTCAGAGTTTTAAAGTTCTCAGGGAGGAGGGTAAATATCAATTAACTTTAGTAACCCCCAGCAGCCACAGTGACCAGGGGCTGCTAAAAATAGAAGAACAAAACAAACACACACACAAACAAAACAAAAAAAACCCATAAAAATTGGGAATATTTGCATTGCAAAGTATTTTGTGGTGCTGCTGGGACCAGAAAACACAACTCTCCAGCTATGGTAATGAATGCTTATTTGACATTAAGACAAGATGCAGTTCCAGACTGAGCTTCCCTAGACAGTCTGTCAGGCACAAAGCAATGCACCTCGGGGATCTCTAGCCACTCATAAAGACAGATGCTATTAGAACAGTCTCCCATAACTTCCCCTAACTTAAACAGGTATTGTCCTCTCCAACAAAAGAAAGGAATTGAACCAGCAAATTTTGACACACCTGAAAAATACTTTCTGGTCAGGCACGTTGGTAATAAAAGCCCTTATAAATATCAAAGTTGGTGAATAAGCCCAGAGCAAAGCAGAATTCTGGTTTTGCATCTTGGGCACAGAACTTAACCAACAATGTTGCTTTCTTTCTAATTACCTGGTAGAAAATTAGGTGAGTGCTTAGAAGGGAGGCAGGAAAAAAAGAAAATCCAGAGAGGGAGCCGAATAGAAGAAAAGAAGAGAAGACAAGTGGACGCAAAGAGCAAAAAGGAGTAAAAGTGTCAAGAAGAAACTAAACAAATAAAACAGAAAAGGGACAAAGCTTGGAACATGGATTTCACAAGGGAGTAGGAAGTAAGGAAGCTTGAAGAGGAAGGAAGTAGAGTGAAATGGTCTTCAGGGCTCCAGTTTCCTCATCTATTTTTACTCATTTTCAGTACTTATTTTTGGCTATGTGTCTTCTATGTCCCAAGGAAAATGGGAGTTCACTAGTTTCTTTGGGTCCTTTCTCCTTACTTCAGAAGAGAAAATAAAAAAAACCCCAAACCCTAAAAATCAGTGTAATTAATCATGTTTTCTTTAATATTCTTGGGGAGCTGAGTGAATGAACCTTCTAAACCACCTTCCCACATTTCTAACACACTTGTGCAAACCCTGGTTTGTGCATTAGAATTTGTTAGTGCAAACAATAAGCGATAGAGGCAGATTGGACTTTGCATATGCAAAAGATGTAAGGTTCAATTTAACAGTCATTTACTAGGAAACTTGGCCCTCAGGTGTTTTTAAACTGGTTCAACCTATATCCTTTCTCTGTGGGAAAACCTTCTAGGAGCAGTATTTTCTGTATGAGTTCTCTGCATCCTGCCACTGGAGCATGCACAGGAAATGTTGTGGGCCTTAATGTACCATAGATATTAAGAATAAATCCTTAAATATCATCACAAGTCCCTTTAAACACACTTGTCTTTTTTTTGTGGGAGACAAACGGCTTTGCCCCTTTTCCTTCACGCTGAAACAATTGTGCTCAGTGTTGTGCCACAGACTGAATTTGATGGGAATACTTGAGCATTTCCATGATGCTAGAGGAGAGTGCAGCAGAAGTCTGCCCGTCATTCTGCTTCACAGGGAGGGAGAATGTTGGACCAGGAGCCTCCTCCTCTGGGGTGTGAACACATTCTGCTGACATATCTACTGGAAAGAAAGGCACTGAACAATTACAAATGGGACTCCAGGAAAACAGTCAACTCTCCTCCCAGGCTTGGGAGAAACAGAAAGACACATAAGAATCAGAAGGGAAAAAAAAAAAAGAGAGAGAGATGTGACGTCAATGAGGAGAGGAATTATTTCCCTGGAATGTTTTGATGTTGATGAGAAGCTGGAATTTCCATGTTAGCAAGGAGCCAGGAACAATCCCTGCTGTAGGTGCCTAAACCAAATTATCTTATACACCTCGCAAGCGTAGCAGCCATGTAAATGCTATCCAAAAAACAGTGAAAACTGGGAAAATAGCAAGTTTCTTGGGGCTTTAGGCATCCCAAAGTATCAGGGAATTAACATTTTGAAAACTGAAGCAATTTTCTTAAGTTCTGGTTTGAAATGAGAAGCCCAAACAAAAAACCCTTCACTTTTTCTCCTTCAAAATTTCAACCTATGATATGGGAGCCTCCCATGAATTTCCATTTTTACTGAAATTTTTTCATGCAGTCCTGATCACCTGCATCCTCACCTAAGAAAAACATGATGCAGCTTGGCTTAATCTAGCTTTTGGTGACAGACACTTATTTTGGGTGCCTGACTTAGATTGAGTCCCTAAGCCCAGTGAGCACAGGTATAATAACAAAATTTGTATGCAGGATCACAAAGGTAAAGAGGGATTGTAGAATTTCTGAGGTGCCAACCCAGAAGAAAAGTTCTCTCTAAGAAACTACAGGGGAAAAAGGGGGGGAAAAAAAAAAAAGGTTCACATCCAAATGCAATAAAGAAAACTCACAAATCTCCATCTGGGGCACAGGGCTCTCAGGTTGTTGGCCTAGTTGAAAAGGAATCAATGATAAACAGACTAAATTACACACATCAGAGGTTTAACCCTCTAGAATGGTCTCCAAACAAGGCACATAATTAATTCATTGTGTGCAGCACACAAGCTGACGGGCTCTGTGCACATGATGACATCCTCTAATTCTTCAGTTTTATATTCACAAAAAGCTTTCCCAGAGGTCAGTACCTTTCAGCAGAGGGGAAAAAAAAAAAACAACCACCAATCTTTTTCCTATACCCCTGAATAAATACATAGAGGAAGTACTCAATTAATTTGCCAGTGAGTTCCTTCAGCAAAGGAAGGAGAGGAAAGGTTGAAGCTGAATTTTACACTTTATTCATGCATGTTGTAATACACAAATCCTTCTCACCACTGAAAGCTTAATTTTTGCATTGTATTTTAACTCACTCAGCTATATCTGGGGCTATTCTTTCTCAGGAGTCTAACACGGCTTCCTCCCCTTCTGGCAGAGTTCACTTGATTAATTTCCGCCTGTTTTTCTCCAGCTTGTTGTACATTCCTTCTGAGCACTCCACGGTGATAACAATGTTTGCTGTTGTTTGGAAAGGCTATTGTGTCTTTCCTCCCTCTCTCTCAGATCATTTTGGAAGGCACCAAACGAACAAGTGGTACCCAACACCGACCCTGCAGAACTCCAATAAATGGTTGTTAAAACCAGAGGCAATGCTGTTAATATCACTGCTCACTGAGAACGATCTGCCATTCCCCACACTGAGCTTTTCTCTTGACACAGTCTGCCAGGGTTGGATTTTTTTGGGGGGTTTTGCTGGGGGAAGAGGAAGGCAGGCAAGGGGGCGGTGGGTGTTACTGTGCTTTTCAGGGTATCCAACAGAACTGCAAAAATCATTACAAAAAACACTGAGCAACAGTTAACTAAGTCTTTAATTGTCTGATGGAGAAGCTGAAATATATTCAAAAGTCATGGCACCGAGATTAAAACCCAGCTACAGCTCAAAACCAGGTAACAGGACCTACATCTGTGATTGGTCTAACACCTGGTGTTGAACAAGTGACATTTCTAAAAGGTGTGTCAAAAAAATCCATTTTTGGTATTCTTCACAATTTGGAGACATCCGTCAAAATGAGTACAAATTAAAAGAAAGGAATAAGGTCAGTGCTGCAGTTCCTCAAGAAGAACGTAACATTTCTGCTCTTTTCACTTACTTTACTCAGAATTTGCAATTAAAACCAGCCTTGTCTGCTGCAGCAACCAAAATGTTTTCCACCTGCTGCAAGGTTATCAGAACACATACTTTTTCCAATTCCCAATTTTCTCCATACACAGTAGGTGCAAAAGCAATTTTGTTTCATTAGAAACTCTTATGAAAGGCTTATGCATTGAAAACTCAAAATCAAGAATAAAAGATACAATTAAAAACATTAAAGTATTCGTAATTGAAAAAGTAAAGACACAGGAAATAATCCCAGCACCCAAGTAGCAGCAATTTTAAAACAACAACAAAGAGAAACAAAAGAAAAAACACCATTACCTTGAATTCTTTTTCAATGTTGGCCAACTTGGCAAGTTCATTGCTGAGTTCTAGAGCAGTGAGTACTGGATCTTCACTGGAGAGGGACAGGTAAGCCGGACTCGCCAGTCCTTTGTATGCATTTATTCTTGACCTAGAGTGACTGAAAGAATCATGTTTTTGCTTCTCTGTACAGTCATTGCACTTGCAGAAATAATCATGAGGTCTTTCTATCCTCGCTCCTTTCATCAACAGCATGTGCACGACTTCGTATTTTTGGCAGTGGGCAGCTAAAATTATGGGAGTGATATCTGGAGAAAAGCGGGTACCGTCTTCGTCATAGGAATAAAAATCATCATCCTGGAGCTCCTGCTCGCAAGGGCTCAGAGTCAGTCGCTTATTTACTGAAAACCCAGGATGATTGAGGATTGCCTCCACTATCCTGATGTAGCCCTTGCTGATTGCGAGCAGCAGGGCGTCTCCGATGCGTGCCAAGTTCTCTTTTTTTAACAGGAGTTCTGTCACTTCCAAATGCTCGTTCCCCACGGCGAGCTGCAAGGCGTTCTGGCCCATGTAGTCAACGCAGTTGACGTTGAGGGTTTTGGACTCCTCCAGCATCTTGCGCACCACGGGGATGTTGCCGTACTCGGCCGCGTCCAGGAAACGCTCCTCCTCGGCCGTCAGGCTGGTGCCCCTGTTGTTGAACATGAACGCCGGGCCTCGGATGGCCTGGCGCCTTCCCTTCTCCCTCATCATGGTCATACGTCTCAGAGAGGGACTCTCTTCAATGTACCTGATGGGGAAAAGAAGAAAAAAGCCCCAAAAAAGTAACGGAATTTCACGGTGTTGGTTACTCGGAGCTCGTGCTTCTGTGGCTGAAACAGCAACAACTTATTGTGGCCCTTGACATTTGCCCATCTATTGGCACCCAGGGTTCTGGGTTGTGATCATTCTGCCTTCGTGCTTGCTTGCCTGCAATCTACAGGTGCATTGCCACAGGCTAATTGGGTTTTCTCGTGGTCAAGTTTTATTAGCATCTTCTGTTTTATAGAAAACATCATTTCTCTTCAAAAATCCCCCCCAACTCACTTAGCATATATATGAAATGAAAGCACATCTACTATACTACTTTCAGTAGTAACTAATACAATCCATCACAGGCATTCAAGCTGATAGCATAAGAAAGGCAGTGTCTGTGCTTACCGCATTGTAAATAACACAAAAGGGAGGTGAAAACCCATTTTCCTCATGACGTCCTGCCAAGTAACATATAATGAAGCCTAATCTCACACCTAGTGTCACTACCAGAAACGTTACACCTGGAAGCTTCTACTCACCAGTCAATTTGGTCAAATTACAAGCCTTCAAAAAACAACAGTGCAAACACATTCAGCAGACTTGCTAACTAAGCTGCTCACAGACACCAGGAGTCACCCAGTACAGAGTGGGAGCAGCTCTCACTGCAGCTGGACTCCTGCAATGCTGTGGATTATATTCATCCTATTTCTACATCTCCCATTCCAGGAGCTGAGAGGAAGAAGCTAGCTAAAATCATCACCTGAGTGTGTGTGCATATATATATACACACAATTAGTTATAGAAGTCCCCATGAATTCTTGTAAAATAATCAAGAAAAATGGGAAGGTCAAAGAATTAACAAAGGACAATGAAAATTGGGATGACAGGCTGCACTGGAAAGAGAAAACCTGAGTGCAAGAAAGTGAAATTGTTTAGGAAACAAAACTGAGACCCAGGGAGCTTGTGAACTCTCCACAAAAACTGGTTGCAAAGCAAAAAGAGGGAGAAAAGAGAGGGGGAAGAGGAGAAAAGGTGAGCAAGCTAATTCAGAAAACACAGAAACTGGAATTACAAACCAGTGAAGGCCCTGGCTGAGAGCAGTGGGGAGCAAAGAGTGCTGAGAGAACAGGCAGATTGGATGCTGAGCTGGATCTAACTAGGTAAGGGGACTAAAGATGGGATTGGAGGTTCAGAGCATTGAGACCAGATAGCAATTACCAGAGGAATTACAAAGAAAATGGGCCCAAGGATGAGAGGCTGAGGAGCAGACGCTGCCCAAATGGAGAAAACAGCAACAGGAAACAACCCTGGCAAGGTCTGAAACAACAGAATAGACGGGATCAGGCTGAAGTGGTCACAGCTGGAGGAAGAACAGAAGCATTTATACCCATCAAAGCAGAGGCCAAAGGCCTGGAAAGGTACTCAGGGTACCATCACCTGCCTGCACCACCACCTGCAAACAGAGGTGAAACCCATCAGCAACCTCCCTTCCCTTTCTTGTCCAGCTCAGTATTAAGAAAGACAGCCTCCAGCTGCTATCAGTTAATCCACTGATAGAGGTCCCTATCAAGGGATAGAGATCACTTGAGATGATTTGATGGGCACAGAGACAGCAAGTGCAGCTGATAAACAGCATAAGAGTTAATGGAGGGTGTGCTTTGAATGTATATAACACTATATATATGCTACACAGAGACAAACAGACCTTATAAATTGCAAATTTGGCCCTTAAGTCCTATGTGCCTCTGCTCCTTGTATTCAGAAAAAGAAGAGTTGGCTCACATTTTACGGGAGCATCGTGAAAATTAATTTATTCACTTTGGTGAAAAACTCAGATACAAGAGTAAAAGGCCAGACAGGAAAAAAAAAAGGGAGAGGAAATTAATCCTTCTACCCTCAGTGCATTAGAAGAGATGTGGGTCCGTGTAATGAATGCTGAGGGCAAACCAAAATATTAAACTGCCCTTTTTAAGTGAATCCTGTCAGTCTGAGAGAGGACAGAACCAAGGGAAAATGCCACACGCACCTTCGGGCACACAAGGGCTATGTAACGAAGTGGGCACAGTGGAACCTGCATGGGCAGCTTCAAGAGCTAGATATCCTGATAGCTTCAAGTCCATACCCACAGCCAGGGGAACAGCTCCTCAGTGCTGGTGGGGGGTAATCTCTGAACAGAGAGCTGTGCTGGATTAACACAGCACAACACACCCCCCTTGGCATCGCTGGGTGCAGCAATGCCAGCCCTAGGGGCTTCCATCGGGCATAACTAACTCCATGCAAGTGGGGAGAATACATCTGGCCTTCCAGCTATCTGCATCAGTTGTAATAAATTCAGCAAGGGGTAAAATCTTAATCACAGGTGCAAATACCCCAAAAGGTAGTGCAGGCTCTGAGCATTGCCACTGACACAAACAGGCAGCCCCACTGCACACCGAGCAGAGAGACTGTGATGCTCATTATCAAGGGCAGGGCTCTCCTGGCATGAAGCACTTGATGTTTTTACATTTTCATCTGTGTTTGGTATTCCTGGACTACCTGAAATGGCCTGAGTGGCACTGCAGGATAAGCAATGCTGACTGCTATTCACTATTTGCAATATGTGGCAAAACCGCTTTGGCAAACATGACAAGATCCTTTTTTTTTTTCCTTTCCCTTCTCTACCACTTTCCTTAAGTCTATGAAAAAGGCAGCATAACAGAGAGGATTTGTGACTCTTAAATATAGAACTGATTTAATGTCTTAAAGCTCAGGCATATTTCCAATCTAGGAGCACTCAGACAAAGATCTGAGTGCACATGGTGAGCAGCCACACTATGCTGTTACCTTATTCCCCAACAAAATCAGAAGTAAAACCACTTTTTTTTTTCCTCACAGTTTGCTTTTAAACAAGATTTTATTGCCTGCCATGCTGTTACATTTCTATTCTCCCTCCACATCCAAAAACCTACAGGCACAGAAATGTACTTGTTTACTGTAATGTTATGAAGAAAAAAGAAATTAAAATGTAAAAAAGACAGAACAATTTGACTCATGTTGACTTCTTCTGACTCTAAACTGCCACTCTGACTCTCATTTATCTTTTATGAAATACATAACAATAGAGTTTTCCCCTATATATTCAGCTTAATTTTTCAGAATATTTTGAAATATGACATTTATTTTCATTTTATCTACCTTTCTTTCAGAACCCACTGTCAGACTGAGGTGATTCATCTGACTTCCATAAAGAGAGATATATCATTTCAAAAATGTTGTATTAGAGCATCTTTGCAATAAGCAAGATACCCTTAACCATAAATCTTGTGACAGAAATTATATATTTGAAGTGACTGCAGTACCTTCTCAAAATAAAGATGAACGTTGTTTGCTATTTTAATGACTAAAATATTGTTGAGACATCAAAAAAAAAAAAAAAAAGAAAGAAAAAAGGCAAAAGATCTTGTAGAGCATCACACAGCCAGAAGGCTTTTAGGTTCATCCACACCTCTCTCCCTTGTCTTCTTCCACTTTTCCCCCAGCAAATTCCAAGACCTTGAAGCCAGCACAGCTCTGGGCAGAGTACTGTATGCAAGAAGCATCAGGTACAAGGTCTCCTATTCCATTTTCCGCTTGCCTCTTTTTACATCTAATATTTTTAAGCTATCCCAAAGCATTACAAAAATAGTTGAAATTTAAGTTTTAAGCATTTAACCATTTTCAGCAAATTTCATACGTAATATATCCCAACTGACACGATCAAAACAACAAATTCTCAAGTTGTGCCTCTAAATACCATTAGACTGGCTTAAAAACATGGTTAAAACAGAAGTAGGTGTGCATTAATTACTTGTGTTCTATTTCCAAAAGCCTTTAAAGTTCACACTCTCAACCTTGTCTCTGTAAGGAGCTGACAACTGACATGAAAAGAGGGAAGGAGAGATTGAAATCATGATGCTTCTCTTCCCAACTGTTCCAAATAGTTGAAAGGACACACATGCACACAGAAATAGTCTATAGAATGCCTGGCAAAAACCCCACAAAACCACCAAATAAAAAAAGTAAGAAAGTAAGAAAAAGAGAAAGTAAGAAAAATGCCCAACTATTCTACTTTAATTATTTGGTAGAGATAAAAGAGGATGGGATTGGAGGTCAGTCATGTTAACTGAAGTACACCTGTTTCACCACAGCTGGACATGTTTTACTTGGCCCCAAGCACGGCTGTTCTGAGGAACTGAAAACCTCCACTGGCAAGGAGAAAGAACGTCAGGAGCTGTACCCCAGCCCTCATTCACCACTCCTGCTCTGCAGCAGAACTCCCATATTAGTGAGGCCAGGGCTCCTGGAGGAGCACAGCACCTTGCAAAACCTCTACCCAAGGATAAATGCCACAAACTTTCAGACAGAGCAACATTATGTACACTCTGAACAACCAGCTGGCTCATTACTTACCAGCTAAATAAGACACAAAAAACTATCCTACACTATAACGTATTTCTGTTTACCTTAAATATTTTTCATCTAAAACGTGTGACCTTCATATGGGAAATAAAAAGTGAATTAAAAAATTTTCCACTGAATGAGCAATGCCCACTTGCCTTTTGTATTTTGCACAAATCACATTTACTGTGACCTTATACTGCACCATATCATTGCCTGGACAGAATTACTCCTATGTACAAGGCAGGGTATTTGAGCAACACAGCAGCTGCAAAGGGCTGGAAGGAGCCTGATGATCCCTCTGCTTCTACCTGTTTCCTTTACAGATTCCTCCTCTGTTACTTACCTATCCCTTTTCACGTTCAAACTTCCAGAATTGCAGCAGAATAGAAAAGTGGGACAAACAGTTGACACAAGAATTCCTTATCCTGCTCATTATCTCATCTACAGCAATCCAAAAGATTTATAATCTTGTTTTGTAGTATTTTTTTTTTTTTTTAACACTGAAAACCACATAAGCAATTTTAAAAGAAAAGGAGTGTAGCTGGAGAAACAGATTTCTTTCTGGGCCTTCTCAGATCCATAGAGCAATGTTCTAGCACTTGTGCTGAAGAAAAGGCTGTTGTTCTCCCTGAAATACTAAATGCAATAAAAGATCAACAGTTGACAAGCAGTTTACCCCACTGCTGAACTACAATACACTAGTGATCCGGATTCTATGCCAGCCCTGAAAAGGAAAGGCAGTCCACTGATTATAGACAGATTGGATGAGTAAATCATCATGCCAACAGCACTTAAAAGCAACACCACCAGAATCAGCCACGTAGATGAGGACTGTGTCTCTTGGTCTGCTAAAAGTAACCTCTAAGGCCCCAGTTTTAATACTAAAGATGCTAATTGCCTGAAGAACTAAGTGCTCAGACATGCACATACATAAGAGCAGCACTGTAGCTCATGACTCCCAAGATCTCTTAAACTAAGTGACCCCAAATGTCTTGTTGCTGTCCCAGGAAAAGAGTGTGCTGTTCCCTGTGAGGAGGCAGCTCCTTGCTTGGTGCAGGGCCACGGGCAGTGTTGGAGGGGCAATTCCCTCTCCCAAAGGAAGGTTTTCCCATCCCTCCAAGCTCTGCTACAGCAATGTGCCAGAAGAGGCCGCTGGTTAAATTTGTTTCTTCACCAGTAAAAATAGTGTCACCTTCATATCTGTTTGCATGGCAGCTCGCACATGTTCCACACAATTTGGGAGTCCCTGAGGCAAATGCAAAATGCAGTAAAGGAGAGGTTCCTTCTCCCTTCTGAGAACTCCTGCCTGGGCTTTCCAGAAGAGGGAGGTGAATTCAGCTGAACAGCACAACATAAATCAGGCCAGCTGCAAGGTCTGACTTAGGTCTGTACTCTCCCACTGGTCTGAAACGACACAATCCATCATCCAAAATGCCCTCCTGTCAGCTCACAGAAGTTCTGGCTCCAAAATGGAAAGAATTAGTAAAAAAAAAAAAAGAAAGGAACAAAATACAATGAGATATCAGGAGGAGTTGTACACACACTTAAGTTTGTTCCATCCCCGACTGCCCCATGAACTATGCAGAGCTTTTTCCTACCATTACTCTTCTCTAACTCCTCAAGGGAAAACACCAACCCTCTGAACTCCTGTGGGAAAAGGAGGATCATATCTGGGTGACAGGAGGGCATCTATATACACACAGAACAAGGAAAACCTCTCACCAGGAACGAGCCAAGTTAACAGGGCTGCAGCAACAAAGAATTTTAAAGCTCAGTCCTTCATTTGTGTTCTGTTGTTCCAGTCACAAAACTCTGCTGTGATTTTCAGAGATAATCAGGAAATCAGGCATCCAATGCCCACTACATCTAATTTACAGGTTTTGTCCACCTTTTTTCCCCACTGGGACATACAGTACCTTGTGAAACAAGTATTATATCCAGCCTGCAATCTTAGTGGGAATCTGAGGTTAATTACTTTTTTCCAGCAATTTTTGGCACAGGAGGGAGCCAGTTGTACACTGACTGGTACCTTAACACAGGTTACAGCTTTTAGAGAGAAGACATCTGAAATACCAACTAAGTGTTTTCTTGTGCAAGCTACTTCACTTCTTCCTGCCTCTTTCCCCTTGCACCTTGCACTGAATATTTAGGCTGAAAATTCTTCCAGCCACAGGTTCTTACACTCTCCCTAAAGCCTTACATGTGTCAACCTGAGTGCATTATGAGCAAACTGATACTCAGAAATAAACTCACCTTTATTTCATCAGCATACCCTATGATTTTAGGCAGTAGCACCACACATAAAATGTCACTCCAGAAGAAAAATCCCACCGCTATGCCAAGAATGACCACGGACACAAAGCAGGGAAAAGGGTAGTTAGTTCTGGGTCTTTTCCTCTACACCCCAATGGTTCAATACTCTACAGCTACATTAATCAATGTCAGCCCTCTTGCCAGTCTATCAGGCAGTGGCTGGCAAGCACTGCTGTCACAGACTCCCAGCACAGGACCACAGGAATCATACACCAGGAAGCAATTCCCGCAGACAGAGCTCTCTCCAGGCTCAAATACCTATAGCTGTGCAAACTGAATTCCAGTTTGATCCCCTGGTGCCATTAACACCCATTTCTTAAAGAAAGGAACATGCCAACCATTCTAGAAGGACACCAAGGATCAAGAAGTTTAGGACTCATAGCTTATAATTCAACTATCTAAAAATAAAGTGTCCAAGTCTAAACTAATCCTCCAGGCTCTTTTTATGGTGGATGAAGACAGGCACCTCAAGAAAGAAGATAAATGACTATGCTGCCTTTCCCACTGCTATTTCCTCTCCCATTCCATCAGCTACAAGGGAGCCTAGACAAGCAACTCAAGCACAACTAACTTTCTGACAGGTAAAGACATGTGAAAGACCAATTCACTTGAAGTCCAGATTGCAGGGCACAGGGTATTTGTGAAGGATTTCTGCACTGCGATGGTGAAATCCACTTTTATTTGTGATTATCCCATTGTACACACCACCCTAATTATTTCTGCACTTTACAATTGTCTCTAGGGTGGTTTTAATTAAGTCTTCTATAAATGCTGAATATCTTATCTTAAAACTCAGCGTGCTTCCTATCTGGTAATTAAAGTATTTAATTAAAAACTAAATATTGTCCTGAAAGCATAAAATACTCAAGCAAAGCTCAGAGGTAAGTCTATCTAAAGCGCAGCATGTCACAAAAATAAGTGAATAATTCATGGACAACCTACATTTTGCAAGTCAGGGAAAAGAAAGTTAACATCCCTACCAGCAAAATTGAACATACCATTGCAGTAAATCTAGTCGTGGTTAGCATCTTTACAAATATATATGGATGTATCTCTGAAAATAAATTTTGGAAGAGCACATCAAACAGGATAAAGTGCATCTCAAGAACCGAGGATTTTCTGCACAGGTGTCCTCGATCTCTGTGGGGAATTTGGCTTTATCACGGCATGGACTTAAAAAAATATATATACACAGCTTCAAAAGGGATGCATTTCGCACCGCGAGCACAGAAGGGTGCAATGGGTTCTCTAGACCTCAGCTCAGACAATAAACAGGCATTTTCTCTGCGGCTGCACTTGTATCCAAGGGGGATGAAAAGAAAAGAGGAAGGGGGAAAAAAAGAGATGGATTCTCCTGTGCCCCGTCACAGGGCGAAGGGGCCAAGCGGAGGGGCTGGGGAGGGGGGCGGAGGGCAGGCAGGGACGGGGCGATGCCCTCGGGGGGCACTTTCCGCGGACGGGGCGGACCGGCCGCTCCGCCGCATCCCGGGGGGAAAGAAAGTTACGGGCCGGCACCCCTTGAATCCCCCGCGGCGGGCCCCACTTACATGGTGCTGGCGAAAGGAGGGGGCGGGTAGTAGCCGTAGGGCTCCCGGAGGGTTTTGACAGCCCTTTGGGGCGGCGGAGGGGGCTCCGGCCCCCCATTGACGCCTCTCCAGCCGCGGCGCCGGCGCTGCTGCTCCTCTTCCTCTGCGCCCTCCTCCTCCTCCTCCTGCTGCGGGGGGAAGGTCACTCTCCCCTGCTCCTTGCTCTTCCTGCTCTTGCTGGACATGGTCGGGGTCCCTTCAGGCGGCGGTGGCTGCTGCTCCCGCTCCCGGCCGGCCTCGTCCTGCAGCGTGTGCGGCGGGCAGGGAGGAGGGAGAAACACCAGCAGGAGGAGAATGCAAGCCCTGCCCGGCGGGGCACGGAGCACCTGGAGAGGACAAGCCCCTCTCCACAAAGCCCCGGCCGCCCCTCCGCCCTCTCCTGCCCGTCGGGAATGCGGCGGGATGCGCAGCCCGGCAGCGGGAGCCGGGAAGTGCCGGGGAGGCGAGCAGGACACAGGGCTCCCGGCGGCAGCGGCAGCAGCAGCAGCTCTGCCCCGCTCCTCCTCTCCCTGTCATCATCCCCTCGCTAGCACAGCATCGTCACGGAGGCAGCGGGGCTACGGGAGAGCATCAGCCGCCTCCCGCAGCGGGCGCTCCGGAGGGGAGGGGACGCCCCCATCCCACCTCCATCACGGCTCGGGGGGCGTGAGGGGGAGGTACCTTGTCCCAGGACACGCTATAAAGGTCCCCTCGGCCGCCCCCGCGCACCTGAGGCGCATCCTTTATTCCCGGCGCGCATCCTTTATTCCCAGCGCGCATCCTTTATTCCCAGCGCGCATCCTTTATTCCCGGCGCGCATCCTTTATTCCCGCCGCGCATCCTTATTCCCGCCGCGCATCCTTTTCCCGCCGCGCTCCAGGTGTTGGGGATGAGGGGAGCCCTCAGGATGCTCCCGCCGGACAAGGGGCCCTGCAAAGCCCACACCAAGTTCCTGAGGGAGCCGCCGCTGCTTGGCTCCAGTAACAATGTGAGGCAGGGGGCTGCCGGCAGCAAGGTAATTTTTACTGACATGGCCCCAAAAGTTGCCCTCAGAGCCGTGAAGCCCTCACGAAGCTCGGTCGTTACTTAGAGAAATGCTCGGCCCCGCACTGGAAACGGCTGAAGTTGAAATTTTCAGGTAAAAAGACACTTTTGACTGACTTACCGAGAGTAAAAGCGAGCCAAGGTTCCCAAAGTGTTCCAGATGTCTCTGCCTTAGACTCGGCTGATTTGTGTGGTGCCAAGCTGAAAAACAGTGGGAGGATGCTGAGACGCCCATGGCATCTAATCAGAGCTAATTATGCTCTATCGATACCAGTCAAAGATTCCTGCTGGACAGAGATGTTTTACCTCTTCTCTTATTATGAGGGGGTTTTGGTGTGTTATGCCACGGGGAAAATTATTCTGTGGCAAAACTGCAGCCCTGTTAAAGACAAGGCAGAGCGTGCACCACAGTAAGTACACACAGACTACATCTGTCAGCTTACACCGAATAAAGCAAGTTCTTTGTCTGTGTACTCCTGAGATGCCGTTTTTCTCTTGCTTTAAACTTTTCCAAAGCATTATGTGGCTATCAGTATAAATTTGTATGAACCCGCATTCAAAAAGCCTGTATTCAGGTCCTGCTGAAATTGGAACCTATGTAAGTTTTCCAGATGCTTCAGAGAAACTGGACTTTGGATCCACATATGACTGCTTAGATGGAGTTCTCACCTGCGAGCATTGTCAAGTAATATCTTAGTCTAATTAAACAGTAACTCATTAGCTCACACTGCTATCAGTATCATCCATGGTTTTATCTCTGGTGTTTTCCTATGTACGAAAGTTGTTCTCATGAAAAACACAGGAAAAGCCAAACAAGAGTTTCACAGAGATAATTTACTCAGCTACAGCTTTGGAGGAAGAATTGGGGTTTGTTTTCATCAGTTTAATTAATTTGCATACTGAACTGCTTAGGGAAGTGGTTTTTTATGCAAAAGCCCTTTGAGCTTCAGTGGAATCATGTATATGATGGAGCAAATATTGCTCTAAGAAACTAATATATTGTGTTGCTACTGCAACTTTGAAGCACTTGGGGCTATTCATTTAGGACAGTCTAGATGTTTAACCCAAATATACATTCCTTAAGTGTTATGCATTTTAGAGCACAGCCATGCAGCAGTCTACATCAAACCTGGCATTCTTGCAAGGTTCTTTGACTTAAAAACTGATACTGCCCACACCCTTTTTAAAAAAAAACCCCACGATTATTGCAGTGGGCTACAGGAATGGACTTCAATTGCCTTGAGAATTTCCCTTGAGAACAAAGCATAAAAGTACAGCTCAAAGCTGATGAGAAATGCTCTTGCTTCCAAAATACATGCTCAGAGCAAGGCTTCCACATATCAAGGTTCATTTTCTTTTCAGAAGTAGACAGAAAAGGGATTCAATATTGGTTTCTTTGTTTTGAGAAAGTCACACTCTTGCTTTTTCCACCATGCTTCTCATGACCAATTTGAATGATGTGTTCTGTGGGCTGTGTTTTTCATATTTTGAGTATTTTCTAAGCAGAGATTGCTTTGCTGTTTCCACAGTGAGAGGTAATGCCCCCTTACATATTCTGTTATCCAAGTGTCACTGGTAATGCTGGACTTGGAAGTCATCCTTGCAGAAGCCTTCCTGACACATCCCTCCTTTTCAAGGGGTAAAATGGTAACTCCCCAGGTAAGTACAATGCTCTACATCACAGTATATATTTGATGCCATAGAACTTTCACCTAAACAGTTTCTGTATTTTGCTTCTGAGAATGCCCTGTGAGACAGTGGCAAAAAACCCTGATTAAAGTCAGGGTATGTATTTCTTAATCCTGCTCTTCCTGCTTTACTTGTTTGGTCAATTTTGGCCAGGACTTGTTTGCATTTGAACCCTACAGCAAAATAAGAGTGGAGAAATTTTCCCCTGTGTTTATTTCCACGAGATCAGGCCTGAAAAACAGCCAGGATGGCAACAAAGGAATCCAATACCAATCTCAAATGTGTTTTGTGTGGTCACAGTCTTAGAAATATTTCATATTTCTAACTGAAATGTGTAGGATAATAGTCAGAATCAGTCCCTCATTCTCTTCTCCTGACTGACTTGATCAAGACACGGTGCAATTAGAGTGGGATAGGGTTCTGTTTATATGGATTGACTACTCTCTGGCAGAATTTTTCTGTCCTCCTCAAAATTATGAGAATTATACAATTCAGATTTAAAAATTTCTACTGGCAGTATTCTTCAGCTGGAAGGGAGCAATGAAAAAATAGCTTTTCTAAACTGAACTAAAGCATCTCTTATGAAACCACAGCAACAAATTTCCCTGAAATATTGTCAAAAACGTAAGTTCTGCATTTCTCTTTCCCATTTTTTTTTTTCCAGCATTCAGACTGAATTAAGTAAAGATCTGAAATATGAAAGCAGATAGCACAGCTGGCCTTTGGTATAATAAAATATCAGGAAATACATTCAGATTGTTAGACTGAGCTAGCACAGCAGTAAGGCCTTCCAGATCCATGAGGCACCCAAAGCAGTGGCTATGCCCTTCAGTAAGACTTGGAAAAGTGATGGGGAAAATGATCATTTAGTGAATTATGCCCTGGGGTTTTCCTTCTCTGAGAGGTACATTAAGAGTGTTAATTTGGAAATAAATCTAACCTGTTTGTTGAAAACTGGATTGCCAACGCTAAGACCTCCTTGTTGAAACTAAGTGATTTAGATTTAAGAACCAGCCAGATCCAAGAAATTTCTAGTAACAATTTCCCTTGCAAAACAACTTTGTATGTTGTGTATGCCAAATTATTATTTTCCTGCTTTATTAAGGGAAGGGGAAAAAAAGTAAGAGTATCTTCCCTCAAGAGGCAAAACTGGTTTTTATTTGCTTGAAGTGACGGGTGAAGAGAAGCAAAAAGACACTCCTGGTAATGCTAGAAATAGAATCCAGGTCGTGCAGTACATTGAACCCTTCTCTGAGTGTGTGTGCACTACTTTCATAAAAATTGGGAAGTTGGTGGGAGTAGCAACAGTGTAATAAAAGCAAAATTGGCCTTCTTTGCCTCATACTGGGAATTTGCCTACTTGCCAAGAACCCAGTGTTTTCAAGGACATTTAGCTCCTCCATCAAGGACTTCTGTGAAAGTCTAAACAGGTTAATCAGCATGAGGAAAAAAGGAGGTGTGATGTGATGTCACTGATCTGTAAGCAGATCTCAGCCTCAGAACTAATATTGTGGTTTAAGGCTTTTAGAGGAGATGAAAAGACACATCCCCGAGGCTCGAGCCTGCAGTTCCAGGCACACTGTGCAGCCACTCAGGCCCACGTGAAGGGAGTAGGTACAGAACGCCCTGCTGCAAAGCAGGCCCTCAGAGCTCCAGTTGTGTTGTGTGGTGGCCCATTTTATGACAAGAGCATAAAGTCTCCTGCCAGTGAAGCCATTAGGACTCTTGGCTACTCTTTCAAAGGTCTGCAAAATGGACAAACACTCCTTCTCTTGGCCATTAAGTGGCAGCCATGTGTACACCCACGTTTGCATCTCTTAGTTCTTTTTTATCCTAAGGCAAGCCAGGTATGTCTTTAGACAAATCCAGTGTCTCTGCATACATTTGAACAAGCCACAGCATCCTGAGCCTGTTCCAATTAAGTTTCATTCCTCTCTTTTCACTCATACTAGTAGAAATTAGAAGGTAACAAAACTGCTACTAGGAAAGAGGCTTATGGAATCCATTCCCTTATCTCTACATTGCCCTGGGGGCTGTATGTAGCTCATAACCTTTAAAAAGCATGCTTTTGTCAGAGTTGCTTATCATTTATATATAAGGCTGCATTTTCTTCCTTAAATTGGTTTCTACGTCCCCATGTCCGTCAATACTCCTTGAAAATGTAAACATGAAGCTTAGCCTATTGCTGAGTGCTGGGAACCATGTAAATCTGAAATACACCATCTTTAACAAGTAACTTTTCTTTTTGGCGGTGGTTCAGACATTGGGTGGATAAATGCAATGCACCCTCCTGTCCCCTTGCTGGTTGATAGCAAAAATTATTGCATGGATATATCCAGTGTTTCAACTAATGAGCTTGAGAGTTGCAATGGATGCATGGAGTGCAGAGTAGCTCTTATTTTAGAAAGTTATCAGTGATTTCCATCCTGTGCAAGTAATTAAGTCTGAGTATTTTTGGACACAGTTTGATCTTTCTCTAGTTGGGGGAGCAGGATTTGAGTCACTGTGGGGATCAGAATAGGGGGAGCAGGACATAATAGAAGTAATGGCAAGAGGCAAACAGGTCAAGTGATGAATTCAAGCAGTTCTCGGTGACTTTTAAACCCAGAAACCAGCGGATTTTTCACATTGTTTTGTGAATTTTTGTTGTAACATGTTTTAATTTGTAGACACACTCTCACTTGTGACACCTTAGCAAAACTTTAAGCAGCAGCTTACTGGTATAAAAGACGAATCTAAGTGACAAGTGAGGCTCCCTGAGGAGGACAAAATCCTTCATCCTGGTTTGTACCATCCAAAGCTCCCTTATCCAGGATTTCTGGTGATTTTGACTGAAAGATCGCCTGATTCTGTCATAGTTCAGAGCCTGCTTTTCCTAAATTACATCAGAACCCTTGGGTAAAGACCATGTGGTACTAACTACTTGCCATACCTCAAAGCACTAAATCCCTCTGGTTGGAAGAGGAATAAATAGCACAGTGTGGATTGGAAATGTGATCTCTGCTTCCATGGGCTGCTCTGGAATAGGTGATGACGCTCACCCAGAGGTGCTCACTCATCCCAAACCCCTGCTTTGCTGTAGTGGAGGAATGAATGAGCAGCTACAGGGGCAGGGCAAGTGCCAATACTCCACTTTTCCATAGCAAATAACATGTTGAGCTCATGACAAGTTCAGGTGTCTTACAAGGTTGGGGATCCCGTATACATATTGTGTTATGAAATTAAAATCCCCACCTATATATACACTTTTATTTCAGTTTTCCTGCCTTGTGTGAAAGAAATGGAGCTCTTCAGAAAAAGGAGTGAGGAAATACCGAAGTTTCTAGCAATTGAGAGGTTTCAGTAACAAAAAAAGAAAGGAAAAACCCCAGACAAACAGAGTATTTCTGTGAAAGAGAGTATTTCTGTTACACTTCCTGGTAGCAGTCTGCAAAGCAACTGAGAGGGAAGATGGGAAAGAGTGGAAAAAGGGAGATGTGAGAGCGCTTATAAATTATTCCCTGAAGCCAGTTTGAAATATACTGAATGTACAATATCTTTTGCCATGAAAATCAGAATAGCCCTGCTGTTGTCAGTAACAGGTTGATGTCCCACTGAATTAATATGTGTTTTGGGGAGGAAGCTGGTTGTATGTATGACACAAAGGTATGGAGATCACATTCCCCACTTCACTTTCCAAATTAAGGAAAGCAAAAAACCCTTTATGGGTATTGGGGTATTGTCTTTTTTTTTTGTTTTGTTTGTTTTGGGGTTTTTGGTGAGTTCAGGTCAATTCTGTCAATCAAATTCCAATCACTTTCAGTGAACTTTGAGAGTCATATTTTACTTTTAACAAAAATAGCAAGCCCATGAGAAGCTGGGAGAAATTTTCCCAGCGTTTCAGGACACAGCCAAACCCAGCTGGACTGGTACCTCAGACAAATTAAGGAGAAAAGGTAAACCTCAGGAGAGCCTCATAGGTTGCTTTAATTTTTAAAACACCCATGTCCTGGTTTTTAGGAGCAACTACAGCTCCCATTAAAACTCAGAAAATGAGACCAGAGGTGCTTATTCAGCAGAAGAGCAGTAGAAGGCAAAGTATTTTGTGATAACATGACAGACAGACACAAGGAGATGTCTTTCATGCAGAAAGCATTTATATGACTATAATAGAGGTATTTCCATCTCCCTCAATATTTTTCATTATGGTGCCACAGCTGCTGTGTGGAAACTGCCAGCAACAATGAAATCTTTATCCAGGAATCCCACCCCCTTGGCTTCTAGATTCAGCTAACAGGGATTTGATACCAACAGAGAGCTCAGAGAAAATTCCTCTTAATAAGAAGAGGTAGGGTAAGCCCTGAAAAATTGAAATACTGAGCATCAAAATCAGTCTATGAGGCAAAAGTGATACAAGCTGTCTCCTTATCAGATGAAACAGCTGTTGGCAGAAATATGTGCCTGCCAAGTTGAGATTCTGGAAAATTAGGAATGTGCGCATTCTGGACTTTGATGTGGCCATGGAATTCATTTGAAGAGATCCAAAGGTTGTTCAAGGGCTTCTTAAACACAGGTGTGTAAATACACATCCTGTGTGCAAAACAAATGTGTTAAAAGACTTAAAGGACCATTTTAAAAAGTTGCAAAGATAAAACTGTGGCCAAAATTGGTTTCTCGAGTTAATAAAATCCCTTTTGCATAGGTAATAACCAAAAAATAACTGACATGCAGTATTAGATTAAAAAATTTTGAGAGCCTGACACAAGTAAACTTTCTGTTTTCGAAGTTGTATCATAAACCATGAAAGGGGAGCCCTTTAAGTGCTTAATTGTCACTATAAAACAGGCTCTTAGCTTTGTCCATTTTTGAACAGTCCGTTTTCAGACTCAGACAGTGCTTAACAAAACTCAGGATAATTTCGGCAAACCTTTTAGCAAGAATGGCTCTGTTTCATTGCCTGTTCTGTCCAACACCCAGAAATGGAAAGGGCTGTCTGGTAGAAATGGTGTCTCTGCCACACATGAGGGACAGAAATGCAACTTGTCTGCTCTTTCCTCTTGACACTTTGTGAGGAAGGTCCTTGGATCAGAGGAAAGATGCCCAAAATGACATACATTTGCATCATAAAAAGGGGAGGGTGAAAATTATTTGGAACGCAAGTTCTAAAAAGTTCTAAAGAGGCCAGTAGTGATATACTGGCTTGTCCCCGAACCAGTGAGATACACAGGAGAAAATTAAAAAGGTTTTGGGGGGGAGGAAGAGTTTGTTCTGGCCACCTTCGGGGATGACATCACCACAGGAGTGGGGTAGATATTGAGGTAGAATGGAAGGAAGAAAGTGTGAGTGCATCGGCATTTTCACTCTTTTCTCCCTGTGACATCCCCCCAATTAACACAACACGGCTCATTAGATCATGGAAGGGCTGCTAAACACTTTCCTGAACAGTGTCTCCCTGTAGTCCTATTAGATTAGATATGCTGAGCCAATTAAACAATCAGTTTTGTGGAAACCACCAACGAAATCCAGATAAAAGGCACTAGCCTGCCCTTGACTTCTGCAGTCTGTGTCCATGTCATAAACTGGGATGTGAGACCTGACTCTGCATCCCGTGAGGATAAGCAGGAAATTTTGTCTACCAAGGCACATGAAGCTTGCTTGTTCCCATATAAATTCCCTACTTACATTCCTTTACTTTGCCCATCTTTCCTCTTTTCCCTCTGCTGCCATCCCCGTGCAATGGAGCAACACCTGTCAGGAGCTGGAGCCAGTTCTGCAGCAAAGCCCTGGCAGAGAATTACCTGTCCCTGTCTGAATCTGGGGAGGGAAATGTCAAGAGAAATGTTCCCTGGGCATTTTGGATCAATCCCTGCTCCATTTCAGAAACTGTTTTACTGGACTTCAGTCAGAGTTGTGGTCGCTCTCTTCTGTCCTCTGTGTCCTGCATAAACATTTTCTTCCATTTGTCTCCTCTGCATTTCCTCCCCTTTGGATTTTATTCTTACATTTATTTGCTCCCCTGGTCCCTTGGGGCTATCAGATCCCTCGGATACTCCCTGCCATGCAGTGCAGAAAAAGGGAAGCTCTACCCAAGCAAGGCAAGATAAGAAAAAGAAAAATCTGCATTTTTATAATACCCATTGCTTGTCTCTTTTCATGTACTTATTTTGTAAGCTTTTTGCTTCTGATTTTTCTATAGATATACAGACCCTATGTCTAGGAGTCCCCTTTCCCCTATTTCAGGGTCTCAGAGCACAACAGCACAGAACATATGATATAATCCTAGGCTATAAATGTATATATAAAACATACCAGTCACTCTAGTGCTGCTTCTGCCCTTACTTTCCAGGTCTGCCTTTTGGTACCTATGCATTGCCCAGGGATTATTTGGATACTCTTGGTGTAGGAGGGTGGGCCCAACCCACAAGTCTGAGATGGTTTGGCAAACACCTCAGAAAATAAAAGATCTTCCTGTGCAGCAACAGAATAGGATTCAAAAAAACGAAGGAAATTCATTGGGGTACCATTGTGCGTTGTGTTTATTACACCAAGTTGCTGTTCAATAGAAACATCCTCTAACGTCTATTTAAAATCATAACTGATTTTTTAATACTGACACAAAACTGTGGGGACTTGTGAATGCTATTGATTTATTTGGCTGCTGAATTGAAGCAGAAATGGGAGACATAATGAGAATGAATGTGAGGAGCATTGTGCACAAAAACAATTGACAGTTCAAGAGAAACAGACCCAACCAGAGCATAAACACAGCCTTAAATGTTATTAAAACGGTACATTGGGTCATTCATGCCATTTGATTACTTTAACATTTGTAACCACATGGGACAAGGACTTGACATGAAGAATGGAATGGCTTTTGCACAATGGACTATTCAAATTGAAAAATTGGCCAAGTGCATGACGGGCAATTTGCCTTCCTTTGAAGCATCTTGCATTTGCCAAGCAGAGTGGAGAATATTGGACTTGATGGATCATTGGCTTAATGGAGCATGGCACATCCTATGTTCCCATTAAAACTGACTGGCAGAGGGCATTGTTCCAAACACAAATTTGGGATTAAAAGTAAATGTATATGTTCTTCTGAGCCGTCCCTAGGATAAAAAATTACAGGTAGAACCATTTTGGTTCAAACTTATTCATTTTACATAGCATGATTTTTTTTTTAGGCCTGCACTCTGATTTACAGATTTATTTGTGAAACATATAATTCATTATAATAATGTAAGGTGTAAAAATTTGTGTAGCTGAGAAATGTGGTGGTCCTGTGACAGAAGTACCTCCAGCTAAGATGAAAGGAATAGTCTTGGGAAACCAGAGATACAACTTGTTGATCTCTGTCTTTATTCCCTTTCACCCACTATAATGCAACAAACCTACTTAGCCCACAGCCATAAACCTCTTATCAGAATTAACCCAGAATTAAGAAATGAAAAACCATTTAAACCTTTTTACAGGCAAAGGCAGGTCTGGGATGGATAAGTATCTCAGAATTACATCATTCTTCTTTGTGGCAAGTCCACACCCTCAGGAAAAGGGCAAGGCGGGGCATCTACTGTTGTTGCCTGGCTGCTACAAAAATGTAAAGTTTAAAGGGACTAGTCTTGAAAGTAATTAGGTGTTTTACCTGTTTGTCTCTTGTCCTTTGTTATAAAGCTATTGTAGAACCTTTCCACAGTGACAAAGGCAAAGAGCTTTTAAAATCCATCTACCTCCAAGTCATTTACTTCATAATTATTAAATTACTTCGGGGTGAATGTCCTCCAGTGAGCAGTAATAGGAGCAAAGGAGACTATCACACTATCCAACTTCTAAATTAAGTAATGAATTAAGAGTCTTCCTGGTGTCTTTATGTATCAATGGAGTAAAGGAGCAGCTCTTTCAAACAGTCATTCTAAATGCCTGAATCAGGGAACGTAACAAGAGCCTTTCAATTTAGCCACCTGCATTTGGTCCCTAAAGTCAGGCATTGTAGTCAGGAAGCAGCAGCTCTAAGAGGCATTGAAAATCCTCCACCAAATGGAGATGGGAGAATCCCAGAATTCTGTGAAACACAGAGGTGCCAAGGTCACTGTATTTTAAAGTGGATTTTAGTGATGGCATAACTGGACTAACAGAGGTCATTCATAACTCCTAACAATATGGTTGCAACTTTGTCCTTTTACTATCAAAAAACATTCTAAAGCCTTGAAATAGAGACAGAAATAAAGGCATAACTGAGAGACTGAGGCAATTCTTTATGTCCAGAGCTCACTTAGCAAACATTTGGTTTCTCTTCTCTTAAAGCATGGTTGGCAATGACAATCATGTTTTAATTTTGAGCAAGATAAAAAGAGGAAATAAATTTCAACAGAAAAATGTATATTACTCTTGAATAGTTCCCATTTCCTCTCTGTTTTCCTTTTTTTCCTTCTTAAAAAAAAGTATGTATGTGCTTTTTCACATATATGCCACACATATATATATATATATATACATATAAACTTATGGAAATGTTTTAAAAGAGTCATTCTGTCCAACAGATTCACAACCTTCTTGCTGGAGTGAGGAGCAATTAAATTTGGTAACTCTGGTTTGGTTTTAGTTTTGGTTGGTTGGTTGGTTTGTTTGTTTGTTGTCAAAAGTGGGGCTTTTATTGAAACTGAAGAGTAGAATTTACAAATATGGAGAGAAAGATGTCAAAGGCTCTCAGGAGTGAATTAAAACCAGCTACTTGAACTTCCCAAGTCACACAACACATGAGTAGAATTTTTGCTTGGCCAGCTTTATCTGAGTTTTCCTATGTTATCACAGGCACATTAGAGGTGTGTTAAGCACTTGGAGGCACCAGCTCCACTAGAATCCATTGCTGGAAATGGGGATTTAGATGCCAAAGGGGTTGCTGCAAGATTTGTTCTGACTTCTGTCAGAACTGCACACTTCCTTGGGAGAAAAGAAGGTGAAAAGGTCCTAAGTACAGAAGGTTACTTCTGCTTTCTGTTCTCAGCTTGCAGGGTTCAGCTTCCTCCATGCTGGTAATCCCAACTTGTCCAAAGAGCTTCACTTGTGGGGAGTGATGTGAACATGCCAACTGGGCATTGCCTTGCAAGGCTGTCAGCAAAGTTCAAAAAGGACACCTGAGTTTACCTGAATTTCGTGCTTCCTAGAAGTGTTTTCATTTTAGACCTTTCTACCTTGTGCAAGTGCTCGCCTGGGAATGGTCATGTTGCCATATGAACAGATGTTTAATGCTTACAGAGTGCTTTATGTTTTCAGAGAGCTTAAAGAACATAAATAATTGCTGTAGTGCACCCACTACTCCAGAGGTTAAGCAGAACCCACGTTCATAACAAGTTTAGGGACAGATAATCTGCCTCCACCTCAGGAAAGGCCTGAAAGTGCTTTCAAAAGCAGCTGTGAAGAGATGATGGCAATTTCTTCTCTTTGCAGCAGCCAGAGGAGACACTGAAAAGGCATAAAGCTGTCACAAATAACAACCTCCTTGTCACAAGACATGCAGGATTTTGGGAGAGGTGGAAAATGATGTGCAAAGCAGTAGCTTTTCACACCGGTGACAGCTCAGGCACAGAGTGAGGCTGTTTCTGAGAAGCCTCCAAGTGGAGATAACAAGGAAGATTGTGGGTAATAAGGAGAGGCAGCGACATGAAGAGGTTCCTTCTCAATTTGCCTGCTCTGAGCACTCCTGCTGCTTTCTGGACGTGTTTCCTTGGGATTTGTAGGCAAACAGTTACATCCCTGGATGTGGTGTGTCTCTGCAAATGCCTCCCATCTTCCAGAACACGGTGAAACCCAAGCCTTGCCACATCTTGCAGGCTGAAGGGATTTATGGGAAGCTTGGCCTCATCTGTGCAGCTCTGTGCAGCCAGGGAATATGAGGTCTCAAGGGCTTCCCTTTTTATTAGGACAAACCCATTACTTTTATGAGCTTTTAAGGAAAGCATTGGCAAAAAGCAAAAAAACCAGTAGTTGATGTGAAACATGCACGCATCTTTATCTGTGCATGAGAAATTAACTAATTTTCATTAATTTTCAAGGATGAAAAGTAACTTTGACATACATTTAAAACGAGGACAGGCTGGAGATAAGGAAAATAAAACATTCTGTGTGAGAGCTGCTCTCAAGCAACAGAAACATTCATTTCTCGTTCACCAAGTCACAGCTCGGGCAAATAGTTTTGGGTCATTGCCCAGCTCCTTTGCCCTGAATTTGGATTGGCCATGTTGCTGCTGTTTTAGCAGTCACTGTGCTCTACTCCAGAGAATGCTTCTGGGAATACATCTTTGTGTTGTGATTGCAGTAACAGTAAAGACAACTGGCCTTTCAGATTATGAAATATTGGATGTGTACAGGTCACTCCACTTAGTCTGGCTGCTTTTTAAATGCATTTCCTTTCCTGCCTTTTCAGACAGTGAGGTCAATAGGTTGGCCAAATGTGATGAGAGTTCCTTAGTCAGGCTGTGGAAGATGTTTATTAATATGCATCCATTAGTAGTGTACAAAACAACTTATAAATTATGCATGGAGCTTTCTTACCTAGAAAACCATGCAATTGACCAATTTAAGGTAATATTACAGTGTAGCAGGAGTTCATTGTAGGTGATTATAGGATACCACATTTAAATGAAGATCTACTTTGCCGTAATAGAGGTCTCAGAAACCACAGACACGTGGAACTGGGCATAATCCCAGCCATCAATTCCAGTCTCTGGGATCAAGTGTAGTGACTCTCACAGGTATTTGTAAAGCCTGTCTTTAGGCATGCCCACCAATGCAGGTTCCACAAATCCTGTAAATGATCTCTTTATTGCTAAAATGTAGTTAGAAAGTTACTCATGATATTTAAAATTATATTTCCCTTGCCATGAAATTGCAATTCATTTCCAAAATGAGTTCTTTATGACTAATTTCCTTGCACAAGGTGTAGCTCAAGGATGCATTTTTTGACTGAAACCGTTCTGCCCTAATTTGACTCCACCTGAGTGGAGCCATGGCTCCTTAATACCAGGGCCACTTCAGGCTTCTGAAGTCACAGGCTTCAAGGACAGCTTCCTTACAAAGAGCTCCCACTGGTAGTGCTTATCCACTTATTTCCTTAGGCTGGTATACACATAATTACCTTCACACTGTATGGACTATTGTACTTTTATTATCCAAGTACAGCGATACCGCTTTTAGATGTAAAAAAGAAGCATTTTTCACAGAATCATAGAATGGTCTGGGTTTGAAGGGACCTTAAAGATCATTTTGTTCCAACCCCCTGCCATGGGCAGGGACACCTTTCCCTTCACACCTTCACCAGGGTGCTCAGAGCTCCATCCAGCCTGGCCTTGAACACTCCCAGAGATGTGGCACCCATTTTTAAGCCTTCTTTTTTTCCCCCCCCCTGTTACCTCTTGCCTGCAACTCATCTCCTAAGGAAGGGAAGTATCAGGCGGTTTCAATATCTCTAGATGGATAATATAAACACAGAGGTTGTGTGTGTTTTTTAGAACAATGAAACGGTTTTTGTAGCCATTAACAATAAGTAAATATGTTTAATTGATAAAAATAGAAGATCCAGCCTATTCAAGCGTTATTTTTAAGGGATCACAGTTCTAGCAGCATGGTGCTGGACTGCTTTGTTTTTGTATCTGGATTTATCAACACTTTTGGAGGTAATATCACTGTTTTAGCAAGGAAAATATTGTATGTTTTCACTGGCAGGCGTGCAACATTTTTTCACTGAAGATGTAAGGACCACATTACAAGGCACGGGGCTCAGTGCAGAAACTAAGCTTAACAATACAACTTTACCATCTAATAAAGCTTGCAAGCCCTCATATCCTAACCAGCCAGCAGCAGGAGATGCAAAATACTTGGCCAGGTAGAATGTGGGCTCACCCTTTATAGAAACACATAAAAGAAACTCTCATTAAAACAGCATTTCTTCAGAATGTGGTGTGGAAGAGGAGATTGCTACACAGAGAGAAGGAGGCCTGTGAAGTCCTGTCACCTGCTCCAGTTTGGCTCAAGTCATCAGTGTCAAAAAGTTTTGAATGGTTGTTTAATCCTCCATGCAAAACTACCCTGGCTTAGGATATCCACTTCTCCCCATTTGTGAGCAATAGGGCTCGCTGGGGAATTGAGGCTTTGCCTCACTCTTTCCTCCTGCTCTGCCACAAGTCTTAGAGATGGGCTGCAATAATGTCAGTTGTCCTGATAATGAGAAATGCTTATTTCCTTGCCACTGTGAAGTAAAACAATAAGTTGCTGTATGATAATATTTGCCTCTAACCACACTTAGACAACGCTCTGAATTTCCACTGAGAGGCTAAACTAATGCTTTCAACTCAGCTCCGTGGGTTATTTATAGATCATAATGATCCTCCTCAGGCTTAAGTCACAGGCAGAATAATCCCCTGAATTGGAGACCTTTTATTAATTGTTCTTGTATTTTTGCTTTGTGGGAGGAAAGCTACATCCTACCTGTGTGCCTGGATGCTGTTAACAAAACACCTCAAGCAGCGTAATGTACTTTTCCAAAGGAGTTTTACCTCAGAGAACAGGGACCTGCAGTACCTTGGCCCCTGCAAACATAATCCCAAAGAACTGCACAAGCAATGGGCTTTATCCTGGGAATGGGCTTGCTCAGAACCACCATTCCTGTCCTCCACATGCCCACAGCTGCAGGAGCCAAGGGGAGCTGTCCCAAACCAGGCAGTCAAGCAGCTGTGTTGTCCAACGTATTAAACACTGTGGAATACTAAAATAATTATTTTCTCTTTTTTTTTCCTTTAATTTTTAATTAATTTGGACAGTAGCAACCCCTAATCAGATAATAGAAAGCACTGCTCGCTATTCAGAAAGAAACAGACACAGATAAGTGCTCCCTCTTCTCTAATGTGCCTTTGGGAACAAAAAAGCAGGGAAATTGGGGCAGAGAGTCTTAGAGTCTCCATAAGGGGGGAACAATGAAGCCTTTGCTATACAATTTGTTTTACCAGCCTCCCTCATAGAATCATAGAATGGTTTGGGTTGGAAGGGACCTTAAAGATCACCCAGTTCCAACCCCCTGCCCTGGGCAGGGGCACCTTCCACTAGACCAGAATGTTCAGAACCCCATCCAACCTGGCCTTGGACACTTCCAGGGGAGGAACATCCGCAATTTCTCTGGGCAACCTGTGCCAGGGTCTCACCACCCTCATACTGAAGAATTTTTTTCTGATATCTAAAGCTACTCTAATGTTTTGTGAGGTTATTTTCCCATGTGAATTCCAGCACACTGGAAAACAGGTATTTTCCCAAGTGATAATTTTTTCTGACACAGTTTTCCTTCCTTCACCAGATTTTACCCAGTTTCCTGCATATGAATTTGTGGGAAAGGAAGACTCACTCCATGAAAATTCTGCAAAAGATGGGATCGTTTCAATCATCATCGGCATTACAGAGTTCCTGCCAGCAATTCCACTTGAGAGTGCAATGAGAAAGCAAAGGGCAGACTAATTTCCCCTCACTTTTTAAGCTTTCAAATGCCTGCTGAGAGTTACAGGTGAGAAGTAATATTGCAATAAAGTCAGTAGAACAAGTCTTACACTGCCCCCCCAAATTAAGAAGGGTCAAAACCTTGTTGTCATTCAGGTCGTACACTAAAAGTAGGAAAGAAGATATGTCTAATTTAAGGACTTTCTCCAGCTGTGAACATCCCAAATGCTGTAATCAGGCAATTCATTGGTGGCACATTGGAGTATTACTTGCACTACCAACAGCTGCTAGAATACAGCTCCATTCAGGAGAATATGTTTTAAATTAATTTCTAATAGATCTTCCCTGCAATACAAGAAGGGACAAAAAGTTCTCATGAGATTCCTTTAGAGAAACGTCTTACTAAGGGATCCGAGGAGAAACCTCTCTGGGAAAACTCTTTCAAATTGCTTTTAAAATTAGAATGTTGTATTACCAAGTTTAATAGAACTATACACAGCTGAAAATGGGATCTCCTGATAAGAACTGCTGGATATTCTTTATAAAGGTGCAGCTGTTTGTCCTCAAAGTAGCACTTACCTGTCCAGGTGTGTGCACAGATGTGTCTGTGTGTGTGTTTGCCTAAACTCAACACACTTTCTCTTGCTTTAATTCTGCTTCCTGCAGGGTGGAAGATGGTGATTTCCAATGGCAATAGCTTTTAAGAACACAGAACAGCAGGAATATTTAGAACAACTAAGCAAGGCATACTCATAGTTTGTGAGTAGGTGACCCATTCCAAATGCTTTGTATGGATTGCACAGTACAGCACTGTACAGAAATGTGCATCAGTTCACCAGATGCTTATGCTTAGAAAGAAATGCTATAAAAGACAATTAATAAATCATGCTTTTAACCACACTTGCTGTATCCATGTTAGATTGCTGAGGCTCCACTGGTAAATATGAAAAGGAATCCCATAACCAGCCATCTCATTTGATTTCAAAGAACTAAGTGAGTGGGAACACAGTGAACACAAAATGTATTATTTAGGCAGAGTTTTGCATAGCATCTGCAAAATAAGTAAATAAATAAACACCCAGAGATTTTAAAAGAATTCTTCAAAGGAGCCTACAAAACAACACTTACCACAGAACTTCATTAAAGAGAACTAATGACATAATCTCTCTGTGTGTTTACTTCTTCAGAACAATTACTTGAGGCAGGAAATCTTTAGATAAAAACCTCTAATGATGCTAAGTCTCCTATCTAACATCCTTCCCGAAAACATTACAGTTAATGATGACAAATTCTTTCCTTTTGTATCATAATAAAATTCAGACTTTGTATTTGGTTCAATAAGAACAAGAGACAATTTGCCCTCCTTCTTTCTGATTATAGATTTAAACTGGTAATTAACTTATGAGAAGTTTAAAAAGGTGGAATTTTTTTTTTCTTCCTTTGTCATTGTAGTTTTTATTTGTTCTGTTCTGGCAACAACTAACAGATCAATTTAAAAAAAAAGGGCCAGGAAAATTCAGAAGTTCTGGGGTACAGTGAGTAGGGGACTCTGCATGTGCTTTTCTCTTTCATAGGCTGCAGAGAAAATAAGATGAACCTGCAAGATGCAGTGGCCTGTGAGAGTCAGGAGATACAAGAAGAATTTACAAATGAGGAAAATGGAAGGGAAAGCAAGGAGTGCAAGTCTAGCCTGTGGTATGTAAGTACTCAGGCAGGAGAGCTCATTTCCAGATAGTAGTATCTGAGGGCCACACGCTGCTTGGAAGCACAACAGTGCCAGCTGACCTGCTTACCTGCAGATACTGCCAAATATAGTGGGAGTTTATCACAAACTTTCAGTCACTATGCAAAAAAATTAACTTTGTCCAGTTCTGCTTACATTTACTGAGAAAAGAGTTGTGCAGGAGGAATGACGGTGATAAGGATTATGCACACAAACAAGGATTGCAGTGTCCTTCCTCTGTTTAATTATGACTTTGCATTTGAGGCTACAATAAGGACTGTCAATGGTGTTAGTGGCAAGGAGTCCTCTACTACTCAGAGTAGCCTTTTGCCCTTTAAAGCACCCACTATTAAGGACGTGTATGGAGAGAAGGCTCTGGAAAACGCTGGTAAACCTTGATGATGTTGAGTACTCCTGAGGAGATGACAGCTGGGTTTAAACCCCGACAGCAATTTTAACATCTCCTATACTAAAGCTGTGTTCTGAGAATCGTTGTTGGGAAGGTGGTGGCAGGTTAAGACACAGCTGCCCACAGCGGCTTGGTGCTTCTCTGCCAGAAATTACCCCTGCAGGGCTCCTCTTCCACAGAATGACCACCACAGAGGTCAGCCCATCCAAATGGTGCAGCTGCCCTGGCTGTGGGAAGGAGCTCAGCTGGTTTTACCCTGGAGCGGGTGAGGAGAGCTCAGGTAGTCTGTTCCCTGCCTGTATTGTAGGGCTGTGGCTGCCTGCAGGGAGCTGCTGCTGCTGACAAATAGGACAGACCTTCTGCACAGATCATCTGAAGGTTGCCTGCCAGAGCTGCCTTTGGCAGGCTGGAATCAATACCAGTTGCTGTAAAGGCTCCTTATCAGTCTGGATAAAGCCAGAGACTCTGCAGAAGCAGCATCTTAAATGCTTCAAAAGCATCAAGCTGATCTTTGAGGCGATGTAGGTGCACTGATACTGGGGTTTATTACAAAAGCTCTCATTGGAACAGTCAATGAAATTGTCTGAGAATGCCCCTTAGCACTGCACATGCAAAAGGGAAAAGAAGCACATTTAATTCAATATCTCCTGTCTTTTGCTCTTGTGGGAACTGGCTACAGGAAGGCATTGACAAAGTTGCAATAAGGTCATCAGGAAGTTGTTATCTGAGCACAAGGTTGTGGTAGTCACTTTGTTACTGGAGCTGAGTCAGGGGGGCTGAGGAAGGACTTTCTCAGCTCAGGAAATTGCTGATACTTTCTTAGAAGTCCAGCACAGAATGTGAAAGAACACATGAGACTCTTTTGAAGCACTTGCCGGAGCTTCCTTCTGTCTGAGGTTAAAACACGCCACGCTGCAGTTCGGGCAAGAAAGGCAAAATAGCACACACAAGAGTGGACTCTCTTGCCTGAGTTTGGAGTGGAAACAAAGCACCACCACCCCCAAAAAAATGCCCCCCATACCCAGCCCCACACAGCACCCCTCTGAGTGTACTGAACTTTGCTGTTCTAGACAGATGTTATCAGCTTTAATTACCTCCTTCTCACACTCAAAATAAAGATGGTGCTTGATTTCAGCTCTCAGATCACTTTCCCAGGCGGAGAGAAAACACCTTTCCCAGAGAGAAACACCCACGGAACTAATTACTGCTCTAAAACACCGCTCTGTTTTAAAGTGATTTTCCATCTCCATGTGGTTTTCTACCCTGTTTCAAAGTGTGGGTGCCAAGAAAGAAGCTGGATGCTCCTCTGCTTGTGGTGGTTAGGTCTCAGCCATGGGATCCAGGGCTCACAGTGATACCCTTGGTTGGGACTGGCAGGTCAGAGCTGGAACTTTTCCCCTCATGCACCTGCTGGGCAGAGCAGGCAGCACCTCTAAATCCCAGGCAGACCCAGGCTGAGGCAAGTGTGTCCTGAGAGCTGGAAAACTGTTAATAGCCCTGAAAGGCTGTGTCAAGGTCCAAGGCTGAGCTTGTTTGTTCAGAAGGCAGCTGGAAAATGTCCAGGATGCAGCTTTCAAGCCCTTCACGAGCTCCCTGCCCCCATCATAACCCTTCTCATCCTCTCTCTTGGTTCTGCAGAAGATGTATCTGCTTAGCAGTCCTTGGAAGGGGAGTTGGAGCTGCCAAGTCACCCTGTCCAACTTCCTGCATCCCTGCTCTTCCTCCCTCTTTCCAGCACATCAGCATCAACCTTCTCCACCCCCAAACCTTGCATATGATCAGACACCCAGGGCTCTGGAGCTGGGCAGGGGTAGGTGAGAGGTGCAGCAGCAGGTGGCAAAGAGGAAAACATGATGAAAATGGAGAATAAATATTTGAAAATAAATCAGTCTTCAGGATGGTTTTGTGTTTGCAGATAGTTACACCAAACCCATCCCTTCTGTCATCATCCTCAGAGCCCTGACAGAGCCTATGCTCATTGGTTTTACTGGGCTTTGGATTGGATCTGGAATCAATACGAAGTATTAAAAGAGCTGATTAAAAACCAGCAGCAAGTCCAGGAACTTGGCCAGTCAAAAGCCATCTTGGTGCTGGAATGATGCGCCCTGCTCAGCAGTCAGCTGCATCCCTCTGGGGCTCTTTCCTTCCACAGGATGTGCCTGTGGGTGACAGTGACAAAGAGGAGCACACCTAGGGGACACCACTGGCTCCAGGACTGCTCCCTGCCAGCAGGAACTGACTCTGGACTCACAAAATGCTCGTTCTTAGACTGAAATACTAAGCTGGCACCTACCTTGCAGTAGGCCAAAAGAGAGTGGGCTCACTTTTTTGTGGAAGTGCTAGTGCTAAAGTAAGCAGTTTTCCTTTTTGCTAAGTCTGCCAAAGCAATGACCATTATGCTCAAAGTCAAAGCAATACTGTCAGTTTAGCAGAAGCCCTGTTTCTAAAGGTTTTCAAGCCTTCCTGGTGAAATCTGGGGAGAGCAGAGCTGCTTACATTGCACAGTTAATGCTGAAAACAGTTTCCATCATAAGTTCGATTTTTCAGTTTCCTTCCCCGTCCCTTGCAAATGTAAATTGAATAATAATAAAATGTAAACTGCATGAACACATTTTAAACCAAAAATCTAAAATCCTCCAGCATTCCCTAAAACCTCACAGGACATCTTGTCCTCTGGTAGTGCTCTAAGGGAAGCTTACTTAGGAATTCATCAAACATACAGTGATCAGGGAATAAATCTGTAGACTTTTGAATAGTTTTCCACCATTTTTTGACTCATGGAAAATACAGTATTTGTTGGCTCATCTAAAAAGCCAAAGTTTTCTCTTTTTTGCCCCAGAAATTAGTAAAAGCTCTCCTTCTTTAGCCAACTATTGGGCATCTCAGGGAAGATGTGCTAATGTTTGTCACATGTCCATCACATTTGGCAAAATTCAGTGTTGACTAAAGCTCAAAGAAAACCTCTCTGGAAAGAATATTCTGATTTACTGGTATGCATGGCCAGGTAGATCTGCTCAGGAGAACTGACCAGTGTTTCTGAGGAATTCTTGGCAAAGAGGAATGCCTAAACACAGCTGAATGAACACAACACACAGACCCCTCTCCCTTTACAAATTACCTGGGTTGATGCTGTGCCGGGTTCACCAAATATTCTGTGTATTTCTTGGAGAAAAACACCAACATTTCCTGAAAAGCCACTTAGAGAAACACTTCCCAAAGTGTTACTGACTCTCATTTAAAAGAAAGCTTTCTAGTAATCACAAGGAGGAGAGGAGGGAGTAAGTCCACTGACAAACTCTTTCCTGTGCACGTGATGAGCCTGGGAAGCAGATTAAGCACAGGCTGAAAGGGAAACTGTGCAGCTCCTTCTGCTGCAAGATAGGCAGTGCTTCCCTACCTCCCTGCTTCCCACCAGTGCCATAGGAAGCATCCAGCATTTCAGATAGCAGCCCATGAAACAGCACAGCAGAGGTGACCACTCTTCTCTTTTCCAGTGACAGTGTCAGTGACTTTCACCCTGGGTTCAAGGATACTTGCTGGTGTTAACAGTTTTCAGGGATGGTTCAGGTAGAGGGAGAGGACACGCTGTGCAAACAGAAAATGTTGAGCTGTCATTTGCCAGCAACCCACGAGACAGGACAAACGAAGAGCGGAATTTTTTAAAGGGCAAAACCCACCTCAGCCTTGCAGAGTGGCAAACTGCAGAATAGAACAGTCAGAATACAATCAGGGAAGCTGCACCGTGGAGCAAATGCAAGTGGTGATAAATTGCTTGGTTTTAAATTACTTACTGTTGTAAATATAATTTGTGAAGTCTTCAGTAGTTGAAATCACCAGAATCATGGGTCAGACTGCCATGGTCAGTCCTGACTCCTCCTTGATTAATTCCCTGAACACTGTACATCTGGAAGTGGTTCCTCCTCTATCTCTACTGCTGCTTGCTATTTTAAGTAACATTTTTAAAGTCACCTTGCTTATCCTTAGGTGTTGTAAGCCTGGAAGGTAAGATGCAGTATCTTTGCAATGTGACACAGCCTTTGGATGTGGAGGTATTCACAGTGAATTAAGGCACTGTCCTTACAGCTTGGTCAATGCTTCACCTATATTTTTCTTATTTATCCTGGAAGACTGTCAGAAGATCTGGAAAATATGGATAAAGCAGTCACTTCACCCGCTCATATGAGCAGTCACTGCTCTCCCTGAGTGTGGTCACCTTTGTGGTCTCCTGGTGATACTGCCAAGCAGCTACCCACAAAAGATTGGCAAAAGATGCCATTATAGATGTATAGTGTGCCAGAGGGTCTCCTAGACAGCTTCCAAAGCCCTTGGTCACGTAGGGCACAGGCATTTTCAGGTGCTGAACACACAGAAACTTGTTGCACAGCCAGCTATCACTGTTTCCCGTGTTAAATAGCTCTCCATGAGCACAATTTTGACAGCCTTTGGCCTGATTTTCTGTGCCACAATTATTGCCTTTAGATCTCTTCTTTCACCTCTGAATCATTTTCCCAAAAAACTGCACTTAAGCATCATTATTCCCTCCGTTGCACAATTACATCACCCCTTAAAATCCATGTTATATATTTGTGCATGAAGAATTCGCTGTTGGATTCCTCCACCCTAATTTTTTTCTTTTAAAGCAAAAACATGAACAAGTGCTGAAAGGAATAAACCCCCACAAAGTCTCAGCATTGTCCTGCTACACAGCACTCATTGAGACACCAAGGGAAAAGTAGCTTCTCCAACAAAAAAGCTGGAGGAGGTTAAAAGAAAGGTGGGTGGGTATTTGTTATTAGAAAAAGGGGTTGTCCAGAGCTGGTATTAAACATGGGGTGATGTCCTGTGTCTGTCTTTATACACCCAAACTTCAAGTCTGTGGGAATTTCCAGAGTGCAAAGAACATAGAGTATAAGCCAGAATTATTTGTAAACATGGGATAGATGGGATTTATATAACAGGCTACTGCAGATTTATGAATCCAGGAAAGGAAATAATTACAAAGGAAATTAAAGTTAAAAATAGTCATGAACCACCAAAAAGACTGTGCTTTCACCTCTTTCTCTGGCAACAGAGTGTTACACCCACTTGCTGTGTGCCAGTTCGTTCTTCTAGATAATTAGTAGGGCTGGGAATGGGGTCTCCAGTTTAAAAAAGAAACTTTACTTGGTAAATACTTCTCATTGTATGTTCAAAATAGGTTTTAGGTTGCCTAGACAAAAGGCTTATACAATTTGCCTATACATCTAGCACAAAAATTCTTCTAATGGTGTGTTTCAGTACAATGCACTTCTTTTGAGAGCCGGAATAACTAAAAATAAGAGACATTTTAAAACCTAAAGCTAACCTACCATCTGATGGTGTTTATCACCATCAGAACACCACAAAATGTGGTGTATGAAGCATAAGATGTGAACACTGAGGGAATGGGCATAATTGCTTTCACTTACCCTACAGACAGTTATTTGTAGGGCTATAGTCACACAGTAAGATCCAATATAAATCAATAATATAACTAGACAGAAAAAAAAACGGGGAGAAAGGGTCAAGATGGAGCTCTGCCACGCTGGATATTGCTGTTACCTGGGGTACATACATGCCAGGGAGCAGGGAGGATGTCCAGGATCTTTAGGGGCTTCCCAATACTCACCTGGAGCCAGGCACAGGTTTTTAGTGGTTTCAGTGAGCAGATCACAGGAAAACATAAGAGCAACCATTTTCTTAATAGTAAGGAAGTTATAAACCATACCAAAAAAAAAAAAAAATAATCCTGAAAAATGAAGCAGGAGAACAATTAAGCTTCATGTGTGCACATCCAGCAAGTGGTGTGGGGGCAAGTAAGAAGCGGGGTGGGGGGTTTAAAATAATAAGGATTTTGTGAAAAAACTTGTGCAGGTGCAACACAAGGACACTCAAGTGTGTTTCAGTGATTGCCAAGATACAGTGATGGGACCTCACAAAATCCCTACCTCTTTGCTTGTTTTCACCTGTCATCTTCTGAAATTAAAAGCAGCAATTTTTCACAGAAATAGGATTTTTAGTGCTGCCTGAAAACATCTTTGATAGATGAATTTTAAGGAGCTTTTGGCTTCTACCAGCTAAAGCCTGGGCTTGCTGAAATCAGTGTTCATTTTATGTGGTGTGATGCCTGTTTCTTCACAGGATCATCTCTATGCAGGAGGGCTGAATGAGATGCACAAGAACATTCCTGTGAATTTGGCTCAACAGCACCTGTTTATAAAATGGAGATTTTATTATCCGTGTTGGTTTATAATCACACATTAATCAGAAGGAAAGAGTTCATAAAAAATGATAGTTTGAAGAAACTGATACAAAAACTAACATGTTTTGTTTGTATGCTCACATACCATTCTGACTGCTGATGAAGGTGAAAACTACATTGCTTAGCTGAGAGAAATGACAGCACATCCTTTATGTGGGGTGAATTATATTTTTCTTTGCAATTTATGTAGGGATTTAATGAAGAGTGGCTTGATCCTTCTACATTTCTCCTGTATTCACAAAAGATCTGGTGCACAGATCCAGACAGCAATAAACTACTCTAAGAGCAAGGAGGATTTTTTTGCCAGCTAAGAAGGAACCTGTTTGGGAATCAGTTTTTGGGTAAAACTTGAGGTGGACACTTCCTTTGAAGGACAGACAATGTTCAGTGAAGCTCTGTGGATAAATATGCTTTGGAAGGAAAAAAAGACACTGTGAGTTACTGAAAGGTCAAGTATGGAATAAATTAATTCTATAATTGATAACAAGTGACTTCCAGCTCTGGCAAATTATGTACTTAATACAAGTTATTAATATTTGTTTGTTTTCTGAACTGAGTGTCTGTGATTTTATCCTCAGATGAAAAGAACCAAGGAATTTAAGACTTTGCCCCTGAGCTAAAGGACATGGTTGTTTCGACCCAGCAGCTTCTGGCTTGTTGTAGTGAGTTTTTGCAGTGCTGTGAATATTTTGCATAAGGAGTATTTGTATTTATTTATGTCTAAGCTCAGTGTTTGTTTGTTTGTAATGTAATCTCGAATGAACCCTTATGGTAAACAGTGATGTTATTTGGAGAAAGAGGAAATCAGCCAGTACTTCCATCGATATCCTCACAGCTCCAGCAGCTTCAAACCCCTCACTGAAGCACAGCTGAAGACAGAATTTGATTTTGTATCATACAGAGTGCTAGTAATGTTGCTTGCTCCACGTATCTGTGATTGTTTTCTCTGAAAGAGGGAAATATTTCAACTTCTGAGTGGATCCCCATGCTGCCCTTGGTCCACCCAAGGTGTGAGACACCTGTGTGTGCTCTCTGCAGCCCCCTGGGATACCCAGTGCAGCACCAGGAAAACAATTCCCCAGAGTGGTATTGTTAGAGAGCTCCCTGCAAGAGGATTGTCTGACAAGGGCTTTTCAATCTGATAAAGACTATGAAAGGGCTCATCATGGTTTTCCTGATGAAATGAATTGTCTCATAAAGTATCTGATGCTGGTGAATCAGCTTCCAGCTCCACGATGGTGAATGCCTGACTCTGCTTGCCAGGCTGTTGCAGGATTTTTGGAGCAATTATGCCCAAAAGTATCAGGTAACATCAGCTGGGGCAGTGACTGCTCTATTCCCCTGGAAATTGCCAGGGCTGCCCTAATGAGGGAAATTGTTTAAGTCCAAGAAATGAGTATAAATACCCATAATCACATTTTTGCTTCTGTTAAACAGTGTCATGTACCCAGCAGCATCTGGCTGTGTATAAATAAATTCTGGCAGCCTCAACATCAGCTTAACTTTGACCCTTGGATGGCATCAACCAAAGATAAGATAAAGCCTATGATCTAAGTGACTTGGGAGCTTTTAAAACAGTGTTCAGGGAAGCGCCTTCCACTGCAAAGCAGAAAAGGTATAAATAATTTAAAGGCAGGGCTTTTACTCAACTACTCCTCTTTGCTTACAAAGAGAGTCTTGGAGTTTTAGGTATAAAAATAAATATATGTATATTTCAGTCATTACGTTACTCTGCTTTTAAGGTACTCAATCTTATTGCTGTACATTATATTTCATCTGTTACTCTCAAGCTGCCTGGAGAATGGCTCGATGTGTTGGGAGAAGCTCTGTTTGGTACTTCAGATCTGAATCATCAATTGGATTACAGAGGATAAAGGTAATTCATCCACTCATTTCTCCTATTACCTGAGCTTTTAGGTTTATGTGGATATTTATTTTGAAGCTGTGATTATCAGTTTACCCTTCTAAAAGTAATGTCTACAAATCAATTTAAAATGTCAAATATATTTTATTATCTGGAATCAGTGTGCAGAAGGGAGGGCTGAGGAAAGCAATCCAGCATCATTCCCTCTTGGTAAGAAAACGAAGGAAACACTCCTTACAGAGGAGAGAGAAGGAAAAGAAAACAGGGGGGAAATATAAGGAGCTAATTTGTAGACACTCCCCCAAAAGGTCATGGGAGGCAATGGAAGGAATGAAACTGGTGATGGAAATCAGCAACACAGGCAAACATCCCAAAAATGCAATCTTCAAAAAAAGCAGCAGGCAGTCGGGCAGGGGTGCTGTGAGAATCCACAAACCTCACGTCAGCACTAACCCACAGCCACCACCAGCTCCAGTCCCTGTCACACCCATCCGACACCCCTGCCTTCAGGGAGCTGCACTCACGGGGTCAGAATCTTTGACAGAACACCGAGTGCCCACCTAAAAAAGAAGATCCTGGCACCCCCTTCCCATGGCTCCAGGCTGTGATGCAGTGACTCACTGCATTGTCCCTGTGCGAGGCTCGGTGAGAGCCTGAGAACAACTGATTGGTTTAGACTGAGTCAGATGATGCTGACAAAAATCATTCCCAGGTGTAAAAAAAAGAGAGATCTGAAAACTCAACATATCTAACTCTAAAAATGATATAAAACTGCAGCCACTAATTGCTAAAATTGCTCTTTGCTGTGGGTTTTGGAAATAGCTCTTGTTAGTGCTGCATTATCAAAGCAAGGGTCCAAAGACATGTAAAAGTGCAGTGCTGCTGCCTGTCCTAAGGCAAAGAGGAACTGTTGGATTGCAGGCTACAAATACACACAGGTACTAATATTTTATAGAAAAACAGCACCATGTGGGACTTAGGCTGAGCTTTACTTAAAAGTACTACGTGGAACAACTTCTGTGCTTGATTTTACCTGTTGCACAAGTGGACTTCCAGTCTCTGCATTTCCTGCCCACCATTAGTATTGGGATAAGGCCCAGAACTTCAGCCATCCTGGCTCTTCTGTTTCCATCGTGGTAACTTTAAATTGTGGTGTTATACTAAGTTTCTCCCTCTGCCTTATTTTGGTTGTTCTGGGACGCATTCTGCCCTGTGTTGATAAGAGTTTAAAAATAAATCTAGTTTGGCCTTTGCAAACATAAATAATATTTTTGTGAGAAGAGTGTGCACGTTTCTTTTACAGAGAAGGTAAATATGAGCACCCTGTGTGAAACAAATAAGTTCAAAGTCATAGAGGGGTAAATATTTTCCCTCATGTTAACTCCATATTTCAATTTTCTACCCAGGCCCATATCAACATTAAAGCTTTGCTTTCCATCTCCTACGCCAGGCAAAGGCCCACCTTCCCCAGGCTCTGGTGATGAGCTAAAATTTCTTCACGTGGCCGAGCTGTGTGGACCTCATTAAAGCCTTCGGGCACCACATGGATGAAAACATTTGGAAGAGCCTCCCAAGACCCTGAGCATCCATCCCCTTGGCACAGCAGGTCAGGGCACAGCTCCAGCAACAGTGGGGAAGGAGGTGGGAAGGGGGGCTTCAGTGTGAAAACCAGGGATATTTAAACAGTATTTTGCTTAGTATGATGGGAATGTAATCAAAAACCATGAAGGATAATCCTTGTTAGATAACACTTCCTTTGATGGTGCTTCATCTGCAGGGGTGGAGGGTGCCTGGAGCTGCTCAGGACACCGAGGGGCAGTCAGGGTGAGGGGTCACCCCTGGTTTATGGTGCTGCTCAGGGGGTAATCCCACCAGAGCCAGGTTAAGAGCTCCTGCCAGGCCCCCAGGGGCATCCCTGCCCTTGTGCAGCCACGCTTTGCTGTTTGCTGATCCAGCGGAAAGTTGGATCTGCAGGGAAAACCATGCGGTGTTCCCGAGGCAATGTGAGGCAAGAGGCAGCAACACGTGGCTGGCAGAGAGGAGCCACGAGCCCTCTGCTCAGCTGGGCTCTTCCACTTTGGCCTAAGCACAGCCAGGCAAGCCCTTAGATCCTTCTCACTGTCAGGCCACTGAGAGCACGATCCTGGCTTGGGGGATCCGTGTTTCTCACCCATAGGATTCATTTTGTGGGTGTGAAGGGGTACAACCAGCCTTCTTCCTGATCCAGGTGCCGCTGGCTGAGAGCCCAGGGAGGCATGGAATGCTGCAGCTGCTGGAAGCCTTGGGAACATCGAGGGACCGTGGAGCTCAGCACCAGCCTCGACAGCGCGCAAGGACCACACGGAAAGAGGTACAGACACACACTCAGTCATGGTTTGGTTTCCTCTGATGCCCTGCTTAAGTCTGTAGGATTCACGCCTGGGTGATTTTAAAGACATGAGGAAATCTACGTGTTTATCGTACCTGGCAGTCAAGCCACAGCCGCGCGTGTTCAAAAACCGTCTCAAAATTCACTTTTTACTGTTTTGTTTCGGTTTTGGTGGGGGTTTTTTGGCTTTTTTTTTGAGGGGGGAAGGTCGGATTTTTCTTCACCTGCTTGGGCGGGCAAACGGGCAAGGAAAACGACCGCGCCACCCCGCAGCGGTTTGGCCGCCTAACCCCCTCCAGCTGCTCGGTTACGAGCGGCGAGGGCACGCCAGGAGCTCGCTCCGTGTCCCCGTCCCGTCCCAACGCCCCGGGCGGCCGCGGGCACGGCGGCGGAGCGCGGCCCCGCAGGTACCGGGGGTGGGGAGAGGGAAGAGAGAGAAAAGGGGGAGTGGGGGAAAGAGTGGGAATGGGGGGACGAGGGGG